>VXAL01003129.1:174087-277637 GCA_013399475.1 Chauna torquata | reverse complement strand
ATCTTAAAAACTTTTTTTTTTTTTTTTTTTTAAATGCCAGCCTTTATTTCAGTGAAATGTAATCCCTACCACTTTTTTTCTGGGTTTGGCAGGATTAAAATTATTATTATTTTTTGTACAGTTACTATTGGCATTATTACATATTAGCATGTGGTTCCTTGCCTGTTCTGACTGGGCCTAAGCTTCAGACAGAAGGCTCTGTCCATAGCTTCATAAGCCTAAACACAAAGCATTATCTGTCCTCACCTGGGAACAAATACTGGCAGAGAGGACTTTCTGGATTAGTGTTAATGGTTGCTCTGCAAAATTTGCTCCTATTCCTTCAAAAGCTTCTGTATGATAGGGAGTGGTCAAAGGTGATTTCTGGAAGTGAAGCTCAGGCGCTGCTACAGACCTTGTCTCAAAGAAGAGGGCTCTCAGCTGGTTTGGATCAGTGGAGCTCTGTGGGATGCTATGAGGTCATGCTGATTCATGAGGATCAGCCTGAAACCTCCTGATCAAAGGCGCAGTGCCCAGCATGACATTTTGCACAGTTTGACTTACTTTTGTTCTTATCCTAAGTTTACCTTGAATTTCAGCTCTGTCCAAACTTAAAATCTTTCTAAGCTCCACCCCTTATGCAGCCCATTGAGACAAGTTGTATGGCTATGGCTGATGAAGTTATTTAGTTTTTCATTACTGATTTATTATTCTGAGCCTGAAAGTACCAAAATAAATCTGTATCCAACTTTCTTATCCAACCTATGACTCGGTTCCACATATTCCTCTTGTTTAAAACAAAGAGTTATCAGATAAAAGAGAAACCGGCACAGATCCTGAACAGATGTGGAGTAGGGTGAATTGGTTTCAACTGAGGAACACAATTTATATCAGCTGAGGAACAGGAGAAAAAAAAAAAACAAATCTGAAGTTATGCATGGGAATTAGTCAAGCTGGTTGCAAGTGAGAGCAAATGGAAATTAACAGGTCTGTGCACTGAATGAATGAAATAATTCCTTATTTTTCCTTGCATTAGTGAGCTTTTCATCCCTTTTGTTTTTTAAGATAGGTGTTGTCTAAAAAACCGAAGCCTTTCTACTTCCCCAGCTGGTACAGCTTTGGATGTAGATCTTGTTGACACACTGGAGCTTAGCTAAGCTGGTTCAGTTAATGTATTAAGTTAGCTAAATGTGTTCAGTGTACTGTGAGTGAGCACTTCCATTAGTGTTAAATTACTCATTCTGAAGTGTTATGCATTCACAACTTTCTGGTATATGCCTACACAGCACAATGGGATAGTGCTAACAAGCTGCTGCCCACAAACTGAGGTGCGGGCACTGAACACATGCAGCTCTAGCCCATGCAGATAGGAAGGCTAAGAGGCAACGGATTTATGCAGCTTTTGGCCAGCCATGCTGGTTCAGTGAAAGGGGATCCGAGTGTATGCACACCCAGCCAATTAACTAGTTATGTGCTGCTAACTTAACCACACAGTCCAGCCTCTCACGCAGAGATAGTATTTTATGAGCTTCTCTCCTGTCAGATAGTTAAGAACTTTCTAAAAGACATATGCTTGAGACCTCACATGTAAGCAAGTGTCATGGCATGGGATGCACTACAGTGATAGGGCCATGCAAAACAGGCTCTCTTAATGTCTGTTCCATTTCATTTCAAAATTGTGAGGGAGCTGGGGGTCTGAAGGATGGAGGGAGCACAGATTTGATTTGCTAATTCAACATTTGATTGCTTCAGGAGGTCATTTGTCAGCTTCTATGCTCTTTTATGTTTCAGAAGCATTTTTAGTTGCAAATAACTGTCATTTTCTCCCTTATATGCACACACATACACGCAATTCATCTCTCAGAAAGGATCTGCCATGTATTTCCTGCTTGCTAAATATAGTTGAGGCCTAATTTAAAGCCCAGGGAACTATTTTCTGCATTCCAAATTCACCATCACTTCAGGCACAGGCTAGGCCATCAATGCATGGTGAATTATCACAGAAATACTGCTGTTTTTCACCTGTAGCATAATCTTCAAGAAACATAATCATGGACAAAACATCTTCTTTCCTCTCACTGAAATGGAAGGGCACAGGCTTTTTATTCTCCCCCCAAAAACTACTCATTGTGTATTAGGGTCTGGCTCCATGTGCACCAGGCCATCTGCACCTGCATGTGAAGACTGTGCGAATGATCTGTGCATCTCACGCCCAGATGCCCAGACGCATGAAGCTCTATTACACGCCACCAGTGGGCGTGTGGCAGTGTGCCCAGCTTGGTTCCCAGGCAGGGGACATTGCAGTATTTACTGCCGTAGGTCCTGATCCTGCAAAGCACACTCCGAGCTTCATCTGCATGAGTAATCCCACTGATTTCAATGGGGCTACTCACACAATTAAAAGTTAATCTTAAGTAAGTGCTCCGCTGGATTGGGGCCACGGCTGTTTATGTCATATGAGCCACATATCATGAAAACTAAATTGCATGGTAAATTACAGATCACCTTTTTATAAGAAAAGGGCCAGTTCGCTGTCCTTTGTGGTCCTACAAACCATGTTCAGAGAGCCCTCAGCTGTGGTCCACTGTCCTGCTGCTAAACAATTGGTCTTTATGTAGCAGAGGGAGTACCACTGAAATGGCTTTTGCTGTACTTGCACATTCATTTTTCTGGAAACCGCAATAAGTCTCCTACACAACTCAGTCTCCTTGAGGATTGCCTAACTGCATTTTTGACATCATGGACATCCCACGGTATCAAATCCCTTGTGATTTCACAGTGCTCAGACAATTGGTCCAGTAACCCTTTGTTTTCTTTCTCCTTATCCTCTGATTACTGGGAACAAAGCTCTCTTTAAATGTCTTGTTTCTTCTCAGCCTTTCTTTTGCTACCCTGGGGCCATGCCATGCTCTTGAGATGAAATCCCAGTCTCAAAGTGAGAAGCCTTTTGCATGAAAGTTTTCTTACTACTGATTCATTTCAAGGCAGACCTTAGGCATTGATTAATCAATCTTCCAGAGAAAAAGGTTAGATCTTTGGAAAAATCCTGGCCAACTGTGCCTCTAACTACTCTTGATTTAATAATGACCTGTGTTCTTCTGGCTTGCAGTTTGTGTTCTTTGCTTTTATTTAATAAAATGTCAGGGGGAATTTTCAAAAGACATAAAGGGTTTAGGACCTGGAATTCACCAGAAAGTAGGTGGTGGCAGAATTTCTATACTCTTAGGAGTCCTAGTCACCCTCCTCCTGTGGTTCAATACATTGCTTTCTCCCTGTCTTTTGTGTCTGACAAAATCCCTCAGTTTTGAAACCAGTAATTAGTCAGAAATCCCTTTTTACTTTACAATGAAAATTTCTGAAAAATGACTTCAGTGGAGCTTATCCAAATGTGAGCTGCAGCTATTAGGGATAAATCCAGCAGAGGCAGGAAGGGAAGAAATGCTTTTTATAGGAAGTAAATAACTACTGAGCTCTCCACCTTCATGAATGAGAGGAGGTATGCCCGACATGAACAGCAACGTTGGATTTCCTTTTGTGGTCCCAAGCTTGGAAACCCTCTGGGAGCACCAAGCTTGGCCAGCTGGAAGCAACAAGGTGGTGTGTGGTACCTTTCACTGTGGGGAGAGTCTCGATAGGAGTCAGGGGTCTCTCTTGCATGCCGGAGGAAACTGTTGCCTTCCCGTGGCCCACCAATGCCATTGAGGCGGCCCCGTGGCCCCGTTGGGCTGGTGTGCCTGCTGTTCTCCACCGAGGAACTGACGAGCACTGAGTGGCTTTCGGAGAGGATGCTTTCAGTGTGGCCGTTACTCCAGCTGGAGGAAAGGAGGACAAGGGAGCAGAGCATGAGAGAGTGCTTTGACTGCAAAAGCAGATGAGGAGAAGCTTAACCAAGGGAAAGTGAGGACTCTGCTGCCGCTTTGGATGTGCAGCACAGACTCAGGGTTGGTAACTGGGACTGCAATGTTTGTGATTTATAGGAATCCACACACATCGATATGATTTTGCATGTTTGGTTAAAGGGAGGGAGAAGGAGGGCTTTCCAGTCCCCAGGACTGGAGACGGGTCTTTAAAACAAAAGATTTGTCACTGATTTAGCAATCTTCGTATACTGAGATTCACTCTAACAATATTGGAATGCCATTCAGTCAATAAGCACTTGGTAAATTCCTGGAAAGATAATTAGTTAGGTGACATGACATCAAATACTGTTCATCATAAAATTAAAACACTACAAAGGGACCATAGCTTTCTTTCCTTCTTTCTTTCTTTCTTTCTTTCTTTCTTTTTTCCTTCTTTCTTTTCTTTCTTTCTTTCTTTCTTTCTTTCTTTCTTTCTTTCTTTCTTTCTTTCTTTCTTTTTTTCTCTTTTCTCTTTCTTTCTCCCTTTTTCTTTCTCTTTCTTTCTTTCCTTCTTTCTCTTTCTCTTTTTCTCTTTCTTTCTTTCTCTCTTTCCCTCCCTCTCTCTCTCTCTTTCTCTCTTTCCTTTTAGACATCTTTTCTGTTTTGCAGCAGCTACAGAATGGGTATTACGGGTACTGTTTTACTTCCCCAACCAGTACCTGTGGCTGGGTGTCTGGGTGACTGTCGTGGAGTGATGTGTTGTTGAGGTGTAGTGGCTCGTGGAAAATGAGGTCTCTGTTTCTCGCTCAATACCACGCTCACTGGAGATTACGTTTTTTGAAACGTACTGCTGAAAAAAAACCATAAAACCCACAGGTTTTCAAACTGCAATTTACAACACATCTGCAGTCATAATTAATGTATTTTTTTCCTCACAAAGACAAAATTTTTTGCATACACCAAAACAAAAACTTTGTCACTCAGACATGGGCAGACACCACACTGACACACTGAGCACATTCACTTACACTTCCGTGTACATATCCCATCTAAACTCAAGATAGAAGCATGAGGAAATTAGCAAAAGCCTGCATCCCAATGAGGCTATAAACAACATACATATGTAAGAAGGAAACAAGAAGTCCTCAACGATAGAGACCTGGAAAGGCAACCCACACATTGCTACCAGATAAAAAATAATATTACTGTCCAGTGGACAAGACAGCAGTAGTTAATTAGCAGTGGCAATTGTTCATTGTACCATAAATATCTAGGCAGGAAATAGCTCTTTTCAGTGCCAATGGCTGCAGCACCAGAGATGATCTGCAGAATGGCCCAAAGACTTATGAGATGGGGCTGGAGGTGTGCAGTGTCCAGTCATGAACAGCTTTCATTTGGAGCCCCACTGATCTCACCAGAGAAGCTGTTGCTGGTAGGACTCTCCATTCTCCTCAGTATGGACTCCTTGTTTCCCCTCTCTTAATAATGTGAGCATGGATTTAGTTCATTTGAAAGGAAATATTACCAGCTGAGCTCTTCTGAAAATATATCTTAACCAAGGTCATTGGGAGCATTGCCATTGCTTCAGCAGAGCCAGGGGCTTGGCTAAGAGGTTGGATGGATTGTGGCTCTCTGCTCCCTGTTGTCCTCTGACAAATGACCAGGGGATATTTGTGGAGTATCTGCTTCGGCCACACATCCCCAGCCAGTGCTACTGTCCAGATGAGGTCTTCACCCAGACTTCTACCCCTGAGCCTTCTGTTTTTCCTTAACTCCTCACCAACTTTTCCCCTCAAGCTGCTGCAGCAGTGTTTTCGTTGGTGGTGCCTAACTCCTTTCACTGCCTTGAGTGAAAAGCCCTGCACTGCTGTTATATTTGAGAGGAGAAACTTGGTTTTGAGGACTACCGGAATGGGGATCACAGCTAGCATTGCTCCCTGGACGTGCACAGTGTTGGGGAACCTGAGGTGTGAGCTCATAACGTCCCACTCTTGATCCTTGATGGCAGGCCCCAGTCACCAACCATCAGACCAGGAGCAGTAGGAAGAGCAAGAGCAAGAAAGTGTGTCTGAAGAAACTGATCCCTATGGACACACTCAGCCCAACTGTAGTGCTGTTACTGCATTTTTTTTTTTTTTCCTCCCAGGCATTGCTGTTGCTTCTGGTGTCCCAGACCTGTAGGCACAGCTGTGGCACTATGGCAAGAACCAATAAAATGGCCACCTGTGGAAATGTACCTCATCTTACTGCATATTTACTGCAAAGTCTCAAATTGTTTCTGGGTGGAAAAAGCCAAGTGAATTCAGCCACCAGCCTGTGGCAGGGTAAAGTCCTGCAGCATCAGGGCAAGCTCTGCCATGGCAGAGGCAAACTAGGTTGAAACATGGGCAGTAAAACCTACGTTCACCAGCTGGACGTTGTCTGGTGGTGGGTTGGGGTGGTGTGGCCCGTTGGCCATGTTCATCACGTTGTTCCTCTCTGAGCGGAGGCTCTGCCGAAGGCGGTCGTGCAGCTTTTTCCTCTGCTTCCTGTACATGAAACATGGAAACAGTTTTAATACACAGAAGAAAAGCATCTGCATCTTTCAGCATGATGATGATGATGATGATAACGATAATGTAAAGTCTCTTTATTGCCAGCACTTTCCCCACCGCTGCAAGATCTCAGAGTCACTCTTAAGACTGCAGGTCTAATTGCAGCTGGAGCTGTGGGGACCTGCAGAGGGGAGAGACGTGTGGGCACCCTTCCAGGAGTCAGCAAGCCACAGAGGGATGGGAAAATGTGCAAGGGAGAAGGAGGCCATTTCCAAGCCACGCTCAGGAGATGCTCTTTGCTGCACTCCAAAGGGAAGGAGGAGGGATTTTAACCCCATTGCCCTGTCACCCTGCCCACGGCCACAGTCAGGTTTCCAAAAGCCTGCTGGGTCTTACTTCTCTGCTCACCACAGGGAGCTGCGACAATGCACAGGGCTGCCTTGACCTTGGGGCCTGCATGCGGCTGTCGGCAGTAGTGGCATGTGTGTACCTGATGGCCTCCTTTCTGCTTCCTCTTCAGCCTTGCCTTTCTTTCACAGGCAGGCCGAGGCAGTTATCAGTGGCAAAGTTTAACAGCATCACAAGGACTGGGGCTTTTTGTGATAATGCAGCTATGCACTTTTTGTGGGATTTGTCCCCTTACCCCACTGGTGTGCTCCAAACATATAAACATGTTAAAGAAGTTAAGGATGCAGAGGAAGCCCCAGAAAGAATACAAAGCTAGTTGGTGTGTGAAGTATGACTGAGCCTTCAGCCATCCTGGCAGCTCTGGAAGGTTTCTTTACAGCAACATCAGACTAACTCTGGAACCCAGCGATTACTGGGAAGACGCCAGGACTGTTAATGCATTCAGGAGAACCATCCATCTTCTGTACTAATGTCATGGTCTCTAGCTGACTCAGACATTTCTATTGTGCCCCATCCTCAGCTGCTCCTTCCCCAGTTGCTAACTCTTCCAGCTCTCCTCAAAAGAATTTTCCAGGAGATCATTATGAGCTGTCAGTAACAAAACTTGCAGCATACTAAAATCTGTTGCTGCAAAGGCCATGCAGAATGCACTAAATGGAACACCAAAATAAATAACCAGGCAGCGTGCTATTCAATGTCAGACTTAATTTATCAGTATTCCCCAGTTTTGCCTAATTATACTGGAGAACTTCCACCATCCTGCCATAGAATACAGGGAAGCGAAGGAAGGATGCAGGCTCCAACGCACTGCAGAGTGCATATGACCTTGGCTGTGGCAAGAGCTGAAATACACACAATTCCCTAAGCTGTATGCAGAAGTGCAGATATTTTTGGCAGGATAGGATGTTATAAGATATAACCATTTTCAATCCTGTTTTGAACTCAAGGGGACAATTTCAAGCTTCCCAAAAAGAACAGGGGAGGGAAAACAGTATGTTGAAGCTTGATAGCCAGGGAAGTTTAAAGACAAAGAAAACATGACTTGACACACTGCATTTTAAGTATTCTGTGTGTGTGTATGGGCCTGGATAGTGGAAGACATTTAATTTATGTCACTCCACATGAATGGTGTAAGCAGACATGGCTGCCTTGGAAATGCTCCTGTCTCAGCAGGACAGTCTCTGGTCCACGTGGGCTTTGTGCTTTGGGGATAACTAAGTCGCAGCTACCCAGGCATCATGTTAGGACACACAGGTAGTTAAGCTGGACGCAGAGTGCAGGGCAGGGAGATATTTGAGCAGCTACCCAAAGGCCAGCATGGGCTGAAAAACAGCACAGACAAATGTTTAAAATCAAGTTTCACAGAACCCTTTCATGGGATCTTGGAGCTGTGTTGGTGGGAACTGAGGATGACCTGAGTCCCCTGACTCAGTAGAGAAAGCGGGTGCTAGAGGCAGTTTGGATTCATCATCTATGGGGCTGATATCTTGGCACTTTCTGCTTGGAAATTGGTCTCTGTGAATCCACACTACTTCCCACCTTCAGTGATCAGTATATTTATATTTTGCATGCTTTCACATTTGCCATTTGTCCTTTAGTAAAAGGACATAAACGAAAAAAAGAAATTACTCCAGGAAATTGAGGAGAAAGAATAATGGGAATGCTAATGTGTGCTTCACTGATTACGAGCAGCCTTTCCCTTAATGTAAATGACTTGCAAATAAAGCACATCTGAATTAAGACTCAGTGTCAGATGATACTGCCTTAGCATTTGACCAGCAGCATCTTTTGCAATGAGACCTGCAAAAACTAAGCCATTTAATTTTATTTATGTTCTCCTAACACCATTGCAGGAGTTCCCTGGCTTTCTGGCTTTTCCCCTACCAGGAGGAAAGAGCATGTGGGGAACATCTCACAGATAGCAGTCTGGCATCACTGCTGCATTTGGAGGGCCATGAACTGGCAGCTCACTTTCACTCTTACCAGCTGTGTTTGAAAACATTTCACTTTTGGCTGGCAGTGATTGCTGATATCTGGGACAAACTGTGACACAGCATCCATACCCCTGGTGTATTCTGGGGGCATTTTACATAGAAAACTGTACATTAGGACCCTGACTAAATGTTTATTTAAAGTCGTGGGGATGTCTTAGCTGATTTCAATGAACTTTGGATCAGGAAAGACGTTGTTTAGCTGACCTGGTTTGACCGTTGTCATTTCTAAAAAGAGTAATTGATCTGATTCTTCATCAGTGTTCAGTGGTTCCCAGCTCCCAGCTGACCACTGGCACAAAGGTTGTGGGTAGGAGCTGTGTGTGTGTGCGTGGCCGGACTTTCACCAAGGGGGACAAATGATCCCACCCTGCTTTTAACACATCCATTATTGGTGGAGCTTGCAAAGAAAACCAACAACCCAACTGCCGATCAGGCCCTGCAACAGTAAATCTACAGGTTTATACAACTGTAGAAGATTTATGATAAGGGTTTTCTGTGTTTTGGTGGGGAGATTTATAAGAGTAGCCCAGAAGTTTTGGCAGCACAAACCCTGCTGATGTTCAGTATAATTTATGGTCCAGAATGCCTCATGTATGTTTGACAGTCACCTCCTGTAATTTACAGAGACTCAGAGAATGCATTAAAGTGCCTACTTTTGCACTGGGAGCACTTTCACATTCAGTTCTTTGGCCTTTGGTGTTTAGTAACTCTTAGCACTGTTAATCTTGTTCTCAAGTATAAACAAACTAGGCTGAACCTTAACATTTACTGCTGGGTAGCAACATGATTCCACTGTTGGGGTTTGTTCCCATCCAGCTGGGAAAACCATGAACGTGTGATAAATGAATTGCAAGTTGGTGAAATTTGCTTCAGTCACATATAAATGGTGAGAAACCTCTCAGATACCTGTTTTATTTTTGCATTTCTGATTGACATTGAGACCTGCACCCGCCTTGCTTGGACCAGAGTACCCTGACCATAGGATTGTCTCTTCAGTTCAGCTCTGGATAAACCAGGTAACAACCTAATGCTCAGAGAAGTAGAAGCTACAGTCAGCTGGGAAGGCCCTGACCACAAGCCACAGATATAAAAAAGAAGAGAAAAGTTTACTTGGTTTTGCAGTAGGCCACCACACACATGATGCCAACTACTAGAAGAGCAATGCAAATGCCAGTTATGGTCAACACCCGTTTCTGGTACAGTTCCTCAGCTTCTAGAAAGGGACAAAAACAGAGAAGGTCACAACATGGAGGATGGCTAGGCAAGAAGCACACAGTCCACAACTGGCATGCTACATACCACTGCACAGATTCACACAGCCACACCGAAACACAGCCACCGCACTTCAGGCAAAATCATTATTGACTGCAAGGAGAACAAGACTACACCGTAAGCTCTTAACATAATACTGGGTGATCATCCATACAATTACAGTCAAAAGTAATCTGTTTTTGGTTAAGTCAACAAGAATAATATCTAAGAAAAAAAATTCACAATTGACAAACACTCAGCATTTGCTGGAAAAAAAATGCAACACCAGGGAAATAACATAAATTTGCAAATGCTTTGGAAGTTTTCCTCTGCAAAGACAGCTGGAATGAGGACCAATTTTTAGGCCTTTTAGATAAATTTATTTTCTTGCTATCTTTTTTGGATTGCTTTCATATCCAATGTCCCTTTGCCCCCATGCCAACTTGTATCTCAGATGTCTTTACAGTAGAAATTTCAAAATATCCTTCTACATTTGAGACATGAGCTTGGCTTGTAATTGTATTACCAATGGAAATGAACACAGGTTTTGAGCTCTGGTCACAAAGTTCAGACTGTTTCTCCAGTGCACCTCAAAAAACACAGCAATATCAACAACTAGCAGTGCCTTGTATCAGAGAAACGCTGGGTTTTCACTTGCATCTCTTCATATCTAGCTAAGAAACTCTGCTCTGTCTGGAGTGGCAACTTGCTCAGTGATGAGAACTTGTTGCTGATCTCATTCATGAGAGATATTTTACAATTATAAAGACGTTAGTAGAACCAGTAATGTTTGGATTGGAGCTACCCTTGCATTCCAGCCTCAATCACTCTTGGCAGAGAGCATCGGTGTGTGTTGTACTGGGGAAGCGTTACGTAGAGTGCTGAAATGGAGACACACATTTGGTGTTGACACAAGACGCATCTCTTATGAATGCAGATTTGCATTCGTCTTTTTAGGACAACAATGGGTATCTGTCTTGTTTTTTTCCCAAGTCTTGTTTTTGATTAAGCAGTAGTCCCAAAAGCTTGCCCTGGAGGATCTGGACCAGAGGGTGGCATTAGGTCAGACTGCAGTATTCACTACAGTTGGAATACCAACAGGTGATTACAAATAAGGGAATGAATAAAAGCTGCACAGCTTTGCACCGCCACAGGCATAAATGCCAGCATTATTCCTGCCAAGAGGGTCTTACAAGAACATAAAAGGTCTGTGGGGCAATTCACCAGGTGGTACAGAGAATCACCTCCACGTGGTGATTCCTCACACGTGCCATGAGTCTCTGTCCAAGCTCAGGATCTCTTAAATCCTGAACTGGAAGGAGTTTAGGGGAGGCCAGGGGAGAAACCAGCATGGAATATATCCCCTCACTTCAGGAACGAAAAAAGTACCAGCAAAAAAGGTGCCTCTCCTGCCCGTACAGGAGAAAACCCTCCACACTGAGGAGGGAGCGTTCATTCTCCAGACCATTTCCTGGGCTTACTTAGTGCAGTTTTAAAATTGCTGTGGGCACCAAGGTGTGCAGAGGTGTGCCTGGGACTGGGATTTGTGCCAGCTTGCAGGACTCCATTTAGGTGTTCCTGGCTTGTCTCCTATGGGAGACAAAAGGGTATTGTCTGAATCCACATCTACTTTGTTTCCCAGAGAAGAAGGGAAGCCAGAGGGATTGACACTCTGAGCAGGATCAGCAAGGGATTAAAATCCTGGAATTTGCGTGAAGTGCTGGATTTTTGGGTAATAAAGGTGGTCGCTGTCTATCCTAACTGCTAACACGGTGGTGGGATTGCTGAAGCTATTGCTTCAGAAATGTGGTTTCAATCACTGTAATTCACTTATCTGAAATAGCTGTGAACTAATTTAATAAATGTGGCCAACTGTTGAGGCATGGCTAGGCGCCAGCACAGGTACTACCCAATATCTGGTGCTGAGGTTTCCAAAATATCAGCTGGGCATTAGCCTTTCATGGTCTTCCAGTCTCAAAGCAGCTACTCACTGCCCGAGACTCAAGGCAGACGGCAAATCTCCCATGCAACAAACTGCCAAGCAAGAAGAAATCTTAATTTCTCTGATATAATGCACTTTACCATGGAAATAATTCTTTCTACAAGCCAAACCCATTGTAAACCAAAACACCAGCAAACAGGTCATGAGCACTGTCAGACAAAATTAATAGCACTGATTATTAAAACGAGGAAGGGAGAAGAAGTGAGTTTGGTAAAACTAGGATGCTGCGAAAATGTATTAAAGAAAACAAAAAAATAACTCCAAGAACAGAATGTCAAAAAAGGGAAGGAAGAAAAGGCTGAAACTCCAAACCAAACCAAACTGGGACAAAGAGAAAAAGAGGAAGGTGAAAAACAGGGAAAGATGAGGTTAAAGGGTTGAGAAGTCAACTGCAGGCCTGGCACAGCATGCTTGATACTGGAAAAAACAGAGTGAAGAAATGCTTGGGGACAAAAAGAAAAAGGCTGAAGCAGAGTTTGAAGGGATTTCTCATACAGCATAACTCCTCGCCTCGGCTAGTTAGTGGCACTTGATCCCCTTCCCATTTATGCCCCTTCTGAAAGCGCTTATTAGTTAGCCATGGAAATGGTGTATTATGAATGTCACAGGAAATAGAGTTGCGCTAAGCGATTTAGGGGCAAATTTGAAATGCTTTGAATCTACTTTTTTTTTTTGTGTCATGCCGTCAGCTGTTAGCTTGTGAAAGCGAAATGAATAAATATGTATCAACCCATTTTCCCTGCATGGGAAGGGAGAGGAGGAGAAGGAGGGTTAAGTAACAGTGGAAACTCTGCTTGGTCGTTTTTACTCAGGAAAAATTGCACTGACTCAGGAGGGTTACTGCAGTCTCAGGTTGTTGCAAAGGAGCCTGGTGGCTAGCTGGTGATTGCCTTGCTAGCGCTGTCAGTGGGTTGAAGCTTACTGCATGTGTGTGGGACTCCCCTGGGCTTGGGTGGAAGGAGGGTGCAGTAAGAGAACCATGCTGTGGGTAGAGCTGTGAGCAATGCTTCTCACTCCGGCACATCTGTGGGTCTGTAGGTCCCTAGGGGCATGGAAAAACACACGCCAGGGCCTGGCTTCATTGACTGAACTCTCTCCTGCACCCTTCAGAACTAGGACAATCCAGCCAAACGTGATGCACATGAACAGCAGCACCGCCATGCCCTCCCCAAACTGGGTGCAGAAGCGGCTCCCCAGGAGGGCTGACCAGCTCTGGAGGGCCTGGCAGGACTTGGGCTTCCCTGGAGGCACAGAGGGGTCTGGAGCAGTGGCATCCCCAGCCCAGTGGCCGGAGCTGTGGGTCTGCAGCACAGGATGGAGTTTTGCTCCAGGAACCAGTGAGCTCCCACTGAAACTTGGCCATGCTTCAGGCTGACTGGTGGTAGGGGTGGGCGACGGGGATCCCAGCCATGGCTCGGTGGCAGCAGAGAGTCAAGGGATGGCTGTGTTGAAGAGTATGTGTGTGGTGGATGTGACACACCAGTGCCTCCTACTGGGAGTCTCACCCCAAACCCCCTCGCTGGGGAATATCAGAGGCGCCTCAGGATGCTGCGGGGCCCTGAAACCCCCTGGAGCGGGCACACTGGCTGGTGCAGCACCTGTGGAGCTGATTAATGATGCCCAGCACAGAAACATGTGCTGCCTTGGAAGTGCCCATCAAACTAGCTCAGAGAAACTAACAGCTGCCTTGGGGAAAAGCCTGTAGAGGAATGTATGTGCAGTGAGAATTTAGAAATGCTTTTGGCCCATTAAGTATAAAAAAAAATCTGTGTATATATATATATATATATATCCCTACATAATGCTAGGAAAATCAAAACAACACTTGGATGCAATGATCCTTGTGGGTCCCTTCCAACTCAGGATATTCTACAATTCTATGCTTCTATGACTAAGATATTGAATCCCTCTATGTGCAGTCCATTATGCAATTAATTTCACATCACCATAATTTATTCATAATTGATAATAAATATGGTCTTAAATTTGCTCTATTTTAAAGCTTTTCTTCTTGCAGGTCTCGGGCGTTTTTTAAACGAATTTGATTCCAAGAGGTGGTTCCACTGGTGTAATTTTATATAGAAAGCAAAATTTGCAAGTCAGTTTTTTTTTAAGGATTTTAATATAATTTCTCATATGTTAATGTAGCCATATATCTTCTAATACAATCTAGTTTTTATGACTGAGAATTAATATTATCTTGTGATAATAAAAACAATAAACTGGGTTGTGAGAGATTTTCTAAATTTAGATTTGTAATGGGTTTTCCACAGTTCACAACTTAAGCTAATGACATTTTATGTAGGCATTTTTAATAAGAACATGAACTAAAACTGTATGAAAAACACCAGTGACTAGTTCTCATTTGCCGAAAATTTTAAGAGATTCCAAGCTAAAAGGGACCTGAATTCCAACAGTTAGTCTATTAAAGAGATACATTATTAAAAGAGATGATTACTAAATGTTAGTCAGGTAAGTACAGCCTCTTCATGAATATCTGTTTCTATTATCTTTAAGCTGTAGCATAAAAATACTACCCACTGCCAATGTTCTTGGATGGGTGCAATTATTGAATTTGTTATTAGAAATATTGAACATACTTGCTGACTTGAGGATCTAGAGTCTTTCTGTAAATCTCTATTTAAGTTCCCAAATAACTTTCAGTTCAGTGCTAATTTACAGACCTAGAAATGTATGTATACACGCATATCATTTACACATATATATATGTACCCTATTTACATACCTAGTTGTGGGTTTAGACATAAAACTTGGAAACCAGAGCTCAAAGCTGTAAATCTGTAGAATTTTAAGTGGCTATAACAGCATATCCTTTTTTATAGACTAGTTAGTCACTTTGCTTAATGCTTTCAGTGTTTCCAAAATCTGGCAATCCTAGAAGAACTTAGCAAAAGCAAATGTCAAAACTAGTCAAAATTACACAGCAGAAAAATGAATGTACACTATGTTATGATTACTTCAATGATTCCTAGAACTCCTTAGATCTGGAATATCCTATCAGTATTACCATTTCAGTAAGCTGCTCTCTGCTAACATTTTGACAAGGGTTGTTGTTATAGCTGTATGATCCCTTCTAAAGCATAAAGAAATTGGTTAGGAATTGAGAAGGGGAGGTGAAGAAAAAAAAAAAAAAAGGTTTTATCTCTCAGGCTCTAAAATCTGCAGGCTAAAATGAATGATTGGTCCATACCCATAAATTCAATCCCAAGATGCTCTGCCAATGCAGAAAGTTGACAAAAAAAAAAGAAAGAAAAAGGAAAAAGTTTCAGAAAAGAGCAATACACTGTACTCAAAAAACAAATCACATATGAGTATTATGGCTATTCTGTGTCTGCACATGAAACAGGCAAAGGGGTGTGTGGTTAAAAGGGCAGTGCTTGAGAGCACCTCTGTGAGCTTCTGTAAGGGTTACACACTGAAATATGTATAGGGTATCTGAACAGCCATGGTGCAGTGAACGCAGCAGGAACCATTAACCCTTAAAGATCTTACTGAGATAAAGGGGAGCTATGGCTTGAGGATCCCATATGAAACAGCCAGTTGTTTTCAGATGGGATCATGAGGGCACAGGGTGGCCTTCTAGGAGTGGTGTCCCTCACCAGATGGGCTGTGCAATGCCCTCCCCTCTGGCCCTGCTCCCATCCCTGTTGCGTGGCTCCTTGCTCTTGTCAGCTGCTACCTGGAGGTGGCTGACACCACCAGCTGAGCAGTGGGAGCCCTTCTCAGCTTTGTGAACTGACTTCAGCAGGGCTTTCATTTCTGGAAAAGCCAGTCTCTTTCCCTTGCCTTAATCAGAAGCACCCTCTGGCTGGCTGCACGCACCCTAGCGTGCAGGGGCTGATGCCATTTCCACCACATCACTTGCCAAAATTAGCACTCCCAAGGCCCCAGCACCAGGGGAGAGGCAGAACAGAGGTTTCCCTCCAGCAGGTGCCCTAGGAAATCCCTCCCATGGGGCCAACTCCATAACCATGGTGGCTCTCTCTTTGTCCTTGCATGCTGTGCAATTTAAATGCAGTCCTAATTTTCTAAACAAATGGATTTTTATGTAGCTTGTAGACATTGGGAATGACAATTCTTTACTGCCAATCAGTAACATTTAAGGGTTAACTAAGTTGGAATCCATCCAGGTCTCTTCCTAAAGAGCCAGTTCTACATGCCTACATGAACACTGCTAATGATATACATTAGTTGCATAGAAAGCTTGGTTAAGTCTTTGATAAAATGAATGACATGCCCATGCATATATATTGCTGTATTTGTGCTTGCTTACAGGTAAAACTCCTAGCCTGGATGTAATTTAATTTTAGGGGAAGTCATTCATATCATGCAGTTTCTATTTCAAATAATTCAATGGGAAATTGGTACTTAAAATGGGAATATATTCTGGCTGAAAGCCCTAAGAAGAAAACATGCTGAAGAAACATGCATCACTTATTCAAACCTAGATACTATATAGCTCTTATTTATCTTCGTTATTCCTAGCTACATTGGCTAGACATGATTAAAGGAAAGCAGAATATCCCAGCACATCTTAGTTTATAACAGATCATTATATTTGATCTTTTCCTGTTTAACCCAATTTTGTTGCACATTTATTAGGTGTGATTACAATGTGGTTTTTATTGAACATTTGTCCAGGTGCTCTAAAAAGGAATGCAATTATTATTTTTAACAACTCAGTTTTCATTCTAGATGTGATTTTTGGCAGAGTAGAACTGGAAGAAATAATCCTTGGGATGCAGGTTTTTCACAAAAAGCAACTTACAACTACAACTCATTGGACATACTGGGGTCTAGAGTCTGCTGAATAAGAACATGATGCCTGGAAATGCTGGAACAGATTCCCTAGAACTGTATGCTGCATTCATGAGAGGTGTGCCACAGCTGCTAGGCGATCAAGATTTTGGGGTGGCCGTCCTATAGAGTTAGGTGGGTGGGTAGCCTGGGGACACAGTACTGCCCAGTGAGAGGCAAGCACAGTGGAGGGCTGTGCAGAGACCTTGCACCTGACAGAGGGAATGACCCACTTGGATCAACTTCATGCAGTAGCAGAGAGCTCCAGGGAGACCAATTTCACCTCAGAAGCATGAAGCTGAGGTGTTTCTTAGGGCATTATTCAGTTTTCTTATTAAATATGCTCTCTGGGTCATGAGACATTCTAAAAGTTCTTCTTCTTATGTAATTTGAATTGAAAACAAACTAAAAACCCCCAAACTTTCACACAGTAGAACCCCTACAGCTTGGCCAACTCTGCTTGAGGGTCTGGGATTCTTTCTTCTTGTGGCTTAGGATCCACTTTGGATCTTGGGTCTTGGTTCATTTCAATGGTACTTAGGCTGTAAAATCAATTGTGAACATGTGATGCAAAGTCCTATGGCTCCTGTAAAAATATAATGCTACAACTACTTTGAATATCAGAATTCAGAATATGTCCTTTCTTAATTAGAGTGTTATATCATGGCAATTTTAGCATTTCATAATTATTAATTGAGCAGTTTATAGCAAAAAAAAAAAAAAAAGCTGTCTTCCTTAACCTTGGGCAGAGGATAGACAACAACATTTTTCAAACGTATTTGTGTCATTTTGGAGTTTTGGTCTCAGCACATGAAAAGTACAATTTAGGGTGCTGAAAAGCTTTAGAAAATGAAAATTTCAAGTAAGATTACCTAGTACCCTCACAGCATGTGACCATTTGAGAAATATAGAGAAACTGACAAAAAATGAACTAGCAGAATGGCTGAAAAATGGACTTATGAAGATTTGTAGTTTACGTGGAAAGACTAAAAAATTGGTGGCTATGGTGTAACAGCAGAGTTGTGGTCATCCCTCTAGAATACCATAACTTTACTGAACTCTTGCCTGATTCCTCCCTTAATTTCTCAGCCAAGTACACTTTGAAAGTATGAGGCAGAGGCCATCTAAACAGAAATTTCCCTCTGTCCCTCTTGAGACTCTCCCTCTTGTTCACTAAAGATGGCAGACCTGAAATGAACACAAATTAAACTGGTGTCCCATGCTTGCCTTCAGGAGTGCAGGGGCCACATTCAACTTATGCCTGAGACTGCTCGCAGTATGCCCAAGTTGTTCTGTATTCACAATACATACATAACTATTAGCCAGTGAAGTAAGCAAGTCACTGACACCTTTGGATGGGGTCCTTGGCCCATCTGGGATGTTTGGAAGGACAAAGAGTTTACCTGTGATTATGCTCTAGAGAAGTGTCTTCAACCTTTCATCAATCCAAGGCTCCGCCAGCGTTTCTTAGTCCAAGAATCATTCTGCACAGTGTTGATATAAGTGCTCTCATGCATAGCTACATAAAAATTAGCCTAACCTTTTAATGTTAATTCATTACTCCTATTTTCCTCCATTTACTTTGCTTCCTTTTCTTCAAGGAAGTGAATGTGTGAACACGGAAATATAGCAAGTATATGTGCATGGGACAGATATATTTTTGCAACTTTCATGGCCCACCTTCTGATGTCGTACGGAATAACAGTGGACCCATGAGCCTCAAAGTCTAAACTCTGCAGCAAAAAGCCAGCTGGCACTTCGATATCTCTGTGTGCAGCATGAACTCTTGGCCAACAGCCCTAACCTGTTTGTACATATTGACTACTGTAAATCTCTTATATCTGCCCTTCCTCATTGGAAAAACTGGTTAGATCATGGATGTTGGGGGAAACACCTGGTAGCAGGTGTGATTGCTGTGCTTAAGGAAAGGATGTTACAGGGTCTACCAGCCAGGCTTCCAGGATGAGCAAAGCTAGCACAGTCTGTTCTTGATTTTCCTTTGGTCTGCAGGGGTGGGAGGCACAAGGGGAGAAACTGTGTAGCTGAAGGTGACTGTGGCAGTGAGGACTCCAACAGCTGTCACCTCTTGCTGTAACAGGTTGTCCTATGGTTTTCTGTGTTTGCAAAGCTGGAAGCCAAGGGACAGTCAATGTAAACATGTGCCTTCCAGTAGTCTCCATCAAATAAATTATACTCAAATTTCCACTGGCAAAAAGGAAAGCCATTTCTACGTAGGAAGTTTTCTTCAAATGGAGGTCCATCTAATTTCCTGTGTCCCTTTTCAACCTGTTTTTAGTGCACCATGAGAACTACATACTCCAGGGCTAACCAAATCACTGCCAAGATAAACCAGTTAGCCTTGCACCCTGTTGGGGTGGGGGATTTGCAAAGTACTGAGCATTGGCCTACTTCTGACCTTGCGAAAGGCCCTCAGCAAAGCTCATAACTTCAGGACTCTTCAGGACTCCAGGGCAGATTTATGAAGATAGCTTTTTCTCAACAGCCCAAAATAAAGCCTAAAGATAGCAACAGCTCATCAGTAGGCACACTTGGCATGGAACCCCACTGAACCTTTCTTTCCAAGTGAAAAAAGACCCTTCTGAAATCAATTACAATTAGATGTCACTGTATAGTTCATGTGTACACTATTGTTTCCTGTGGCACTTATGTTCTTTAACACCATGATTTGCTCTGTAGTTTGCAAAAGCTGCATCAACAGAGTTAAATTAAATTAGTTACCTACAACACTTGGTGCAAAATATGAGCCTGCCTTTCAACCCCAAATACAATATTTGCCTGAAAAAAACTCCCATTATAAGCCTCCCTTTTAAATGTATACTCTGGACTGTGTTGGGTGTAATAATAAGAAGTCATACAAATGCTTCTTCATTGATTTTTCTGGTTAAATATAAATGTACCCTCACTGGACTCCTTCCAAAAGTGTCATTTTAGGATTTGTAGCAACTTAAGAAACATGACGTTATAATGCAGATGCATGGTAGGCTGAAGTACCACAGCCCAACCGCCATTGCCTGGGGTTCTCAGAGTACCCTGGGATATGTTGTTGTTTGCTTTTCTGTGCATTTCAAGAAGAGGTGTACTGGACTGGCTTAAGTACTTACAGCTGAGCATAACTCCTGCTGCAAGGCAAGGGCATCTACGCCTTTATTACGGAGGCAACTTCAGAAAATCTCAGCTTGGTGTCTGCTGCCTAAAGATGACTTTAAAAATCCCAGCTAGAGTTAGGAAATCAAAAAACTAATGAGGAGGGAAAACCCACTCTCTCTCTTTTCTGGGTAAGAAAATGAATTCATGATCCACATATAATTCCTCCATAGTTTTCAGGGTAAATTCAGCAGCAAACAATGGATCTTATATTTTTATCACATCTCCTTTTAAATGGTTCTTCTAAGACAAGAAAAACCTAACTGTGCTTTTCATCACAATATACAGAAAATGCCATTTAAATCTAACTCTTGGGAAACTTGAACACTGTATGGATCTGAAAATAAAAATTTTCAAATCCATAGTTACCGGAGATGTTTTAAAAATAACTCACACTAATAAAGCTTTTAAAACAGGGGGATAAAATACAGACTTGAATGGTGAAAGGTCTGGTCTCCAATCAGAGCCCTTGGGATTTACATGGGTAGCTTCCATGATGGGCAGTATGAATTATGTATGGCCTTTTTTCATCCGTCAGTATTTGAAAACCTGTGCATCTCTTCAGGCTCCAAAATGTCCAGCATATGCTAACGGCTTTTTGTCCTATGTACTGATGGAAATTAAATTAAGTTAGCCTATAGTCTCCGAAATCTTTCCACACTGGCAAGCAATCCATCAAAAAAATAGTTCCTATAATACCGATCCTAGATCATAGTACATTCTGATGCCAGTGACAATTGATTATGAATAATATTCATGAATTAAAATGTAAGATCTAAGCAATTTCTTATATGTTACCTTAGACTTTGTTATAGCCAATGAGACAATAAATATCCAGTGTACTTTCTGTTTCCTCACTGACAATTAATAATAATTAACCTGCCCCTCCATGGGAGAGCTTCTAAACTGATCTGACTGCAGTGCTGACTCTCCCAGTGGTCTGACACAGATTCCTGTGTGTGTGTGCACGTGCTACGCTTCTTCGGCCAATTAATCTAGCTCTGAAATACTTGATCTCTTGCACCTGTTACCCACAAATAAATACGTCAAGCCCCATTGTTTACACCATCTCTCCTCCTTTTCTTTTTCTTTCTGTGCTCTCTTTGCCCTGAAACTTGGACAATGAAAAGAAAGAACACTTCGATCCTGTTCAGAATGTGCTCATTAGAAACAATGTAAGCACGTCAACTACCTTTAACTTGTTGTTCCAAATACAAAATTCATACATAACCAGAAGTTCACCTACCCGTCCCTTTACTGAGGGAGTACTGTCCTGTATTCATAAGCTTTCTTTGTGGCAAATAAAATGTTAGACTTTCAAAATGCCATTTTTGCACTTTTACTGCTTGATGTCAGTGGGAAGTCCGTACCACACCATTCAGTGTTAATTTCATAGCATTCCTAAGTCTTGCATTTCCCCATAACCTCAATGCCAAACAATCCAGGAGAGTACTGCAATTGCTTTTTGTTATCGTTTTCATGCAACAAGCAGAGACAATCAATATTAGGCCTTAGGCAACATATCTAGTTAAAGATTAAAAAAAAAAAAAATTGGAGGAAAGATGCAGCGACAAGAAAGCAGCACCAACTGAGCATGCTTCTACTGCGGCACAGACAGAAAGGTAGTGGACGTACTGTAGAAGCTGGCCATTACGTAGTTTTGGCAGCGATCACCAGTAAATTCATTTGGGCACCTGAGAGGAAAAACAAACAAAAAAAAAATGGTAGAGAAAAAACAGAGAAAAGAGAAGAGGTGAATATATGCTAAGAAAGAAGCTCCTTCAGTGTGAACTGATATGACTTGGTGAGTTCACTTTCAGAAACCGAATCTCGGTTTAGCGTGTCAAAATGGCTCAAGATGTTGAGAGCAACTCACTTGCTCTATGGAAATGAAAAAGAAATTCCCCCCGGAAAAACCAGCCAAAACCAAACCAATCCAGATCAAACTGTGTTTCAATATGTGAGAGAGAAATTCACCACTTCAAATTCCCAAATTGCTTTTAGGATGCACTTTCCACAAGGCAGCGAGGACACAAGATCTGTACATCACTCATCTCCGTGAGTTTGTTCTTTTAGGGTAGCACTTTACAGCAGTCTCCCAAACAAGAAAGCTGCCAGTGCGTGCAATAAATGTATCTGCAAACAGATGGAAAGATCAAAAATCACACAAATGAGAAACATTTTGGAGGTCGATAATGCCATGGTGTACAGATTTTACTTTAGAATATCAGGTCATTAATTAGTGTGTAAAGAGGCCGGTTCCAGCTGAACTGTGAAAACACCAAGTACTATTGATTTTGTTGCTGTAGTTGGGGAAGAAAGCAAAGTTCAGATTATTTTAACATACTTTCTTGGTTTTGGATTTTCATGGGCAGAGTTTCAGTACATCTTGCTCCAGTGAATCCAGGTTGGCACCTAAAGGGCAAAAACGTGATAAGCAAAAGTACACCAAAACCACTGCACTAACAGATTGACATCTGCTGGCCTATGGAGATGGTAGTGCATTAAGTGACCTCCTGGTTAGGTGTTAGTGAAAAATAATCAGAAAAGGGGCAAGAAAGTGTAACCTTTCTGGAAGATAACACTTCACAAAATTTACAGCAAAAATCCATCAGAGAAAAATATAGGAAGTTTTTTTGTTTGCCTGTTTTGAAAAAGAAGGAAAAATCAGGCCTAGGAAAAATGTGAATCAGCTCATTGCTCATTCCACCTCATGAAGACCAGATTGAATTTTTTAAAATTTGCAGTGCAGTGTATAAGTGCAATTTACACTGTAGCTGTCACACAGAATCTACGAAAATACCATTATTTCCCTATCTGTGTAATGGTATGTTGTGTCTTCCAGTAATTTCCTTAAAAGGGGAACAGTTAAAACAGCAATGACAGAAATGCCAAAACAAACAAACAAACAAACAAAAAACCCAAAACAAAACAAAAAAAACCACCACTTCCAAAAAGTGAGGAGGTATCTTTAACATGGCTGACAAAAGGAAAATGAGTCAGTCCAGTCAATAAGTAAGGTGAGAGAGCAGATGCTCTCAAAATTTGAAGCTCCACAACTGTTTGCCCTTTCAATTCATGTGGTCTTCTGTGGAAAACATCAGTGCAGGTTGCCCCTTGGTCACAGTGAAGGAATTTCTCTTCCATGCTTTCCTTATCTTCCCTTCTGCTGCTGGCTGTCAATTCTTCCTTCATCCTTATTCTTGATTTTGGGGCAGAGCTCAGCAGTTTGCCCCCAAAATATTACCATTGCAATGCAAGCTCCTGTGTCTCTGATGTAAGTCTGAGTGACTCTCCACCACATTAAACATACAAAGACTTCAGTCTTCTTCCTTAATTTTTCTTCTACGCACTCTTACTCAGCATATAGCCTTAAATAACCTGCTATATACTTCCTTGAATGCATCTCACTTGCATTGTCCATCTTTTTGATACTCTCTGTGAGCTTTGCCGTGGTGCAAGAATCTCCCTCTCTTCTGGTGCTGCTGATTGGGTGCTAACTTCCATTTCAAACCGCCTCATTATTTGATCTCCAGGGGCTGAAGAGCCTTCTTATTTGCAAATGCTAGTTGTTCAGAACAATCCTTTGCCTCTTCCATCAGAGCTTCCTGTGCATTGAAATTTGGACTGATTTTGTAAACTCTACTCTTCCACAGTTGCCTTTAGCTTTAAGGGTCAGGATACTACTCTTGTATAAGTGGGATTCCAGAAAAGCACTTTGGCAGATGACCAGTGTCAGACAAACACTAGTATCTTGTTCAAATAAACCATGCAGGAATGACTTTGGTATAATAAAGTTTATTTGGGGGATCTGTAGATGATTCTTTGGAGATGATTTGCTGCAATGATATATTTGTTTATTAAGGAAGGGAGTCTATGTTCTTCAGAGCCAATACCATATCTTCTGATAAGCACCCAATATAGAGAGATTCCAGTCTCCACAGAAACATTTAGCTGAGAAAAACGCATCAAGGATAACTCTGTCACGAAAAGGTGATATTGCTGGGCATGACAGAAGACTGCATTTTGATTTGTGTTACAGAATGAGAATAAAAATGTTTTACCCCTTGATTTCAGTTTTATTTTGCCCATCTCATTAAATACCCATCCTTAGAAAGCTGGCATTCGCACATGCATTGGCTTTCATTTCACAGGGACCATTTCTTCAGGACACAACTCCAATGAGCATGCTGATTAAAAGTCCCGGGCTTTGCTCCTGCCTCTGGTTGATAGTGTTTGCTTGTTCAGTCTGTGCTTGCTTTCCAATATTGGTGCAGCTGTGGACGTGATAAAAACAACTCAAGCCCTGGTGCAGAAAATACTGAAATTATTTCCAGACTGAGCAGGGTCAGTCCTCTTGAGATGGCGCTGTAAACAGTTCAGATGTGTTTGTACTCGCACCAAAACCATTGTCAGCATATGAACTGCAGCACCTGCCACTGAGAACAGGTCCAGGGTGGGACAGTGGAGATGAGAGCTGAGATGAGCCTGTCTGCTTCTTGTTATGTGTGAATGCAAAAGGCATTTTATTGCTCAGGTGTAAAGTGCAGCATGGATTCCAGTCCTGTTTGGCAGGTTGTTTAACACAGACCGTGCTCTTAAAAACACTTGTGATGGTATGGTTTTCGAAACACCTTGTCTTACTCAAACTTTCCATATGTTGTTTCTTTCTGTATCTTTCTTTTATTTTTTTTTCGTTCATTACCTACCTGCAGTTTTCTGTTATGACACTAGCAAAAGTTGGAGTCAGGTAAATCAGGGCAACAGAGTTGCCTTAAACAAATAGACATTTGCATTACTACAGCCTTATAATTTCCCTTTGGCTTAAAAAAAAGGCTACTGAGACTACTTCTTTATGGTATTAACAGGGTAGAATCACAAACAGGCTACAATAATTGCTCTTTTCCTCTATATGCAGTATTTGAAAGGATCAGTATTCGTATGCGTTCAGGGGGTACTTCTCAGAAAATCAAATGCATTTCAACAGTGTTTTTTGGCAGGAGGGAATAGGCTGAATGGATCAGAACTTCATATTTCCATTCCATTCACTGCCTATAAGCAAATGCATCGTAGGTAATTTTTATTCTTATTTTTTAAGATGTACTTAGTAGTCCATTTCATAGCTTATGTCAGAACTGGTATTTCCATTCTACCTTTTAAATGAGTAACTTCAGAACTTTCTTTAGCTTTGTTGAAACATTCTCTCTCTCTCTCTCTCTCTGCCATTTTCAAGAACTTTCTGTCAATTTCTATCCCATCAAAGCCTTTGCAAGAAGATGGGTATAGCAACTGGCTATATCATGAAAAAATATGTAATTCACTCCTTTGCTGTTAAGAAAGGCAGCAGCATTAGAGAGAAACATTATTTTCATCCAGTGAAATTAGGAAGTAAATTCATTTCTTCAGTAACAGCAAAAGCACTAGAAAAGATGATCTCTGCTAGTAAGAAATCAATTAGTCAGGCCAGCAAGGCCTTCATGGTAGGAGTCTTCAAAAGAACACTCTAAAAGCATAACATATTATATTTATATACATTTTTCTTCAGATAAGAAGGAAATGCTAGGAACTCTGGTCTTATTTTTACATTTACTGAATAAGCTGTCTAAGTTTTTGTCTTCAGTGGGCTTGGGGACACATTTCCAACTGGACAGAAATGACACAGGAACCTCAGTACAGCCAGTAACATTCAGGCTTCCAAAGTCTGTACCATTTTCAAAATGTGACTCACGTTCCTGTGAAATGTCTGAAGATTTTATACATTAATTTATTTAAGTAGTCTCAAAGCTGCCTTTTTCCTGTTTTGTGTTTTGAGATTGTTTTGTTCAGTCTGGGGCCATAATTAAAATATATGTAGGAAACATACATGTAACCATAGATGTAGCTGTACAATGCATTAGTAAGTCTTTGCACATTTCTTGAGTGTTTCACCAAGTTACCTCCTAGAAGCAGTGAATTTTCTTGAAGTTCACAACAGTATCCATAAGAGCAAATCTAATCCACTTTGGATCATTATACTATGTATTTTACAAAGGCATTTTTTTTTTAATACATAGGTCTAGAGTTTAACAGAAGAAGATGGACTTAGGAGTCCTTTTCAAAATAGAATAGAGGGGTTTACAAAACCAGAGATATCACTTGGAAAATTCCATGGTTGTTGTGAATCTGAGTCATGGTTTTTTTGGTTAGGGATAAAACAAATTTAGAATGATATGGCTCATGCTTCAGAAATTTTGTTTTTGCTCTCAACAGATGGACCATATGGAAAAATGTGAACTTGCTACTGAGGCAGAAATATGAAGAGCAAGTACCATATTTCAAGCATTCTGTTTCCACAGGCATGTTCTGAGGGAAGATTTATTTTCTCAGAACAATGAAGGCAATGTGTACTGGATAGATACTTATTTTAATTAACACTGGAATACTGGAATTAAAAGTAGACATCTGTATTTTTAATGAAACAAGAAGAGAACCATATTTTGTCTCTTCAGTTTCCCAGTACACCCACTTTCATATACTCACACTTTCATTTCTTACTTTGCTATATTGCATCTCGTTTTGCTATACGACATAAAGTTTCAGTTCCGGCAAGTATTAGAGGGCATAGCAAAATGCCTGCAAAGTAGCAATGGCCCTAACTGTCCTCAGGGTAAGAATCCTATTCCACTGCTTTACCGTAAAAGAGACTCACTCTCTCTGATTTTACAGCTCTGATGCTTTTTCCAAATAGATCTTGGGCCACCCAGAGAGAGGCACATCTGCCAAATTTGGGAATTGCCTTTCCTTTCAACTCTAGACCCAGAATTAAGGGTTATTTCTTGTCTACAAGAGCGAAAAAATCCCCATTCCACTGATGTGTCTCTGAAACAATTCATTAAAAAAATTTAACCAACCTGTAACATCAAAGAACAAACACAGTCAGATCTCTGANACAAACTTCCCAAACAAGTGAAAACTGGGTAGCTCTAAAACTGTCAAGACACTGCTAATTATTAGCAAATCTGGTAGACGCCAAAATCTGCTGCCCTGGATTTTTCTGAGTAGTGTTTGGATAGGAAGCTGAAATGGAGGTGGGCTCTGGTACATGCCCAGGAGAGTCATATCAAGCTGCTCATCTTGTAGTGTTGGCATACAATGATCACGTAAATTTAACAAAACTTTCTCTGCCATCCAGCCCCCCAGAGCTAGTAACTTCTCCATATTCACGTTAGCTAAAAATGATTCTAAAACCAATGAAATATTAATCACTTTCAGCAATGGTGCAATTTGTGAAAAACCCAAGCAAAGCAAAGCTCATAAAGTGCAGGTAACATCAAGCTACAAAACAAAAGAAAACTCACAGGTAAAGCAGAACATTGTGGATTTCTTCTTTTTTTTTTCTCTTTTAATTAACAATAGTGCCATGCAGTCTATGCCTTTCTTGCCCAATGAAAGCATCGTAGACCTGTTGTGAACTCACCCATCACAGCCTTCTTTACAAGTACTGTCATTTGATTTTTAGCCATAGAAGACTGAAAATCTATGTAGTTACAACAGACAACAGTTTCTGCTGAGTGTCGTCTCTTGTTTGTCTGAAAAACAGTAATATCCTCACAGAAGCTCACCCTTTCCACTCATTCCTGCTTGGTCCCAAGGATGTTTCCCAAGGCATTAAACACTGAGTTCCCTCTGAAGTCAGACAGAAGCAGTAACTTACTAAGACCAGTTTAACTCCAGAAGTAAATGCTACATGATGTGCTGCCAGGCAGAAGGTATACTCCCATGCTGTAGCTCTTACTGGATGCTCTCCAAAATAATGGACTATTGCAACAGCCTGCTACAGTGCAGGCCAGGACTTGAGAAAGGCGTACAAGCACACACTTAAAACCAAACTCATGCTCATAAGTCTTCCTGAATCAAGACCCTCATGTGAAATAGCAACTCCCACCAATTGCCTTTTTATGCATTTAAGGCCACAGCAAAAACTCCAGTTAAGAATCCAGTCTCATCAGAAAATGTTCAGTTAATACAGCAGACAATTAAAGTAACCACATTTTGTCCTGTAGAAAGGGTACTTATCCAATGCAGTTATCAACACACTTTTATTTTTTTCCTACTATTTGCAGCATATTTAGTTTACAGCATCTGTTTTGTTATTTCTAACATAAGGCTTACATTGTGTTATTTCATGCCATGTAAACAGTGAGGCTTGCTGTGCCTTTTACCTCGTGGAAAGATTTCTCGCTTAGCCTCTGATATGCCTGATATCCACACACTTCAGAATGAAGAAATATCTAATGCCACCAGTATAGGAGAAGAAATTGTTCGCATGCTCCTTTAAAGAAAAAGTATTTATGGAACCTGGTGGCTCCATCAAAATAAGCAAACAGGATTGCTTACCTGCACAGGTATCTTGGGGGGTTTGGGAGGTCTTTAACCATGTAACACTCTCCCCCATTAACACAGAAGGCTTTCTGCTTTATGTCACATTTCGTGAGATGACTTGTCCCAGTTGTAGATGTGGAAGTGGCTGGAAAAGATGAGAGTGAAAATACAGATCAGAATGGCTTAAGCTTTTTTCCTGTCTGGTAAGTGTACTTATACGCGAGGGAAGAGGTAAGGCTAGGGAGGATCTGGCATGTCTAGTGAGCTGTCTATCTGCTGCCACCACAAGTATGAATTATTTGATACCATTTTTTGTTGACTGACACACAAAAAGGAGTTCAAATGCATACCTCAGAGAGATGCTATTGCACACCCAGCCTAGGAGGAAGGCAGTATTTCTCTAGCTCCAGTTCATCAAGCAACCTTAAATTTCTGCAACACTCAGGTATATTTCATTAAGTTAGGCTGTGTGACTTATGTGCAGTTAGTTAAATTGTGTTAATCATCCAAGTGATTTTGGGGTTTGAGATTCGTTACATCCCAAACCAGACTGTTGAACTCTGAGTGCATTGTTGATATAGCACCCAATAAAATGAGGCCCTGGATGAGGTTCCTTCCTGGCATTACCTTGAAGTAGGTGTTTTCCAGGGGAGCTTTACCTGTGGCCCAACACTGAACCAACCCCTTGAGACTGAACCCCTCAGTGCAGCCCCTGCATTTTCCCAGAGAGAGCAACTGGCTGAAGGCCTCATGGCCCTTCCTCTGCTTACAGATGGCCTAGCACAGAGCTGTTGCTCCTCTGGTTTGACTGTATACAAGGCAGGAAGAACACAAGGGGCTGGAGGCATTGTTCCTTCCTGTCCATATATGATTGCCACCATTGTGTCCACAGGAGACCTTGAACGGGAGGCCAGCCTCGCTGCTCCTGCAGATGCGCTCATCTGCATGAAGTTACAACAGTTTGGGCCACCAGTGCTGTTAGACATCACTAGGTGTCCAATTTGCCATTAAACGGAAGTATCTCTGTGCCTGCAGTGTTTCTTACCTTGCTACCTGCTGTATTTAGGGAATAACTAGGGCAAGCAGGAGCAGGGTTTGGTAAAGCGACGTTTAAGGAGGCTGATCGAGTAAGATGAGAAATCTCAGCCTTAGGATTTGCTGATGCAGTGTCTATCAAGGAAAGGAATGTGTCCTGGCCACAGGGAGCAGTACTGTCTGAGACAGAGAGCTCAGAAGTTCAGTCTGTCGCCATTGCAGTCATTGCTGGTAACTACTGGTTTAAGGCGAATCTACCTGAGGTTGCTCTAAACCAGCTAACAGCAGCAGGGATGATGGGGAGGTGGGATTACATGCTCAGCTCCTCACCCTGCTCTGTGGCTGCAAAACTGCCTCTGTGAGCTGGGTTAAACCTAAGTTAGGCATGGATTTGCTAGGCTGCAGTTGCAGACCCAAATTACAACTCCTGGTGCAGGAGGAACCACACCACTGATGGGCTGTGTGACCTCTGGCAAGTCATTCAGATTAGATTCGCTTTGCTCGACTTTGTTTAAAACTAAATCATTTAGTTTAAGGCCCACTCTACAGCCCACAGAAAGCTGCTCACCTTATCCTCCCAACGGGTAGGATGAACACCCCCTATGATTTTGTCTGTCTGTCCACAATGACTGCAGAACAAGCTTAAGCCCTTGAGAATATGCCTTCATTTTTAAATGGCTAAAACTAACTGAAGTGACCGCCTGCCATCTATAAAAGGTGGGGGTGATTTCTACACAGTCCTTGATTAGCTATGTCCAGAACTACAGAAGTAAGAATTTTTCTTACTGTACTAAACAAATCCCAGGGTTTTTTTGTTTGTTTGTTTTTGTTTTTGTTTTCTGAAAGATAGCTTCTGCCCTGAGGTGGAACAACTGTTTTATCTACTGACTGATTCCACTGGATTTGATTAGAAAGCTGCAAATACCTACACAAAAGTTGTCTGATAGTCAAAGCCTTTTCTAACATGAAGGTACCCAAGGGGCATGTCTATACTAGACGATGCATGACTTTCTACCACTTGCCGCACACACTGAATCCAAAGAAAATACACTTTTAGCACATCAGCTATTAACAAATTCCACTTACACATTTTGAGTTCTTCTTTCTGGGAATAAGGATGAAGTAGACCCTGTCACATTTTATTTTGATGTGTTTCTCTTTATCTCCAAAGTAAAACTGCATTTTTAGAACTCAGCACTTGGGAGAATGGGCCACCTTGGATGGCACCATTTTTTGAATGGTTTAGCGATCTTGTTTCAATGAGATATGAGATAGTTTCTGGTATATTTAAGTTCCTCCCTATTGCTCCAACAAAATCTCATCTGCCCGTACAGCTAATGCCTCTCAAACCCCTTCCCTATTTTGACATCCATCACCAGCATGCCAACTTCTTTTTCTTTCTTCCATGGTGCCTTGTTTGCATGGAGTGCTCTCCTCCAACAGGCTGACAGTGCTCTGAAAAGTACTCTTGTGACCTCTCCTGAAACTCAAGCTCCCCCTGCTTCTCACTGTTGCACCCATTCATTGTGTCATGTCTCATCAGATCCTGATCTTGACTGGGGCCTCTAACTGCTAATGAAATGCAAACATGGAGTACTAATTCCTCGAAATAACAAATTCCTTTCTCCTGGCTCCTCAAAGTATGATGTATAACCTCTCAGACTACGATAAATTTATGCCTTATCTAGGGGCAGGAAAAGGGGTCATGTTTTAAAAGTAGTCTGACACTTTTTCAACTAGCATGGTTGAAACAGGACTTTGCACCCAATGTTGACAAAAGGCTGGCCAACAGATTGCCATCAGCTCAGCGGTGAAGGGTCATCTATGCCTGATGTCAGTGGGTTGACCACCATCCTTGACACAAATCTTACAATGGGAGATTTACCTTGTGGAGGAGCCTTTCCTTCTTCACTGGCTTGCAAGAAATTTGGATTATTAGCTCAGAGGAGATGCCTGACATGACAGGATATGGCATAACATGACCTCAGATACGACAAAACCTGGGTGAGTGAATCACAACTGTATAGTAAGACACATTATGAAGCATTTGGGAGTTGTAACTGGTAAACTCACTTCTAAGCTTATCCCTACTGATAGCCTATCCACAACCAAGTCCTTTTACCTCATTAAAAGACTTTATTCTTTAACAGACACTAGTACTCTGAGGATGTCCTTGAGCTCAGAAAGCTAATGCATTAATCTGGGAGGAAAAAAAAGCAATATTGTCTGCAGTGTTTCTGCCAAAAAACCATATTGCTACCCTGCTGGCTAATGGAATGTTTTAAATTGAATTATGAAGGTAGATACAGTAGCAAGTGGGCTCATAGCTATCTATAATTGTTTTCATCATCTTGCTTACTGCTTTTTCTTTAAGCAGCAGTTCAATCAAAAGCAGATCACAGTGGAGTTTCAAAGTAACAGTTATTTCCCAGCTGATGTAAGTGAGCTTTGGACAGCAGCAATTGCTCTGAACAGATTAGTAGAGATGGCAAGAATCTGCAGTTCTCAGAGAAATGCCATGATATAAAGGCTTTACACGTATTTGTGAGGAGTGCTCTACCATTCATTTTTGGCATCACGTGTTCAAAACTGTCGTATAAATCTTGCACGATAATTTTCTCTGCATTACTGATTCACTGGCACTGTAGTCCCAGCCTGACTGAGCATTGTAACTGCATGGGGTGAAGGGAGGAAAAAAGTCCCCAGGGAGTTAATTCTAGTATTAGTTTTTCTTTGCAAAGGATGCACATCTTTTATGGCATAAAGCCAGTATTCAGTGTATGCACTGTAAGTCTATTTTGCAAATTAAATACAAGAAACACTAACTGTGGTTTTGGATTTCATTTAAAGCCACGTAACGGAAGAAATGTGGTGTTTGGGAGCAGGTGTTCATCACAGCCCATTTCATACAGACCATAACTAGCCCTAAAACACTGCATTTCCGTAGTTCTCTAGCAGACAGGGGCTTGGAGGATGTATAGTGGGAATGACCAGCAGGGGTGAGGTAAAGCACAGCTGTAGACCACATATCTGTGTATTGTTCTTTATCCACCTAGTCAAAATTTGTATCTCCTTTCTGTTCCGCAATGTTTCCTTCAGCTATGCAAGCGCAAACTAGGAAAGCTGATATGTTCTACAGTCCTGTACCAAACCCCTTGGTTTGGTACCTGAAAGGATAAATTACATGCTATACTGAAATTTGAAAATATCATGCATAAGATAACATCTGAAAACACTACATACTCTACCTTTCTATTTTTTTTCTCAATGCAGAAATACCACACTTAAAAAGCAACTGCAAGTAGTATGAATAAAGTCCCCACTAACTAACGCAAACATTCACATGGCAGCGAAGAACAATGAGATCTGTTCTCATCTAAGGGAACTGCCTGAAGCCTTTAAGAAAAAGAGAAATAACTACAGTATCTTTCAAGAACTACTCTCTGAAACATGTATTACTGCTGTACAACTACCTTAGGGCTATTTCACATCAGGCAGACACCACTTCACATAATTCTGAGTTTACCTGGGGGATCTCTGACTCGTTTTTGTTCTGAAACAGCAAAATGCATTCTCTTTCTCTCTCTTGCTTTCCAAAGACCTCCTCTGAAGTACAGTGGCAACAGCAGTGGGACTCCCAGGCTTCGACTCCAGAAGGAGTCCTAAGGTATCTCTGAGTATAGACTAAGAGGGAACAGCTTTGCAAACCAAATGGAATAGTATCCATGCCTCATTGAATTGAGTTTCCGCAAAGCTGGTGTAAAATCGGAGGGCACACTCAAAGCCCTGCAAGGTGACAAATGAGTTGCTTATGAGCAAAGGGAGACAAAGTCAAGTGGCAGCTGCAGGACAAAGGAAAGTTTGCCATTCTCACTTGAAGGGCACTTAGGAGATACAAACGTGCCACCTCATTGGAGTATAGACAGAGACCTTTCCAGTCTCATTTTGTGAACAAAAAGAGCAGATTACTGGAGAGGAACAAAACTAATATTTCTGTTTAACCCTGTTTTCTGAAAAAAAAAACAGGTTGAGCAAAGCCTGCTTGTAGCACATGCCAATGAAAGAGGAAGGGACCTGCAAGGAGGGAGGAAGGGACAGACAGAGAGAAGGAGGGTAAGAGAGAATGCACACAAGACAGCATGCAAGCTAGCTTTAGGGCAATAAAGTGTGTGCCCCCAGAAGAAAATCGGTTTTACCAAAGCCACATTCCCTCACTTGAGGCTCAATTGTTCCTCTAAAAGCACAATCCAATTCCCTCTTGACTTGCTGATGGGCAGTTTAAAGATAGCCAGCCCTGATCTGCAGGGTAGATTGATTTCCAGTGTAACCTTGGCTGTAGCACTTAATCCCTCTATGTCTCAGTTAAACCATCTATGTTTTCTTCCCACTGAGTACTGGGCTTCTTCAACTCACTCCAACATCCCTGACAAGCCTGACTTCCAAAATGTGGAGAGGTACTTGCATCTGTAGAAAAGCTCTGCATTTCTGTACCGTGCTGAATGAGGAAGACTGTTGGTCCCAGCATAACTGTGGGTAAAAAACTATATGGGTGCCTTCAAACAGAGCAGAAGCCAAAAACAGATCAATGTAAAACTGGCTTCTGTCTGAACAGAGGAGAACTTCCATTTTACCAGCCATGTAGATGGACGTGTTTCGTGTCCTTCCCCTGGTTCTACATCTGGAGCTGCATCCATGCAGCTCTGAACATATCAAAGGTTTAAAAAACCACCACCAATAAATAAAGAAACTCAGGGAAAAAATCCCAAATCCCTATAAGAGGCATTGCTGGTCGATTTCATAAGACTGCTCAGAATTTTTCACATTGCTTTGGTGATGTAATACAGTAAACTGGCTGTTCAACCCGGTTATTATTATTTTTTTTTTAGCCTCAGTCTTCACAAATAACATGTACTAAAACAGATTCTTGGGACCTCCACATGAGATCATTTAAGGAGCCTGCTGTTTTGCCAGAAGCTGGAATCAAACACTTACTAGTTAGGGGAATTACTCTCTGGCCTTCAGACAATGCTTTTTTACTCTGGCACTATCTCTATAAAGATCAGGGCCAGCAAGAAGGAAACAGGAAATCGCTGGGTCTGCAAGATAGAAACTTCAGGAAAGACTGAGAGCACATAAACTCTTGCTGAACCACGGCAGTGTGTCCCTCTTCCCTCTATGAGTCCTGACACGGACTCAGCAGTGGCTTCCCCTCATGAATCCAAGCTTAGCAAAGCAAAGCAAAGCAAAGCAAAAAAAAAAAAAAAAAATCAGAAAAACAAATTGCAGACACTTAGTTCAGCGCACCAGATCGCTTCCTCCCTGATAGGCCAACAGACTGACCCAGTTGGCAGGCGTGCGACGGCAAGACCTGCACAGCATCTGGCTCACCACAGAGGGTCGAGGGGTGACACATGCTAAAGGCAGCCTGACCAGGAAAAGTTTTTATTTGCTTCATTTAATTTTGAGATGGGACAAAAGATGGACAGGGACACACACAACTTACAAGCTGTCTGCGAGGAAATGCAATTACTGCTCTGAACAAAAGCATCAGGTGGGACATGAGCTCATCCCTCCTAGCAACTGCTTGCACACACTACATTTTTTTAGAAAAAGGGAGGGGTTGTGGAAGCGAGCAAGGGTGCACAGAGAGACTCGGTTGAAATTGAGCTTCCAGACGAGACATACTTTCCCATTGCCATGAAGGATGTCAGCTTTCACCTTCTGGTGATGCGATAAGTGTCTGCAAGAGGTCTGGAAGGGCCTTCAGAAAACATTCCCCACCCAGTGAGTGGCAAGACAGGAGGCAGTGACAGGCTAAAGGGTCCTGAGAGGAAAAATGTGTGTGTGGCAGGGAGAGGCAGCTAAAATGGAAAGAAAAGGGACGCAGAGGAAATGTGCATAGAAGGAACCAGTGTGGGAAAAACAGGTCTAAAACAAGGAACGTTGAACTGACAGACAGATAGGGAAGGGTCTTTACTGTTGGGGGACTCCCAAACAACCTTGAAAATGCCAGGAATGGGTGGGAGGGTCTGAAAACTTAAGAGACCTTAAAGTAAAGCAGATAAGGAGCTGAATGCAACTGCCACAATAGGGAATTTTATCCAACATGGAGGCTTTTGCTGCGCTGGAGAACATCCCACCTTGAGGAAAAGCCTGGGTGGCCAACAGACTGCAGCAAAATAGTTTCCGTTCATGTTGCCTTCGAGGCTGCACCCTGCTCTTCTCCATGCTCTCTGTACAGCAAGTTAGGTAACAAGTAACTCTTTGGGCTGGAAATTCAGGACAGCTTCACGAACTTCCTTGGGCGTGCAGTGCCTGAGCCTCAAACTGACACCCTGTACATAAGAGGTACCAGGGAAACAAATGCAAATACACTCTTATATATTATTTTATATTCCACAGAAACCGCTGCTGTTATTTGCTTGCATCATCCATGACAGCAGTAATCCCTAGAAAATCAAACGATCCCATGAAAATGTCATGAGTTTGGAGCAACATTTCTCCTCTCTTATGAGGAGGTAGTTTTTGTCTGTGAAGGGCCAGGTAAGGGGGTAACCTGAGCTGGTGGGGAAAATGGCTGGCACCTCTCCTTCCCAAATAAGCAGATTATTTCATACAGGGTGAGGAATAGACATTAAAGATATAGAGATACTGACCTAATACAAAGACTGGTAGGAAAGTGAACTGGACTCCAACTGGTAAACCAGAGATCTCAGGCTCTTTTCTCAAGTCTCAAATGCCCTGATTCTGCAAGGCAGTGTGGTGAGTACCATAACATGAACAGCATCATTTCTGCTTCAACCAAACAACTGTACACAATGCTTTTAACTCAAAAAGATTTCTAATTTAAAAACATGAAAAAGAAGACCTTGACAGAACTGAAAGGACAGGCACACAAAGACTATCAAAGATCACTGTCTTCCAAGGAACTGTCCAGAGAGAAATCCTTACACTATCCTAGGGCCTGCCAGCTGCCTAAACCTAACTGCAGGTTTGGCACGGCAGTAAGCTCCTCCAGGCAGCCAGTACAGCTGTGCTTACAGTGCCGTTCCTGCCTTGGGATGCAAAAAATGGATTTTTCCCTTCTCAAGTCCATGTCTGACACTTTCTGTGAGGGTTAGTCATAGGGTTCACCAATTCTGTAAACCATATTCAATCACTAAAATAAAAAAAGAAGAAAATCTAATCCTCTTTAGTAAGTCCCAGCTCAAGTAGCAGGGCTGTCTTCCTGCTCCTGAAAGTTACTGTGGCACAGGATTGTATTACAGGTTCCACCTGGCACTTGATGGGTACGTAGTGATACTGACATATCAATTTCCTTATCACATTGAGTATTGAAATAGTTCCATCCCATTATAACATGGTGAGTCATAATCTGTTCTTGTTCTTCTTTTCGCTGAGGGATTTTTCTTATTATTTCCGAGAATTGCAGTTATACCTCTGCAGATAAGTGCACCATCTCTTCACTTCTTTAGTGCTGTCTGCTCACAGAGATGTGGGGATTGTAAAGTCTATTCAGCAGCTTATGAAAAGAATCACACAAGCTTTCAAGAACAAATACTATTTTATACAAAGTCAACTTGACAATCCTACATTGTCAGGAACCCTACTTCAGGAAAGCATTTCAGCAAGAACATACTTAAAACTGAGCATATAACCTCACCCAAATTCAAGAAAGCACTCAAACGTGCTTAATTTAAAGACATATTGTCTTCCATGATTTTCTTGATGTCTTTAAAAAGTTTTACTGAAATAGAATGAATTTCACCACAGTGCCTTAAGAGTTCAGCCTTGCTGAAAGCAAAACTTGCCCACTAAAACACACCAGGTTAAACAGGTTTGCAAAAGGGATCTGCGTCTTCAGCCTTTGCCTGAGTATTTTTCAATGTCCAGTCCAAGATTCCTGGGCAGGCATTAATCTGTATTCTGTGCTTTGCATTGAAAAACATTTACCAGTTTACTAATTCCAAAATGAAACATGCTTTAATTGATTTTGAAGCCTATCTTCAATTTTTCAGTCAATAAGGGTATGTCCTCACCCTAGCTCCCCAGCCCCAAGACCGGCCCTGAGGCAGTAACAGCTCTCTTTAACCAGCCCGAGGTCCCCGGGTGGTGAGGAACAGCAGAGTAGCAGAGTTTGTCTCTTCCCATGTAACAGCAGCTCTGGCACCTTCTGAAATACAGATGAGTATAGAAATATACCTCCATTTCTTAGTCAAATATATGGCAAATGCAACTTCTTTCAGAAAACACAACAGATTTCTCATAAGTTGCCAAATATCTCCTAGGTATCTACAATAAGAAAGCATTACTAGTAAGGGCCTCCAATAGGACAGGCAGGTGTGGGAGGTAAGTAGAGAACAAGAATGCTTACCAAAGACAGCTTCCTTTTTAATGCACTGAAGTTCGAATTTATTTGTCAGATTGCTTTGGCATTTGCATTCCAGTAGAGATCTCCAAGGCCTCAGAATTTTTTAAGAAGTTCTGAGATACAAACAGCATCAAAAATGACTTGTCCTCTAGCTGTTCATACTTCTCCCTTAGATTTGAAATGGACCATTCCCTTTGGAAAAAGCTTTGAGAAGCTGTTAGAAAGAGCTGGTGGGTCTCTTATGTAGGTTCTGCTAGAGGAGTCAGCCTCCTGGTCTGTTTCGGAGTTGCTCACAGAGACCAAGGAGAAAAATGTTCTGTGGGTGGGTGCACAAGGAAATTTCCACTCTGCTACCCACCAACAGAGTCAAGGGATCTGCCTTTTCTGAAGAACATAGACCTCCCATTTCCTTGCTTGGAATTTCTCTCTCCAGAGGAGAGCAGTGAAGAACAACATTACCAGGTGCTCTGCTTGCAGTGAGATCCTTTGGACTCTGTAAGCAGGGTCGTTTTATAGCAAACTGTCAAAGCACTTAAGATTCCTATCAAAGAAAGTGCTGTCTGCAGTAAAGGAGACTTTTCTCATTTTCTTCCCTAGTTACCAGCGTGGAAGTATGAAACCGTCAAACCAGCCTGAAAGAAGGTTTTTGTTGTTTTGTTTTGGTGGTTTTTTTTTTTTTTTTTTTCCTAAACTGTGGGCTGTAGCCCTTCTGGGACTGACTCCAACAGGCTTTGAAGGATGGTGCAACATGTTAGGACCAGTAGCATTAGCAGTCACTAGCTTAGTGTGCCCCCAGTGAAACCTGCCTGTAATTACTGCCACCTCTGCTCCGGACCTCTCTGAACTGCTGCAGATGCAGGCTAGCTCACCAGGGCAACAGTGGCCTGGAAGACAGTGCCTGGGCAAGGTCTCCATCCATATCCAGCTTTAAGTACAGCTCAACTGCCTCCAGCAACACTGCCTTTCAGTTTTGAAGTAGATTAACTTGGAGACAAAAATGGCCATTAACAATTGCCTAATTTTAAGGCTTCTCTGAGACCGGTACTCGAGCTACTGTTGTGCCACATGGCACAATCCCATCTAACACAGTAGGCGAGTTTGTTAGTGCTTCCTCATGAGTTGCTCCATCTGCAATAAGAAGTGTGCAGCACTTCACCTTGGGCTCACTGGCAAAGCTCCATGGCAAAACCACAGGCTACTGCAAAGTCAGTGGGGTGCTGTCCCTAATTAATATCTGCTATCAACTTGGTCTTGTAAAAATGAATGAACAGTAGTACGTTTGTTGCAACAGGAAGGGCTGCCTTCTGTCTATCAACAGCACTGGTTTATCTGGCACTTTATTTTATTTACCTGCTAACCTTATTTTATTAATCTACTATTTCTTCACTGAAGTTATATTTTTATGTGTTGATATACTGACTACCATTTAATTGGTACCAGCTCTTAAAAAATGTCAGAAAGGACTATACAATAAACATGTGACTGTGTCAGACAGTTTTGAAATGTTTATGAATTTTTTTTTTTCACTTTAAAAGAAGCACATTAAAACAAGCACAATGTTATTTTTCTAGCCACTAAAAAAAGTCTGGTAAGAAAAAATACAACCATGTAGAAAAATAAAATGTGTTCATGTTGAGACTAAATGGTACATTTCCCCCAGCAGTTAATTTCTACAGTCTAGTTATAAATCTGTCAAAAATCAGATTTATAATGAAATGCTAACAGATTCCAAACAGTTGCTGTGCTAATGGAGTCACTGTCATACTTCAGTATTTGTGCAGACATAGACCTGCAAAAGGGATGGTTCTTTAGGAACGAGGGAGAAAGGGCTCAACTCCCTGAGTGGGAGTGTCCCTCTTTGCAAGAGGCAATGTCAGAGTGAAGGAGACCTTGCAGTCCAGATGAACATCTTACTTTCAACAGAAAGCCACGGTCTTTATTCAGTTAAGAGAGGAGATGTGGCAACAGTGCACATACAGTCACACAAGAAAAATTTGTGACCAAAAAAACCCACCCTGTTTATACATGGCAGCTCTCTTTTCAACATAAACCATTTTTTGCTAAGCCAGTGCCATCCCTGGTCGTCACTCTACAGCTTAGAAAGGGCTCTTCGCTGGTATTGTTCTATTACTGTAAACAGAGCCCAGATCCTGTTGTGTACCGATGTCAAGGAGAACACCAACCAGAAATGCAGAGAGTTTACAGGGCACACAAAGGGAAAGACACAGAGTTTGTCACAGAGATGGCGATACCAGAAAACATCAGGGAAACTAGAAAACACTGGGGATACCAGAAAACATTGTGAAACTCTGCATGATGACAGCCAAGATTTTCTGTAGGATGCTTCACAGAAGAGAATTTTCAAAGTAAAATGAGGATGCTTGGCCTGCAGAGAACACCCGGGGAGGTCCATTTGAAGTGGCCCTTTGAAAAAGTGATTTATGTAAAGCAGCACTCACCTGCTGACTGGAGGTGGGAACTGACATCTATGGGGTGAATGGGAAGGAACAGGAGATTTGGCATGCAAAGGGATGAGAAACCACTGAAGGGATGGAGAAAGAAAGCATGACACTGGGAAAGCCTGACAGTGTGGAAGTCCTCAGTCTGTGGATAAGAGCAGGAAGCGGTGCTCTAGTGATACTATGTGTGAAGAGTCCTTACGGACACAGAGAGTTGAGCTGAGCATCCATGTAGCCTCCACCAGTTTAACCTCCTCATTTCAAAGCACTGTATGGGGCACCCTGAAAGGATCACCCTTCCTCTGCAGACTGGGCCCAACCTTTCAGATTCATTGCAGAAACCTTTTAGTGCATGTGGTATCCTACCAATGACCTTCCGAGCACTCCCTTTGCTCCAAAGACTTGAGTCCCTTTGTATCAAAATGAAACCACGTTTTCATTACTAAATCTTCTAGAGTTTTTTTTGTTGTTGTTGTTTGTTTGTTTTCTGTCTTCTTTTAGACTACAGACTAAACTGTTACAGTCTGTCTACTGCTGCATCTGCCTTACATGCCATGAGGCATACCTTCAAGAAATAATCCGTGCTAATGAAGGTTTGGATCTCAAATGTGTCATTGCCTCCTGCAGGTGTCTGAGGAAACTGCCATCTACCTCCCCACACAAGAGTCTCTGGGGACTGCCCCCATCATATTGCTATTCTGACAGCATTATGCTCTCTGTTTCAGCCAATAATTTAACAAAGTTCAAAGGACAGCCCAAAGGCTGGAAGAGAATTGTACACCCTAGCCCAGTGAAGGTAGGTGTGGTTTCCACCCAGCAGAATGTGCTTCACACACCACGATTATTGGGCAGATGTATCAATCTTTTCCATGTTTGTTCTAAAGTCAGGAAAAAAGACAAATTCCTGAAGGTATCCAGGACAAGACAGCAATTTCACACAAACCAGTGAAAGGGAAAGCTATCAAGTTCTCAGGGCGAATATTTTAGGCAAACGTTTGACAATAGCAGTGGGGGAGCTCTCCTGAAGTTACGGAAGATGTAGGCTTAGCATTTATTTATTTAAAAATATTATGCTGCAGCATGGGCAAAAGTAAGAAGATTTGTGGTCTGAGACATTCAAGAACCCTGAGTCAAGCCTTCAAAATCCTGAGATAAGTTCAGAAAGATAACAGCAGAATATAAAATATTCTGCTCATACATTCTCTCAGTGTTTTTATACATCTGTTGCTTTCCATACTTTGAGTCTGTCTAGTATTGCAACCCAAAAAGTTAGGCTTTCCCTTTTTCCTTTCATGTGAAAGCTAAAATGTAGCTTAAAGAAAGAAACTAAATGCTGCAGGGACTATGCTAATATTGCGTGCTGGTAGCACTGCAACAGCATTTTACTAGAGTCTGAGAAAGTGCAATCTGCTGCAAAACTGCCTTTAAGTGCAGTTTTCAAAGGATCCTTGGCTGCTGTACCCACAGTGAACCAAGGAGCAAATCACCCGCCTGGGAGGTGGTGAGGATTTCAGAAATGACCAATTTTTTGAGTCCTAGGAATATTTGGACCAGGTTGAGCCTTTTCACAGGCCACAAGCCACTGGCTGATATTCTTTGGGGCTGAGGGGCATGTCGGGGAGAGGAGCCAGGTGCCAGCCTGGCGCATGGTGGCCTCACAGCTGTGCCCCCCCCAGCACCGCATCCCTGTGCCGCTGCTGCCAGCACTGCGGGCACGTGGGCGCATCCCGCAGCCGCGGGGGCTGCCGGGGGCAGCGCTGCCTCTGCGCTTCCTGCCCTCCAGCCTCCCCTGCAGCCTGCTCTGCCAGTCTGCACCCGCATGGGGTAAGCTTTGCAGTGTGGAGAACCTGGTGAGTGTAAAGCAACAGCAGCAATTCTAGCCTAAACCTACGCTTCATATGAGCAACCTTTCACAGGATGCATTTCCTCATTGGAAAGTATTTCAAGGTCAATGCAGACAAGACAGCATTTGAGCATCTCAGGGCGAAACAGAATGATTTTTGCTTTCTTCAAGGTATTCTATTACAGCCAAGCAAAGCTGACTTTGTATCTTTTTCAACTTTCCTGTTGAATCAGAAATCTATGTCATCTTATTTAACCTTGGCCAGCAGTGCGCAAAACCTGAACAAATATTGCTGTGGCAGTTGTGTTTGGTTTGCAGAGGACACTGATTGTCTTCCTCCATTTACCCAATGCATCTTGGTTCGTTCCACCAAAACCTTGCTTTTTGTTACCTGCAGTGGCAATGTCATGGCAGCAATGACTCAAAGAGAATCCACCAATGAAATGTGCAAGGAATTAAACTGATGACATGAAAGTCTTGTGTTGGTAGTATGCCAATGGTGAGCTCAGTTACAGTGTCTGTGCAATCTTTTACTCTCCCAGCTCCGTAGTGATTGACCCCTGAGTGCCATTAATTTCCATGGCCTTTATGAAACTCACCGAGTGGGATGAAATTGCATTTTACTGTGCAAGGAGTCTGCTTTGAGAGAAAAGGGCAAACAGGCCAGGAGGATTTATCTGCCACAGTCACTTATGACTTGATTGAAATGAGAAACTGATCCCACTGAGAGACGGAGAGAGAGAGTAGGTCCTTCTCTCTGACATTTTTGCATGATTTATCTGCTTTTATTTACATGCACCAATGAAGAGTGGTCCTTTGAGTACAGTTTTCTATTAATGCTTCTAAGGCTAAGAGCAAACTATTCAAATTAAACAGCTTGAGACACTGCCCAAATGAAAATGAAGAGATTTCAGCATCTAGACAGAAATCTTCCTTTTTAGCTAGGGATGTGAACAAAGATTATTTAATCAGACTAGCCTAAAACATTCACATTTGGGGAAAAATATTCTAAATCAGTGTATGATAGCTCTGGTTAAGGAATTGACTAATGACAAAACAACTTCATTAAGTTTAATGTGAAATATATTCGCTTAACTTCTGGCAGTGAGACTTTTTCTCTTGTTTTGGTCTGTTAGTTTTGTGCAGTCTTTCAGAAATTTGCTGTGGAAAAGGATCATCCCTTCATTACTCATGTTGATCAGAATAAATTTGGATATCAAAGAGATATCCATTAATAGATAATGTTAGAAATAATAAAATGAAAAAATCTTTCATGCATTTTGCAAAGCTAGAGTTCAAAAAGCCTGATGACTGTATTAAACAATTTTGTGCTTCCAAAAGCATGAAGAACATTTTTCATTTCTTAAGTTTTATTTCCCAACAATAAGTAACCAAAATTACAGAAAACTTTCAAGAAGTCAGTAGATAGCAGTTAAGAAGAACATGTACTATTTTAGAAGGATTTGAAAGTAAACAAATTGGAAAAAGAGGTGGATCAACATTTGGAATATATTTCTCTACTTTCTTGGAAAAGAATGTGAATTCTAACAGTCTAATAGTGAAAACAATCATTTATCATTTTGCTCTAAATCGCGATGAAATACGCTATATGAAAAACAGTAAAGAAGAAAAAAAAAAGCTTTGAGCTAAATAATTATCAAAATAGTTTAGGTATACTTTCAAAAAATACAGCTCTTGTCTAATGTGTGTCCCATGCATGCCTATAAGAGTGCTGAAGTATATGTTTTTTGTGACATGAAGTCCCATTACGGGAGAGTAAAATTACCTGTGTCTGAAAAGTAATGGTAGTTATTTTTCAAAAAATTGTGACAAAAATCCTTTCCTTTTGTAGTCATTTCATGCTCAGTAATTGGGATAGCCCCGAAGCAGTTCCTCTGCAAATAAAAGATATAAGCATGGTGCTAAACAGACTGCTGGTTTTGGTTGGACCAGCTTGAGACCTCTTGAATTGGCCTGCTTTTCAGACAGGCTGGGCTAATCCATGAAAGCTACCTTGAACTAGGGACTCCAAAAATGCAAGTACCCAAAAAAATCCTAGTAGTCTCTTTCTAAAATCTGAGTTTAAATGCCACAGCATGAGCTCTTAGTGCAATTACCCTGGGTCTGTATTCTCGTAACTGAGATCAGCGTTTGGCCCCAAGTCAATAGCCGACACATTTTATAAATGAGTGAGAACAGGATGCCATTCATTACCTCCCATCTTTCACACATATTCTGTGTGATCTGGTGGAGTATGTCACACTGGAGAAATAAATGGAAGAGGTTATTGCTTTGAGATAAAATGGGAAAAACCAAGTTTCAGGGATTTCATCTTTGGCTTTATTATAGCCTGCAATGTGCCAACTAGACTCTGTTCAGAGGCTGAAAAAGAATTACGGCTGCCTAAATTGATGCTTCTCCTGACTCCTGCAGAGCTGAAGTCCAAGCCCGGCTCTCACTGTTGTAGCAGTGGACCTATAGAGCACAATGTTGATCCCCTTCTGTTTTCAGATATCTTTCACCCTCCCCCCAACAGATTATTTCAGACTGTGCCAAATCAGCAGCCCCGTCTGTCTGTCTGAGTCTTCCTTTCTTGCCATATTTCTTCCCTCTCGTCTTCCCCACAGCCCTCCAGCTTCACCAGTTCAGATGTCATTTCGGTTTCTTCTCCCCACCTCAGCTGCATGCCATTACGTCACTGACCCTGCAAGACGTAAGAGTGGCAGGGATGATCTGGGGCCCCAGCAGCACCAGACCTGGATGAATGCAGCCCTGCTCGCCATGGGTTAGCGATGCATGCAGCAGCACCCGACTTGCTGGGCTGGAGAAGATGCAAATGCCCAAAACTTTCTTTCGACCAACCTGAACAGGGCTGTCCTCTTGCTTTATCTCTGGGTACGAGTTTGCCTGGAGGGCAGGAGAAGTCTGCAATCCAGTTGAGCAACTGAGGCTCAGAGGGTTTTTGCATGGGAGCGGGCTTGACACAGTAACCAGAGCCATCAGTAATTGCATCCCCTGCATTTTCTGGTGTGCCTGGCTCCTCTCCTAGACTGACTGCTCTCTGGAGACAGGTCTGGTTATATCTCGATGCAGAACATGTCCTTGGTGTTAAATAAAGGGTCACAAAGGGACGCCTTAGCTCAGCTACCCAGTCTGACAAAAACTCTTTTAAAGTGTTTTTGAAGTAAGTCATCCATTTTGCTGGGACCTCAGCAGCCTAATTTATTATACAGAGCTCATTGCTTTGCACTTGAACTTGGAGATTCTGCTTGCTTGCTTGCTTATTTACTTATTTATTTATTTTCCCCCTAGCCCTTGCATAGGCCTTTCTGGATTTCTGGTAGAGAGTCAACTAGGAGCAAGTGATGGGCACATTATGAGAGGCAACTACCAAGCAATACATGGCAAGAAAAGCGAGACAATTATCTGAGATAATTCCAGATAATAAAGTAAAGAAGCTGAAGTAAGAAAATCACTTTTTTCATTTCTTTGGGCTTAAACTGTACACAAAAACATAGCTCAGATAGCCTGCTTAAAGCACTACCTTGATGCAGCATGCAAGGATACCATTTCCAAGGTACTTGTATGTCCACTGGGAGATGGTGGGCACTGTCACCATCTCTTGAGTGCCTTGAAAGTCCCTGCCTAGAATCATGCCTTGGTGAGCAGCTCTGGAGGAGCTACCTGAGCTCCTGGTCCTGCTGCTTTCAGTGACAAGTTGCAGTCAGCAGAGCTGCAGCAGCATCCTCTGATCAAAGCCAAGGAAGTCCACAAGAAACTTCATACTTTGCAGTAGTGCCAGCCCTGCTAACTAAGGCTGGAAACCTTCTGGACGTGTCCCCTCCCCGCATCCTTACTGTCCCTGCTGCAAAAACCCACCAAGCCCTGTGCTGCATTTCGTGCTTTGCTCTAGCAATGTTCCAGGTGCCTGTGGAGCTGAATAGATGCCTGAACAGGTAATGTGTTTGTTCAGCCTGTGCTTTCACACATCACAGTCCAAGAATACTGTTTCAGTCCCCCCGTTGACACAGATGACATTTTGTCTTTACAGATAACCGTAATGGCTGCAGATGCTCATTTCTATTTGCTGATCCCCTGTTGCCTTTGTTTTTCCCTCTGAGGAAGGGTACAAGACCCAGGCGTTTCCGTCATGTTTTACCAAAACCTCATACTTCTGGCTTGCCCAAATAATACTACTGTTTGTCCCAGACATGCTGGCTTTTTCAGGAAGGAGGGCACAGATCTCTCTAGGCTTCATCACCACTATCTTTCCAGCTGCATTTTTTCCCCCGTGTTTCAAAACACAGCAGGCTACCTCTAAAGAAGGTCTTTGTGGCCCACTGTCCCTCTTTAAAAGACTTATAAATTTACTTGGGATAGTTGCAGCTTGCAGCCACTGGGCTCATGGAAGGGTCACACCATTAGCCAGGTCAGGTATCACTTATTTTTCAAAAAGATCTATGTAAACGGTATGTTGAATTTCTTTTCTACATACTTTTTTTTAGGAGATCGTATCTTTACTTTTGCAAAAATTTTTCCAACATAAGTAAAAGTAATACAGCAAATAAGCATGGATTCAGATCATGATTGTCTGCCTTGATCATTTTATAGAGATGTCAGAGAAGGTAGGATTTAAAACTTCGAAGGCAAAAGAGTCAAGTGAAATTTCGGAGTTGGTGGCATGCTTTCTGTGAACGCTCTGTTGCAGGAGGCAGACAGTCTATCATAAGTTAAATACTTGAAGAGATTATTTGCTCATGGAATTTCATATAAAAGATACTTATTCCTGTAACAAAGAAACAGTAAGTAGAAGACACATCTCTGCCCATTTACGGTACATCCGTAATTCTGTTTTTTTACTTCCTAAGGAGCATGTTCAGCCATTAATCTTACAACCGATATGTAAACCAGACTGCAGAGCTCTAAGTACCTCTGCTCTGAAGGGTCAGCAAACTCAGAAAAGGAAAAGACATACACAAAGAAGACAAATGTGTGCATAGATCCCAGGACTTACAGATCTTTAGATCCTTTGCATATGACTGTTATTTTTGTCCCTTGGAGCACTAAAATTGAAGTGCTTGGTCTAATGCCTACTAAACGTAAAGTCTGCAAAACTTTTATTAAAATGAAAGATCACACTTCCAGGTGGACGTTTAACCATGTGAAATCACACATCACATGCGATTCCCAATTCCCTGCTCATGAGTCTGGATCAATCCCATTGTTGCTTAGAATCAGTTCACTACCAGAAGGAAAAAAAAAAAAAAAAAATTTGGCAACATTTCAAAGCTGATGTGAATCTTCCAGAATTCAGCATTGCCCTTAACTCTGTCTGTACCTAAAAATTTGTTCCATTAAACCATGATCTCATACAGTACGTTTTTCACAGGTGCTGAGCATGAGCAGCTTTCACTGAAACCAAATGGACTGGCAGGTGCTTATTACTTTTGTTTAATTAATCTGCTACATTTTTTTCAGACTTTCATTCAAAACAGAGATAACAGCATCTCTTACTGTGGTAGGTAGGGGGAGGCAGCAGTTTTCAGTGGAAGATCTGTAATTTATGAGATGAGGAAATCTGATGGTAAGTTTCCAAAGGTTTGGAGGCCCTTGGCGCCAAACACTAGGGCTGACAGGTTTTGTGTATCTGAGCTGATCAATGAATTTGGATAACTGAGCATTTGCATACCTGACCGGATTAATCAAACCTGCCCTAATCTCTGTGGAAATCAGGCTGCTTTAAAAGTTGTGCTAAGAAGCATCTTAACAGCTCTTCTTTTTTTTTCTTTCTCCTTTTCTTCTGATTTCCATGCAGCTTCAGCTCATTGAGGTGATGGTAAAGGTGCATGAATGTAAAGAGACAAGGGACACCTTACAGTTACAGAACATCCAGACTCTCTGAAACGTTAAAAAAAAAGAGAAGCCTTTTCTAAAGTTCCCATGAGGGTGCAGAGGCTTTGTCTGTGATTGCTATTAGGGTTTCTTCTTCCAACTTGTTAACAGGCCCACAAAAAGCCCTCCTTATGACTGCATGCACCCAATTCAGATTAGATCAAATCTGGGTTTGATCTCCTCTACTACAGAAAACAGCGGGTCACATGCTGTCTTTGAAGGTACTGGAGTCTGAAGGGAAGGAGGAAATTTTCCTGCCATATGCAACAGATGTGATACTTTTAGAGCCAGATGAAAAAGTGGCTGGGAAGAGACAACCTCATTTCTCTCGGGAAGCAGCAGAAGCAGATGAAACTGCATCTTTCCTCCACGTGCCTTCCCATTTTCATATGCCTCTGTGGAAGCATGCTAAAAGTGCTGAACAAATATGGAGGAAGCTATGGTGGAAGGCAAACTCAAACAGAGCAAATGCTATTCCTCCACACACAGAGAGCATCCCCTACTGGTTCCAGGAAAGTGAATCCTGCTTACGACATAGCTCTGGAGCCTTCTTCCTCCTCCTCCTCCTCTTCCTCTTACCGACCTGTTTCTCTAGCCTTGCCAAACTTCTCAACCTAACTGACAAAGACCTCAGAAGAAGACATTTATGGGAGGTAACTTTCCTGGCCATGGGCACCTCTGCATACATTGCTAACACCCCTCATTAGGAGCAAAAGAAATGAACAACCAGTTCCTACCTGCATGATGGGAGACCTTTGTGCAAGGACCAGTGTACAGGGTGTTCCCACACAAATTCCTATATGCCTGAGCCTGATGTTGCTTTTTGGAAGATAGGTCAATACGCAGAGCAGCAATAGATGGCTAAGGCAGACATGGCCATGCAGCATGGATGGACTAACAGCACTCTGGTGCGCTCACCACACCCCTCCTACATCAAATTCCAGGTATGCCTTCACCAGCTACAAGGAGTGCTGAAACCAACTGGATTCTTCATTAAAGTGCTGGGAGTTCAGGTTGAATAAACACATGCTCTTCTGCCCTTTCGCCTCCAACCAGGAAAATAACTTTTCAGACCTCCTATAAAGGACCTTAAGAGAACAAACCATCTTATTTCAGGGGCTTCATCTTGTCTCATTTGTCATGTGTAAAACATATGAAAGATAGCAAGCTGGTTAACATCTGCTGGGCAGCAGCCCAGTGCCCAGTGTCCCAGGCTTCTCTGAGCTACCCAGTCCTCCCATGCAGAAACAGAGGCAAAAACAACCAGAACCCAAACACTTGTTGGCTCAAATGTCTTTTGCTCCTGAGATCACAACAAACCTGATTCAGCTGCATGTAACCATCAGCTCATGGACAGCTGGACGTCACTCTCATGTTGCCAAGCAAGAGCAAGACCACAGCACAGGCAGCATCACATTAGCTAACAGGGAACCCAATCACAGCCAGAGCATCGATGGGGCAACCAGCTGGTCTCTGGTATGAATCCCAAAACGCTGAAGTAAAGTAGTGTCTGTGGGAAGTCTTGTTCATTGCTTGTTTTATTCTTCCAGTTTCTGAATAGCAGAAACCTGGGGAAGTTAAAAACCTGGGGCTGGGGAGTGGAGGGAGGAATGGAAGAAAACAGAGGCGGTGGTTGCCTTTAGGTGTTAACTCTGCTGCGGGTATGGTGTGTCACACACTGGCACCAGGGTGGTTAGAATGCTCTCATAATTCCTCTGACTGCCAGAGGCAGAAGCTGTCTCTGTCAGCATATGGAAGTGTCTGTAGAATTACTTTTTCACAAGAGTACAGATATATTATTAAAGGAAAAATCCCTGAAAGGGCCAATGAATTTCAAGGCCATGAGCAAGGCAGACCATAAAACACAAATATATATCAGGATTGCACTGGGGTTGTGTGTCTGATCACAACCAGAAGAACTAAAATGTCACTGATTTCAATGTGAGATTTCCTCTAGTTTTCATTAGTATCTGGAAAAGTAAAAAAGAATGCATTTGATTTTGCTTTGCAGCTATTGTTTCTAAATGAAAAGATGCATCAGCTCCTGTATCACACGTTGCTTATGCTTCTGTCTCATTGTATTTCACTGTTTTTAGACTTTTTACTTCAGAAAACTGGATCCTATTTGTTAGAAGGTTTTCTGTGTCTTGTTTAATTTGTCCGTCGTAGTCTCTCTGCTTTACTTTTTGAGATTATACATTCCCTGTGCTAATAAGGCACACTGGAATTTTTCTCCTCTGATCTGACAAATCATTTAGAAACCACAAGCAAGAAGAGCACAATATTAAAAGAAAAGCAATCTCTTGTTACAGCATCCAAAACAGGCTGTTTGATATTGGCTACAGACAGTCTCAGTCCAGCAGAATAAAAAGAGAACAATGTCAAAAACCCATACTACTACACTCAAAAACCTGAAAGCCTGAAGTTAGGCTGAAACAACTGGGCAAGAATGCCTCATTTTTCTGTTGTCAACACTTATTAGTATCCAGAGGAACAGTGAGCATTTTTAATTCAAATCCACCTGTAGAGAGTCAGGTTTCAAGCTTTAACATGTTGCCTGTTTCATTTTTTAGAGAGTGAAAGTCTAGCTACATCTGTTCCTAGCCTGGACCCACACTGAACCTGCTGTTGGGAGCAAACCCTCTCATTGTTATCAGTATGGGGCCAGGGCATAATCTTCTACAGACACTCATGTTTCCTGAGGAGAAGACCTGCGTGGTGGGAGGGAGTGCAGTAATCGAAAGCAAAGCCCTTCTTGCAGCATGGGCTGTGACACCGGCATCATTGGTTTCCAGAGCTACGACTTCTCAGTCACTTCCACTCCAACTAGGGTTGCTCTGCAAGCTAACCTGGAGGCCTGGAAACCCAGAGCTGCTCTCTGGACGTTGAGGGATGTTCATTGGTAGTGACACAACTGCAACCTGAAGCACAGAGTTAGCAGCTGGGTCCTGCCACTCCCTCCAGCTGCCCTGTTTCTGCCCTGTTACTTTGGTTACACGGCCACAGGGAGGAGGGGTGGAAACGCAGGAAGATATGTCTGTGAGGTTTGAGCATCGCTTGGTAGCAAAAATGAAGAGTGACCCTAGAGGAGGACTGGCGGTAAGTCTGCTCTTGTTACTCCCTCCCGCAGCTTCCCTCTCCTGTTCAGTGGGTTGCCCTACCAACTTCAAAAGGCCCTCTGCTCTGCGGGGGCTGACAAACCTGGTACCAACTGGAGCTAGGAGGTCCTCCTGCCTGTGTGCCATGGGACTGAAGGTGAAAGAGGTCTGCACTATTGTGGTGCATTCCTGTCTGTCTGGAAGCGCCTGGCTGGTTGCCATTGGAAAGCTGCCATTTTTGCCTCATTATGCTGTCGAGTGGCCTGAAGGACCCCAGCGTGCTCGGTTTCTGATAACCAGATAGATTAGCCAGAGACTTCATCCGCTCCTCAGCTAAAGCATTTCCTTCTGCTGACCACTCTCATCTGCATTGTTTCCTGGACTGAGCCAGGGCAATCTCCCCCTTCACCTATCCACGGCTCTGGCCCATATTCCTGTTTTGGTACAGGATTTGAAGTTGGCCAGATACTGCCACTTGTGCCATTACCACACAAATAGTTCCAACAAGAAAAACCAGGGGCTCTGACATCTTCTACTGAGCAATTCCAGGGCTTTCCTGACAATCCCATGCACAGAAATCTAATCCACCAAAGCGTCATTCTGGTTTCATCCTAATGATTTCCTGTGGCAACAAGCCCTGCAGTTTAAGTACATGCGGTGTAAAACAAGATTGCCCTTGATCAGGTTTTTGATGCATGACTGAGCTTTTGCACCAGCAGACAAGGGGAGCAGAATCTCCTGCTTACCTTCCCAAAGCCATTTTTAACATCATCCAGTCTTCCCATTATGTCCCCAAAATGTTTCAGCTCCAATCTCCTCACTAAGGAAAAGTCTGGAGAGTTTTTCCAAGTTATTTGCTGTTCTTTTAACTCTTTGCTGGATCCCTGTCTACTTCTGCTACTCCACCTGTGAAATGGAGCAGCAGGCAGCTGAACAGACAAACATACATCACTAAATTTGTATGAAGGCATCGCAACATTTTTCCTATAATTTTCCCATTCTGATTCATAGATTTCCTCACATTCACTTAGGTCTTTGAGCACAATGGGGTATGCAGAAGAGTTCTTCTTTTGAATTTTAAAATAAAAAAAATAACTGAACTACAACTGTGCTGAGGTAGCAGAGGAATAAGCTGTTTCTATTTCAGAAATATCTGGAACACAGGTGCAGACTCACCCCTAAGGGGCTTAAAATCCAAAATGACCAGACAGATAAAAGGTAAGAGTCAATGTGCCTGAGGATAGACAGAGGGTCAGTAGCTGACACAGGGAAAACGCTTGGGTGTCCTGAACAAAGGCCAAGACTGTGGATGAGCAGCATGGCTCTGGCTTTCCCCCTGGGAAAGAGGGGCTGATTACAGCTCTCTCCTGCATCAGCTCAAACAACCTGATGTAACGGAAAGGGAACCATCACAGAGGGCCGTTGGAACAGATCTGTCCCCATAGTCTGTTCTTCTGCATCCAGCCTACCTTTCCCACTGTATCCTAAGAGGCTCTCTTCTTCCTTTTTAACCCTGCATCAAGTATTATTTGCCAGTTCTGTTCAACGCGAATCATGAGAAATAATTCCATTCCATGAGCTCTCCTCTAACAGATCTGCACAGATACTGTCACCCAGGAGACAGTGAAAATTTGACTGACCTACTTGTAGCCAAAGTTTAACTTTCAACAAGGAAATAAGCAATGCCTTTGATCCAAAGGTTTCAAGGAGGAAAACAGGAGAAAACAAAGATAAAAGCCAGCTAGTTATCCCTGAAAGACATAATACACTCCACAATATACTTTTTCAGGGTAGAGGGGAGGGAGTAAATGGGGAGCTCTTAATTTGTGTTCTTCATTCCACAAGTCTCAGGGGTTCTTTGAGCCTTACAGCTGGTCTGGGTTATAAATAGGTATCTCTCTTGCTTTTTGCTGTTTGTCTTTTTGTCATTTTCTTATTGGCACATTTGGCCCATGAACAGCCACTAGGTAGGAAACTATTACAGACGCTTCAGTGAACTTTCTTACTGAAGTGAGTTCTCCAGTAATCTGACTTAGGTTGTTAGCCATATATGATGCTAACTGAAGAAGAGACACTTGATTTCCTCTCTCCCACTTTTCCAACATTGATTTTCTAATCTATTTCCATCTGAATGCCTCCTTTCAGAATAGAAAATTTCCAGTATTGATAACATCCTCTCTCTAGCTTTAAGAAGAGATTGCTTTGCCTTTTGAAAGCAAAAGTTGAACAAAATGGAAGAAAATTAGCTTGACTTTGACCTTCAGAGGAAATAAAATCCTGCAGCAGTAAAGAACACCTTAATAAAATGGGGGTGGACTTTTCCAAAGATTTTAAAGCAGCCAGTTTCCAGACTCTCAGATGCAATCGAACTCCTACTGTGACTCCTCTGTGGGAACTGTTGTTCGTAGCAGGTGATGTTGAGCACTGCCTGCAGTGAAGTTCTCAATGCTGATTCATGTGGCATATGCCGGATCCTTTGAGCAACCTCTCTGCTAACAAGTTTAACTGTGAGTTGAGGTGCTAAGCATGTCCCAGAAACTGGCCCTTGATGGGTGGACGGAAGGTTTGAGACTGCCAAGGTCTGCTGACACATTGCTGCTTGTAACACTGGGGAAAGGGCTGTCTAGCATGAAAGAAACATGCCACTTTGGGTTGGACAAGAACAATATCTCTAGGGGAGAGGGGAAAGTGGGCAGGCAGGATGGATGGACAGATAGAAGAAAGTTGCATTGCTCTCCTAGGTCTTTTTTCTGCCCTAGGATTTCAGAATGCAATCCCAGTCTTAGGTGAGCTGTTCTGTGCAGTAGGCATGCTTTTTTTGTACATGCTGTTCATTAGAAAAAGATGTATCTGAACTGTTGGTTAAACTACCTGCCAGGTCTCCTTTATTGTCATTTACTGAACTCACCCTTCTTTTCTGGGTCAGTCTCCTGCTTGCTTCTCCATATTTTCTTCTAATGCTTCATTCCGCATCTCCCTGTCTTCCCCATCCCAGTGATGCAGACTTACACTGACTATATACCCAAAACACAAGGACCCTTCCCTTCTTCTCCAGAGGGAGGAAATATTCAAAAGTGCCTTGCTGCAAGCATGATATTCTTTCACAGGGGGCTGCAGATCTGTGAGATTTTTCTGGAAGGTCCCGAGAGAAACCTACTGTTGGCAAAACCCCTGCTGGGTTAGCAGAACTGCCACACCTCCCATCCCGCACAGCAAGTCCTACTGAAATTACTTTAAAAATTGAAAAGTTGCATTAAAAATAGAAAAGGTTTTTGACTGGCCCCAGTGTTACAGCGGAAGAGGATGATGTGCCCTGTCAGATTCATACTGATGTTCAGACTTAAAGATGTGTGTGGTTAGGTCTCACTGAACTCAATAGATTGCGTCAGCACATGAGGCTAGGTATTAGGTTTCTTGCTTTTGTCTGGGGACAGGCTAACTTCTGGTTTTTTGCTCACAGAATGTGAAATGAGGAAACTTGTTCTGCTTTCCCAAAACTTTTGCTTTGTTTCTATGTTAATTCTGAATGAGCGCTTAACTGAAGAAAACTGGTTTTGCCAGACCATGTCTGGCTTGGGGCCCAGTCACCCAGTGTCCCCTCTCTGACAGTGGCCAGCACCAGATGCTTTAGAGAAAGGTGGAAGAAGCTCTGTTAATGCTCAGTTACGGAATAAGCAGGCCCCAGGGAAAATTTCTTCCTAAGCCCTGTTAGCTAGAGCTTGGCTTTAGTCCTGGTGCCCAAGGACTTATATTTCTTCCAAAATCTCTTGTTTATTTTTAAGTATTAACCGTTATGACTCTGGCTAACATTGCTCTCCATATTATGCCTAATCCTGTTTTGAACAGGCCTGCAGTCTTGGCTTCAGCTATATCCTTTGGCAGTGAGTTCCATAAGCTAATTGTGCACTGTGTGAAAAAGAATTTCCTTCTATTAGTTTTTACCTTTTTGTCTTAATAAAAATTATTTTGTTATTTTATCCCTCCCTCCCCTTTTCCTGTTTTCCTCACCAATAGATATCAAGCCCAGAGCTGGAGCAGAAAGGAGAAACATTTATTATTGGTGTAAGTTGTACCAATGATTCAAAGACAGGCAGTGGGGTGGAAGGCATCACCTAACCAAATGCAAGTATTCTGCACACTGATGTGCCAGACCCCTAAAAGCAGAGCTTCTATAGGTTCTATAGCCCTAAGTGTGTTTGGAACAAAAACTTTTTTTTTTTTTAAACTTTATTGTAACAGGTTGTAATTTTAGATATTTTAGTTCAGCCATTTGATTTATTTATTTATATCATACATTCAGTGCTTTGTTACATACCAGTGGCCAGAACTGGCAAAGGCAAGGGTAAAATTTGCTATTAGTTGCCAGCCAGCATTCCTCCTTATTCATTAGAGATACTTTCTCGGAGAGGAGACAGATGGCAGTGCCAGTGACATCCTTCCTTGGAGATTTTCCAACAGGGAAAACATCCTTAAGTTAAAAGCTGAGCTTTCTGAGAACCAAAGCAGAAAAAATCTGTGTAACTTAGGACTTTCTCTTGCAATGGGTTTCATATCTCTAAGTATATGGTATTATGTAAATGTGAAAATTACTCTCCAACATCACTGCCTGCCACCACGAAGGTTTATTTTCGGGAGAGCCAAACCACCAGGTTAGTAGTGGCAGCCACCCACATGGTCTCAGGCTGAATGGGGTCAGCTGGCCTTCAAAAAGATTCACGAACCAGACACATGAGTTTGCATTTCCTCCAAAAATGCATCCTTCATTTTTTTTTTTACAGAAATAGATGATTTCTTCCTCATGCTGCTCGTAGCATTAACTTCATCTTTTGACTTCAAAAACACAGTATTGCCTTACACTTAACAACTGCTCTGGTCACCATTCTGATAATTAGATATGTGCCACAGCTTGTATTTCATAAGGGTTTGTCTTCTCTGTCTTCTAGAAAAAACAGATTTCAGCCCTGCAGTCACATTAATCACTAAGCAAAGCAAGCTGTTTAACTATTAAAAAATCTGGATCTTACAACTGATCCAATTTAACAAATCAATTTCAGTGCCATTGTAGGCATACCAGGCCACTCAATCATTGTCACCTACTGAACTGGAGAAAGTGAAACTGTTTCATTTTCAGCAACTACTTACTTAAAGGCAGAGTAGCAATGGCATGGCAGTTTCATTCATCGGTAGCCATTGGCTAGGGGATTCAAGGAAGCCAGCTGAACAGAAAGGCGAATGATTGCTAGGAGGGGCACTCAAGCTCATGAACATGACCTTAGGATGTTTGAGAGAAGACAAGGCACACGCAGTGCACAGTGCTGACCTCAAGATTACCACAGTACCTCAAAGAACAAGATGTTCAGCAAATGACACACACACACACAAAAAAAATCAACGAAAGCGTGAAAACAGCAAACACCTGGTAACTGCAAGCTTGCCACAGTGTGCTTTGCCTGTGCAGCCGCTCTGCATGCTTGGACATTATCTTGTGTCAAAGAAATTTGTATCACAGCCCCTTGTCTCAATTGGTCTCACAATAAAGTCATTGCTCGAGATGTCTTGGGGTCATGGTGCCATGGCAACAGGCTGTGAGAGCATAAACAGGTGTATGACCTCACTGTGAGACTGGGCAAAAGATCAGCAGATATTTATCCAGTACTAGGTGTTACTAAGCACTAAAAACTAAAAGCAACACAAACACATGCAAAGGAAAGGCAGTGAAGAACATAGCTCTTGCCGAAGTCTTTACTCCTGGTTAATGACAGCCACAAATTGTACTGAAGGAAGAATTCTTCTTCACAACTCTTCCAAATGGTGGGTGGGAGAAATAAAAGTGAATTTTACAGAGGTCTCCTCACAAAGCTTATAGAACTGTCTGCATTTGGGATCCTGTACAACCACAACGTTTTCTTGCAAACTTAGATTTACTCTAGTGTTGGTGCTCAAGAGGATATTGGTCCTCGGTAATGGCCTCTTGCTTGACATGCAGCAGTCTAGCTTTACTTGGCCAAGAAATGCCACCTCCCTCTGACCCTGATGCGGCAAATGGTTCCGTTTCTGTGCAAAAACAGAGCCCCACCACCCCTAAGCATATGATGGGCCCTGCATATTCAGAGCTGCTTACAGAAGAAGAGGCTTGTGTTTTGCCAGCTGTGCCACAACAGGCATTTCCCTATTCCTTTGGGCTGTGTGCTGCCTCAGTCTTCTGTGTGCACACACCTTGAGAGCTCAAAGGCAAGAGGACAGGTTCACATGAGTATCCAAACACCCACGCATTTCAGTGGGAGTCATTAATAGTGATTAGGAATCTAGATATCTTTGTAATTGTCTCCCCAAGAGACAAGAAGATAGCCAAGGATCTCCTAATTTCCACCGGTATTCAAATACTGCACTAACAGAGAATGACTCCAAATGCTCCTGTACTGAGAGACAAACACCCTACTAAAAGCATCTTGTGCAGCTTACTGCAGCTCCCAAGTAAAAATAGGCACATAATGCATATCTATTCTGTGCAGTGCCATTTTTCCAGGCTGAATGCTTCGATGAAGTTAGGAACACAATGACCCAGGGTCACAGTTTTTCTAACCTCTCTCCTGTATTTCACTGCCTCCTTGAACGCTACATAAAATGCCATCACAATGGAGAGAGAAGAATATCCTTTCCTGATGGCTGTTGTCTTTGCTGCTTTGGTTCTGAACAGACTGTCTTGTACACAAGGAAACATTTTGAGTCTTGGTCATGCTGCTTCTGGTGAGTCATGGAGCAAGAGAAGAGTGCAGAAGGAACTGCACTCAGGAAACAGGAAAATACTGCAAGCCTTTTACTCTTTTGAATTGCCCCTTTTGTTTGTTTGTTTGTTTGTTTTTTTTCCCCAGTGTGCACGATGATGCTCTGCCTCCCTTTGCTCTCTTCTAAGTGGCCTGAAGAGGAGAAGCGAATGAAGCAGACCTCATTCCTGATCTAACATGAAGCCTGCTTTCTGCACAACCATGGGCAGACCTTACCAGTCCCAGGATGCCTGCCATGCCATTGGTGATATATGGGCAGTTTTGTAGGTGAGACTGGGTAGGGCACTTCCTCTGGCCTCCAAGTCCGTTCACAAACTATCCAGGGACTTGTTTTTAGCCTCCAAGACAGATCTTGGTGGGTCTTATGAGCTGGGCAAGGACTGTAAAGAAAAATTCATGGAGCCCACCCAATCTATAAATTTGCAATACCTGGGCAAAAGCTATGCATACCAATGTGGCACCAAAATACGGCGCCTAATCACAGCTGGGGACCTGGCTGCTGGTGTGATGCTGCTTTCTTCTCTGTATTACCAGCTGTTAGACTGTGTAAAAGCACAGCTCGAAACTCATGAACCTGTATCTTGTGCTGTTCCGTTCACACATGTGCCTCAGGGATGGGGTATGGGCATGGAGCAGATGGGAGGTGGAAGCAAGAGAGGACAGAATGTAACAGTCATTCTCTGAGTGACACCGACATGAATGATGGCAGCAAAATCTGCAGAGGACATGCAAGGTTACATGATTCCAGACAGATATAAACTCCTACCTGGAGCAAACTCCTACCCGGCAGCAGCAGCTCTCTAGTGATTCACACTGCCAGGCATGCCAGCTTAACAGGAGGGGGCAAACTTCACCCAATTTGCCAGTTCCTCTGCAGCGCCTCCTCTGAACATTGCTTTAGCCTCATCTGATTAACCATCAGCTACAGACTCCCAAAGCACAATGCAGGACCAAAGGAAGAGGGCTGGAACTGTGTGTGGTGAAATACTGGACAAACAGCTTCTGAAACTCATATTCATAGCCAAAATTATCTTGTTTCAGCTCTGAAGACTCACGATTTTAGCTGTCGCATATATATGATAAACAGGATGGGTTTCCATCCTCTACTGAATTGAAAGATCCAAGATACCCCAAAACTCACACAGGAAAAATGCACCAAGGAAGACTGCTTTTGGGATTCCTTTTATTACCATCAGAAAGAACTACATTTGGAAAAGCCTGGAAGAACTTCTAATTTGCTGAGTGCAGGCACGGTGTTGCAGGCACCCTGGGGACAGTACTAGGCACAGAGTAATCTTGCCAATATAATACTTAATATCTGATGATGAACCACAGGAATGATCTGCAGGGAAAAGCTAGTGCCAACTGATTTGGGCAGGAACAAAGACACAATGCAGCAGAGCTGTAGGTGCAGCCAAGCCACTTGGACTGAAAATGAACTGAGGCCTCACTCCAAACTGGGAAGACTTTATGTCCCTAGCAATTATTAAGGCAGGCCCACGCAAAGTGCCCCAGCTGCCCTGCCATGTCTTTGTGCTGCCCAACATTTTTTGCATATTGAGCACAGGAAGAAAGAGGATGTCTGGCCTTTTGGAATAACAGATGAAATGTTGCTGCTTAATTAAAAGAGGTGGTGCGTTGGTATGGATTGATGTCTGCTTGTGCTTACACGCTTACAAAGGTAAAAAAAGGATGAATCACTCTCATTCCAGCACTGCCTGGACTGCTAACAAATTAAGAAGTCTGAAGCTTGAAGCAGCCACATTTTCTAGTGACACAAAACAGGATGCCAAAAAGAGAAGGAATGTTAAGATGATTATAAAACTGTAAATCAACCTCTATTAATATGTAGCTAGATTGCTGCAATTTTTCAGTCTCCTGACTCAGAGAAGATCTATTTTCATGTAACTACAAAACCCAAGCCAGAAATTTGGAGGAGTTTATTTGGTTTATCCATTCCTCTAGGACTACTATGCTGCACTCTTTACACAAACCAGTGCATTGGCTTTCAATTAAGACAACAGAGAAACATAAATCTAGGCTTCTTGCAGGAGTTGTTTCTGCATATCATCCTCCCCCTCTATCCCATCCAGTAGCCACCAGAGACATGCAAAAATGGTATTACTGAGTTTTCATGTTTGACAACCTTCCTCCTCTCTCCCATTCAGTTATCCTTGACTTTCTGAAACTATTAGTCCCTAGGAAGAAGTAACTACATGTACATCACAGATGGATCAATTTCATTTGGCTGCAGGAAAAGAGGAGATTAATTCCAGGCTTAACAAGGAAAGCTAGTCACAGCCTTAGCCACAGGAGACCACCAGCTCTTCTTTGTTTTGAAAGAGTAAAGCCTGCTTTTTACTGTGGCAGTGTCTGCAACTCACAAACAGATTTTGAAACCATTGTGGTGGGGAAAAGAATCAGTTGCACGAGTGCGGTGTTGAAGTGTTTTTTTTTTTTTTTGACACTGCTGGCATTTCTGAAATGCTGGTTCTTTAAGGACTTAGACACTTGTTCTGTACCAAGGCAGGGTAACAGTATATTGAACAGCTTTGTTGTCACGATACATACCACTGAAAAGGAACCTGAGGGGTGTGTGGAGGTAGAACAGAAAAACACAGAAAATAAGGGCTTTTGAAGAGAGGAGCTCTGCAGTATATCCATCACAAGGAAAAATGTAAAAGCATTACAATAAATTATTGCACTGTGACTTGATGAGGTGTCTGTGATGGGACAGGATACAAAGAAAATCACCATCTCCATTCTGTGAGTCCTAAACTGCACTTAAAAATAACAGTTTTTCATTGTAGGAGAATATCCATTTAAAGTCAAAATACGATGTGGTAATCTGAGACCATCTCATACAGTCTTCTTCCTGAAATGCTGCAGGATTACCAAAAGCTACCCCCCTCTACCCACTCCGCTCCTCTCCGCACCACCCCCCAGCGTATTTCTGAGCTCTCCCTCTCTTATGTAAAGCAAGTGCAAAAATAACAGAAAAGTCAAGTGAAAGAACAGCCAGAAATTTAGCTAATCTGCTCAGGACTGCCAGTGATCAAACCAATGCCAATGCCCAGTATCACAAGCAGACCCCATTTCATATCAGGAGATGCTGGGACACTGGTGAACGGTATGCTGCTCTCACCTGTTGACTGCCAATGGTACACTTCATTCCCTGTTTCTGTCTCCAGAAGGTCCTTTCTCAACTAATGAATATCCACAAAGACCCAGGCTAAAGCATCTTTTGAAATCTGGGATTCCCAAATCTCAATAGCCTTCTGCTTCCAGAGCAGCTATTTCCAAAGCTATTCCTTCAGCCAGGGCTTGTCACATGAGGTGCCAGCCTGCTGCTAACTCCTGCTTGCACCGTGCCTTTGGCAGTCAGCACCTCGGGAAGCCTCTGTAACCCTCCTGCGCACGATGCCCCAACACTCCCCGCTCTGCTGCTTTGAGGCTGATGGCATTGCACCACAGCACACAGGGCTGCAGCTATACGGCCAGCGCAGTGTTTGCTGCCCTGTTAAGGTTCCCACACATTTGCAGCTTTACAGGCACTGTTTGACCAAACGATTACAGTTTTCTGGGGCAGCAAAGGAAGGCTTACAGTCTCTCAGCTCCACAGAGGTGGTGAGAAAGTGTAAAAGCTATTTCCCACTCACGAATCTACACGGGGAGCACCCAGTTCTGGTGCTAAGGTTCCAGGCAGCTGGGGATGGACCTGGCAGGAGGACACAAGATACACAGGCAGCCTGTGATGGACACCATGAGCTGGGCCATCCCTGAACAAAGCCCAGGGAGCTCCGCAAGAGCATTCACAGGGAGACCAGCAAATGGCGCAGCCTCCTTTTTATGCTGCCTGACATGCCACATTGTTTTTGCCATTTTGAATGCAGCTTTCACAACAGCCACGATGCAACTAATGAATCAAACAAGTCCTGGTCAAGATGAGACACAAAGTCAGGCTGTTGTTCATAACCTAATGGGTGTCATCCTAGTATGGCGGGTAGAAAGAGTAGCAAAGAAGACTAGCCAACTAATGACCCAAACCACACACACACATGCACACACAGAGAGAAGTATGCACACACACTCACTTTTGGATTCAAAAGACTAAACAAAAGAATCTCCTCCAATGCCGGAAATATTGTATGCTCGTTAAAATACTGGCCAGACTGCTTTATGATTACTATCCCAGGATTTTAAATGATGGCTGAGTTTGAGATGAGGCTTTCAGAACAAAAACTGCCAATTGAATAGAGGAGGGAAGTGTAGATGAAGAGAGTGAAAGGGATTTAGACATATAGGAGAGACATTTCTCCTAGAGCAGCCAGTATTAGTTTGACAAGTAGCCACTGTTTCAAAGCCAACATTTTTTCTGTCTGTTGAGGCATTATCTTAAATGACGAAGAAATTATGGAAATGAATGGGAGAAGCATAGCAGCATAAGCTATTTAATGTTACTCACAGCCTCTCATAGCAAATCAAAGGGGAAAATAGAAATGTGGCCTGCGCTACATCCTCTCAATGCAGTTGGAAGGATCACTGATCATGCCAGCTCTTATTCCTGACTGTTTTTTTTCTTTGCTATTGTTAATTTTTAATTGGCTCTCCATTTGCAGTTTAAAGCTGCAGCAAGTGAATCAGCTGGTCTGTATCTTTCAGCTAAACGTAAAACAGACCATTCATAAAAAGAAAGAAAAAAAAAAAAAGAAGAAAAAGAAAAGGAAAAAAAAAGAAAAGAAAGGAGACCAAGAAAAACAAACAAACAAAAAACATGCTTCAGGGCAATGTGGTCTTCAGTCACAATCACAGAGAGTCACTCTTCCAGAAGATAAGCAACACCCATCAAACTCCTCTCAACCCAGTGTACAATGCTGACTCATTCCAGGAGGCAGATCACCTTTATTTTCCCTTAATGGTGAATCAGGCAGTTGTGCCAAAACTGAAGTCAGCTTCTCCTGTGCTCTCAGAAATCCTGAAACTAGTGGGTTGCTCTTTGAAGTGAACCTTGTGTCCTCCCCGACCTCTCCCTGGGAGAACAGGATTACCATGGTGAGCATAATATCTACATCTTCCTGGCAGAAACTCACTAAATCAAATCAATCTGCTGCTGACATCCTTGTCCTCCCATTAATTTCCCATCATCTCTCCTTTATGGCATTTGCAATCCTCAGAAGCAGAGATACTGGGGACACCTTGGTCACAACGGCAACAGGTACTAGCCTGGAAGTACAAAGTGGGTGGCTCTGGAAAAAAATTCTTCGCTACCAGGCTGAAGGAAGTAGAGGTGCTGATGAGTCATTGGGGAGCTGGCAGGAGCCCTGGGCAAGTAAATCCTTCCCAAAGCAGATCTCCAGGACCACTGCCAGAAGTCAAGCCTCTCATGCAGACTGTGCACCACATGTAGATTTCATCCAATTCAGACAAGGTTTCAAAGCCAATGGGCAAAAAAATAGGAACAGAGATAGATATGGGAGGTAATGCTCACAGAGAGGGGTCTGGGAAGGAGCAGTGTGCATGTGGCTATACAAAATACAGGATACTGCCTACCACTGTTAGACACCAACATACTCTGTCTCCCCCAAACCTCAGTGAGGCTGTTACCTTCCCGATAAGTGCACCGACAATGCAAATGACACATTATGTGGAATACATACACTTTATAGCCGTGTCCCTGCAGCGACGTTACTCTGCAACCTAGAGAGTGACCTGCATATAAGGCTGTGAGCACAACCATTAGGAACACAGAAGCTATTCTTCAGTACAGGCAAATCTGTTCTTCAAATACTTCTAGTCTTGCTCTCAGAAGTATAACAAATACTTTTCAGCTGAAACTTTCCAGTGTTCTACCTTTAGCATGAGGTAGGGAAAATTTCCACTTGAATAGTCATAGCCTGTCAAAGCTGTAAAAGACTGCCAGCATGGACTTATAACAGAAAATGTTGTACAACCTTAGCTACAAAGCATTGGCTATCAGATTCCCTGTAATACAATTTAAATATTAAACGCTTAAAAGAAATTCATGTATTTGTTATGCAAGATTTCGAGGCAGTTTTCTGTTTCTGTGCAGAACTGGACGGCTTTCTTTACTCTTAACACTGTGTAAGAGAGTGGTAATGATGTCATCCACTGCTGCAGAGGAAATAAAAAGCTCTGAGCTTAGATCTTGGCAGGCAAAAATGGTTTTGCACTTAATCTCTAAACAAGTGTTTAAATAAAGTTTGTTTTGCTTGAATGCTAGTCAGGGTCTGACAGGAGGTTGGTAAATTTTCCCCAGGCGTCCAGTCCCCAGACAGACGAAAAACCGAGGCAGAGCAGGGGCAGTGAAAGCACCATGGTGCTGTTGGCCCCACAACCAGGTGAGCAAACACCTCCCTCACCCCCTCACCTCCTCCCCAGCAACTATGTCTTTCCTGAGGCACGTTCAAGGAGGTGAAACTCTGCAGAAGTGGCTCCTCAATTTTTGCCTGATACTCATTTGAAGTTTTCTTAAAGGATCCCAGTTTCCAAACTGCGGTGCCCTTGGGCACTCCAGACCAGCCCTCTCCTCTGGCCCTTGACCCCACAGACGGTGCCCCAAATCACTCATGCCTTTTGAAAATTTAGGCAAGACACTTCTGCTGTCTTTCATCTGCCCTCTAGTTTCTAATAGGCAAAGCAGGTGGCAGAGCTAAAAGCCACAGCAATAGTATGAGGCCTGTCACAGCAAAAGGACAAGCCATGGCAGTCTGTATGATAGGTCACGAGGTGCCCAAGATCTGTAGCTAAAACATGACCCTCAATGGGTGGGTGGCTGTAGCTGTGTCACTTTGCACGTGAGACAGTGAAAGCATAAAAAATTATTACGTAAAAGATGTCCCTGGAGGCAATCTGGGAACTACAACATGCAGAAGTAATTTATATGCCTTTTGCGCAGCTAAACAAAAAAAAACAAATCAGCTGAAACCCTGATTTCATGGTTGTTGTTGTTTTTAAATTTTTTTTCTGATAAATGACATAGCTAACAATGACCCATAATGTAATTAATGTCAAGTTTGGAGGATGTCAGAGTTGAAAGAAGAGCACACCTCACTGTGATCACAATTAGGCTTCATTATTAGCAGTTCTAATGCTGCTAGACTATGTGATAAAACCTCAACTGCATATCCATAAGGGAGCACAGAGAGACAACGGCAGGTAGTGACATCTGAATCACACCTCTTCTGGCTTCTCCCAGGCCCACCAAAGGAGCCACCAGCCCCACAGCAGGGGATGACAACCATCAGTCTGACCCAGCTGGGAAGGCTTTCTGGAGCAGCTTTCAAACTCAGGAGGGTTGCTGCCTGCAGGGGCCTAGGACTCCTTACAGGACACAAGGAAAGAGCACTTTGGTATCGTACAAGACAAGCCCAATGGAGGCTGCAGCCTCACCTTGGTGGGGCTACCAGACTTGTCCACTTCCTAGCAAACGCAACATACTTTTTGTCTTCAGGAGTATGAACTGTGGTCAACATGGGGTACTACGGAACTAATTACAATAACCATGCTTCTTTGTATCATGCACAACAGAAAGCATTCAGTCAACATCCAGTCCCAAGGGACCACTGGCATCATTGCTACTCCTGCTTCATTCTCAGTTTTGGTGCACATAAATGCAATTTACACCTCCTTGAGCTGAGGTGATAAAGGCAAAAGACTAAATGTATTCATCCTTTTTTCTTCCTATAGAAAGTTTTCCTTTCAAAAAATGACAAAGACAGTACCTGCTTGAGAAAGGGAGACTTTTAAATCATTTGGGGAAGTTAAAAGATCTCATCACATAGAGAAATATTTTTAAAACAAGATGGATTGGTGGAAAACACAACATCGTCACTTTAGAAACAGTGTGTTCAATTTTCCTGGTCTATTGTAAGGCTGTATCTGCAGATGTTTTTAGTAATATCAGGTTCCTCAGTGTATTCAAGATACTATCCTTTTTTTTTTTTGGCTGCAAAATGTTTTCTTGGAAGACATCAGGGACACAAGGCACATGTTGTGTTTCAGACTGGGGTGTTATAACTTGGGGATGCATGCTGACTGCAACTTGAAGGCAATAAACTTCTAGAGAAATAAAGAGTAACAGAGTTTTCCTTTGCAGATGCTCAGCTGATAAACATACAACCTGCTATTATTATATGTATCTCGTGTTAGGTTGCAATAAAAGAAAGAACCTTTGGAGCATCAGGCTAACAGTCATTTTTAGGGGACCAAAATTCAAGGAAACACATTGAACAGATCACTCAGCACAGCATCTTGTTACAGCATATCCAAGCTAATATCCCAGATGACTATAACTCAAGTCGCCTCTGATAATTTCCTCACAATCTGCCCTCTAACCAATCTCCACTTCCTGGTGTTTCTCTGAAACCCTGAGGTGTGGCTGTTTGTGTTGGTGGACAATGACGAAGCCTTGGTGACAAGTTGCCCAGCACGATGCTAGATCCTGGACAATAGTCTGCACAGCTGGAGTGTGAGGAGGCCCCTCGGTGCTGCTGTGGGCTAGATTCAGAAGAAACAGGATGAGGAGGAACTGAGGGGGGTGGTGAATCCATGGAAAATAAATCCCATCTGAAATATTGCAGGACAGAGGCTGTCCTCTGCCTTCTTGCTCCTTTCTGTCACACTCCCTGGACACCTGCTCAGACCACAGCTGCTCTGACCCATAGGGATTGTCTTCTACTTCCCAGCCTACGTTCATGCTCTCTTCCTCCCTCTCACTGATGCTTTTCCATTTTGCTGTCTCAGGAGATGATCCAAAGTCCAGCATATCAGCTCCAACAGGCCCAGTATCAGGACTTTGCTCCTTTCCAGGTGGTTGGTGTCTTCCAAACTGGCTTTGCCCTCTCATTCCACCTCCTAAATGGGAGCTGAGGCTGTCTGATGGTTCACGGATATTTTCAGCCTTGTATTCCCAGCCCCCAGGTAGTGCTGACCTAACTCATAACTGCAGTTTTGACCAAATGCTCACCAGTAGACCAGCTTTTAATTGTCTGTGTTGCACCATACACAGGTGCCTTGGCCTGACTGTCCAGAGGCTGCTGAGAGCATCGTTTGTCCCCTGGTGGGACAGGGCCCTGAGACCTTCCCACACCCGAGGAAGGGAGGTGCTGCAGCTGGTTGCTCCTTCCTGACAGACAAACACAGGCATCTGGCAAATCTCCGCTGGCCACTTTCCTGACTAGGGAAGTGTTCTTTCTCCCATTTTCAATGATTCTTAGTCATTTGGTCTTTGCTAAATATGGGCCAGGTATAGACAGGGTCCGTTCTTCAATAAGGTTTGTAGTATTTTGGACTCCTTACCCTCCTTGGCTGCCTGTAAGCAATCAGTGATTTCTAGAAAGAATCTCCTCCACCTCTGTTTTTTGTCTCACAAGATTTTCTGCTCTGACATTGTTGCAATACTCACACACTGCCACCACAGTCTACAATGTGGGTTATCCTCTCTATGCCATTTAATGTTTCACCAGGGTGCTCTGCAAAGGACAAAATTTGACACCGCTTTTTTCCTTCACCAAACTAATTTTGATGAGGTTTGCCTTTGCCTGAACATGATGTACCCAGCTTGTTACTGAAAGTGTTAATAACCAGACTGTGTCTCTGGTTCCTCACCTTTCCTGGACTTGTAGGTTTCCTCTTTGTTGTGTAGGCCTTGCCCTGTTATTGAGATTATCTATCTAATGAAAGCAGTGTACTACAGATTTTGTTCCACACGGGCTTCCAGATTGGGTCGTTAATGCCAAAACAGCAGATACATGCTCTGGTCTGTTTTTTTTTTTTTTTTCCCCAATGTATTGTGGTTATTGCTTGGATCTTTGTAAAGAAGATCTTGTGCACAGCTTCCTCCTTTTCTGAAGATATATGCCTGTCTTTCAGGGCTATTTATTACTCTGTGGACAGCTCTTATTACTCTCTATTAGTCTTTGGACAGCTCTGGAATAGTTTTCATTTAACTGTTTGCAGCCATGTCACCCATTCAGACAAAAGCTTTGATGCTTCCCTTAGCATCTTAACACAGAGGAGGCCTTCTTTTTTTTAACCTAACGATGGACATGAAACCTTCTTTGATGATCTATTTTAAGCATGCCTTACTATAAATACTAGCTACTTGCAATGCTTTCTCTTACAGCAGGAGACTTCCACGTCATCCCACTGAAGATTTGATTGCATTTTTTGCAGTAACATAGGTAAGCATAACACATACACACTATTAAACCTTAACTTCTAAATGAGGTAAGGTCTGTATTGGGAGGCAGTATCTTTTGGTAGATTACCTGATTGTCTTGGAAAAAGACAGATAAGCTTTTGAGCCCACCAATGTCTCTTCAGGCCTCTATAATCTCAACAAGTTTATCTAATCGCACACTGTCCTTATACTCCAGAGGCACCTCTTTCTCCTGGAGATTTAGGGGTTTAACTTCACGCAGGTCAAGGTAGCTCCCTGCATCTGCAGTGGGTTTGGCTTGGCAGGTGTACGTACTGAACACAGTATCTCTTAGTGATATCTCCCCAGCTGACTAACAGTGTCAGCTTAGCTGTGGTCCCAGCCCCAGCAACACAGCTGCTGGGTAATTACAGGTATGTTGCTTGAACACAATATCATGTATGTCCCTCAGCTCACTGAGTTGTGGAATTTACTGCCAGCCTCCGAGATCACCTGGATCACTTGCCATCTGTCTGAATGTATCTGTGCTGCAGCTGAATCAAGAATATTTTTGAAGGCCTTGATGTTGCATCCCATGTATCTTTGCTCATAAGCCAAGTGATTCTGCTGCCAATGCTCAACAAGCTGGGTCAACTCAGAGGTCTGTGAATTACTGCCCTGTCCCATATGCACCTTGTTTCCCTCCAGCCCACAGACAACTCAGGCATAATTTTTATTCAAAGTCACTTACTCAGGATCAGGATCAGACTACTCCTGGCAATGGCGATGCTAATTAATAGCCAATAGCTTCCAAGATGCATGTAGGTATAAAAGATCTCAGTTCAGTCATGCTGACAGCTCTGGTTCATTTGTTGAGCTCTTTGCATGCAGTCTCTCTTCTTCTCCTCCTCTATTGCCAAGGGTCACAGCAGTTGGTAGAAACAGGACACCCTGGGAAACCATGCCCTATTTCCACTCTCTGGCCTCTTTCTCTGTGGTGGAGTGGGATGAACTACAACTGCAGTACCTTCACTGCCTTGCAGGACTTCTGCGTACTGAGAGCACCCACCTCACAGTCCAGAAATCCACCCTGGGGCAGCAAGGCAGGTAAGGAGCCTCAGCCACCTGAATGCTTTCCCAGCTGGACAGCAAGTCTGATAAAACAAGCCTTGGAAGCTAGCAGAAGCCCCCAGGGTCAGATACTGTCCAGACTCAGTATGTACAATGTAATTGTACATCATTGGCATTTCTCCCTGGCTGATCTGGGCAGTGGGGATCTGCTGGGTCACCCCAGCTCCCCCAGTTTGGTCACTCACTTTTTTGTCTGGTTCCTGCCATGCTGTCCCTCTACATTTTGCACAGCTTGTGTTGGGTTGGAACTACAGACAGACACAGTGCTTAGCAAAATACCTAATTGCCCTTAGTCAGCATGTTTCAGCTGTGAAGTAACTCAAGCCATATTCTCCCGTCCTCCCAGTCTGACCTCTCCTCATTTCCTGATGCTTTCCCTAAACACATCCATGCAGAAACAGCTCTCAGTCCCTCTGGGACGCTGGCAGAAGGCTCTGCGCATCTGCCTGCTGAGGCCTGAGCAGCAAGGCAGGGCTCATAAAGGAAGTGTCAGGGAAAGCCTTATGTGAACAGCAAACCAAGCAAACAACAAAACCAATCACGACGTGTAGACCTTCCCTCTGGCGTGGGCTGCCTCATGCCTGTTCAGTGGTGACCGCTCTCCCTTCCTGACATGATTATTCAAAGGGCAGCTGCTCTGGAAGCCCCTGGTGAAAGGTCTGCTCAGGAGAGGCAGCTTTGCCTGGCAACACTACCTGCCCATACCAAGCACACTCAGTTTATTACTGCCAAGGAAGATGCTCATGACTGATGTCTGCTGACAAGAGGAGAGCTGAGATGAGGGTTTTCTTTTTCCTTAATGAGCACTTAAGATGGTGGAAGCAGGAAAGCATGTATATATCTAAAAAGCTAACTGCTTGCCCTTGCCAGCATGGAGCTAAGCCATGGGACTGGCAACAGAAGAGCTCTCAGGGAGGCATTGCCACTGGGAAAGGACATGGGGAAGAAGTACAGCCAGGGACACTATGGGGAATAGGCAGTGTTGGCTGTGCTGAGAGTCACACGAGGCCTGGGAACAGCCTGGCTCTTGGCTTCAATTACTGAGCAGCAGGACTGCACTTCAGAGACCACTTATCACTGCAATAAATCTTGCTCCTCACTGAGCACATGTGGAAGCTGAGACATCTGACAGGGGGTAGGGCTCATGTAAGCAGGCGTTAGGAAGCACAGCAAGGCAGCAGTTTGTACAGGGCTATGCACATTCCCAGTCCAGTGCCTGAAGCAATAGTCTGATTCCAAAGCTGCTTTTTCGGTTTCTTCTCCTGGGGGCTAGGGGTGGGGCAGTGGTGGTGGTGAGAGGAAGAGGATTTGGATGAAGAAATCTCTTTTTAATCAAAGAAGAGAAAACAAAATTTAGAACAAATGCACAGTCTGGAAGCTTGTGTACAAAGCCCCATGGCTTCCTCACTGGGCTGCTGGCAGACTTAGCCCCTCCCTCAGGGATCAGTGAGGACCAGGTCCTGCCATGCTCCCATTTTGAGTGCTGCAGAACGCGTGAGATGTCATTGCCTTCTCACACCATCTCTGCACCCGGCTGCTGCACGCAGCGGTGAGTCAGCACCAGATGCTTGCAGCCTTGGGAGTCTCAGCTTCAGCAACCGTAAATCCCTGCAGCTCCACCGGCTACAAGAGCTCCTCAGAGCAACATCAGCTGGAAGCCTGCCCCTGTAAGTCTCTGGGGGTTGACCAAGCCTAGCAGCTCCTCCTCAGCCAGTTCCGCACTAGGGTCTCATTCTTCCTGGTTCTTGAACCCACTTCCACTCCTCCAAAAGCATAAATGGATTTGGTGCACGTGGAAGCTGGAGCCCTTTATTTATACTGAGCATGCAGGATTTGCTTCATCCCTAGTCTAAACAAAAGTCTAAATGAGTGCAAATGAACATCAGGAGTTTGTGTGTATGTCTGCGTGTGTGTATGCAGGGGAGGGGGTAGGACTGCAGCCCGCTCTGTCCTCCTGGAGAGAAAACAGGCGTTTGTAAAACCTGCACGCACCTAGTTTGGAGACAGACTGAATATCCATTATGTATAAACTAGCAGAAGCCTATTTTTAGCCACTAGGCAGTGATAGGATATCTGTCAGCGCAGTGTTCAAACCCTGTCCCATGTCTGTCACTTTCCTTTCCCCTCTCTTCGTGTTTTTACCATCCCTCCCCCAAACTTTCCCATTCTTACGGAAACTGGGAGGCATTTCATGAAGTTAGTAACAGGATTCCATCCTCACACACAGTGAATCATCCAAGGATTTTCCCCTCCTTCCATTGTGATTTTTCACAACAAGGAAATCCACTGACAATTCCATGATCACAGAACAGCAACACCACTGTCTTATCATCCTGGGGATGCTGCTAGAAGTGATATCCGATTCTTTCTTTTCTTTCTTTCTTTCTTTCTTTCTTTCTTTCTTTCTTTCTTTCTTTCTTTCTTTCTTNCTTTCCCCTTCCCTTTCCCCTTCCCTTTCCCCTTCCCTTTCCCCTTCCCTTTCCCCTTCCCTTTCCCCTTCCCTTTCCCCTTCCCTTTCCCCTTCCCTTTCCCCTTCCCTTTCCCCTTCCCTTTCCCCTTCCCTTTCCCCTTCCCTTTCCCCTTCCCTTTCCCCTTCCCTTTCCCCTTCCCTTTCCCCTTCCCTTTCCCCTTCCCTTTCCCCTTCCCTTTCCCCTTCCCTTTCCCCTTCCCTTTCCCCTTCCCTTTCCCCTTCCCTTTCCCCTTCCCTTTCCCCTTCCCTTTCCCCTTCCCTTTCCCCTTCCCTTTCCCCTTCCCTTTCCCCTTCCCTTTCCCCTTCCCTTTCCCCTTCCCTTTCCCCTTCCCTTTCCCCTTCCCTTTCCCCTTCCCTTTCCCCTTCCCTTTCCCCTTCCCTTTCCCCTTCCCTTTCCCCTTCCCTTTCCCCTTCCCTTTCCCCTTCCCTTTCCCCTTCCCTTTCCCCTTCCCTTTCCCCTTCCCTTTCCCCTTCCCTTTCCCCTTCCCCTTCCCCTTCCCTTTCCCCTTCCCTTTCCCCTTCCCTTTTCTTTCCACCAGGGAGGAAATTTGTTTGCATCACTGGCCTGCATATTGAGATGAGAAAGACGTGAACCATAACCTGAATAGAGCATCCTTCTCTGTTATGTGCCATGTGACATCTAACAATGCAAAAACTTGAAATATTGACACTACTTTATTACCATAAGGACCTCATGAGTGCATGCGCCTCATGAGATCCAGAGTCAAACTAAAGCCCTGGAACAAGAGGGGTTAACAAGAGTGACACAGCCCACACATGCATTGCTAGAGCCAGGGATGACAGAAGCAGCACACAATCTGCTAAGTGAAGGGGCTCTGCAAAAGGCCTTAGCAACACCCAGTGCTCTAAGCATTGACATACAGGCACAATAATTTTTATTCTGCTTTGTTTTATGGCATGTCGTGTCCAAAGACATACCTCAAATGGTCTGAGGCACCAGAAAGCCAATGCAAAAAACTGGATAGTGTTGCATTTCCAGACAAAATCAGGGAGACTCATGCATTGCAAATAACTGCATAAAATAGGACTCTCTACACAGCTACTGCCCCTACATGCTCTACACGGCTACATTCAGCTACACAGAGCTATTATTTTAATAGCCTTATACACAGCCTCTAAGTCAGAACTATTTTTTCATTCCAATCTCTTTAAAAGTTAATATTTAAGAGAATTCCCTTATTTCTCTTGCTTATAAGGTCACTTATTTTCCCTCACATCAGGATGGAGTCAGCAGGACTACTTCTAACCTGGATCCACTGGAACAGCCATTTTGCCACTGATCTTCACAGAATGACTCAAAATTAGTACTTGATACCCTCAGAAGTGTAGCTCGACCATCATTCCAGAAGACTGGCACTAAAGAACAGCCAGGGGCTGTAACTTCCTTACCTGCTCCAGCTTTGTCCTCAAAATATACAACTGCGCTCTCCCTGTGACACAGGAAGAAGCAGGCCCTAGCAGGCAAAAGTTGTTCTTGCTAAGAGCTCCAGTGATGGAGCAGTTCTTCAAGGAGCACACGCAGCACTGTCCTGCACTCGTAAATGATCAGTTACCTAATGGCTGAAGGTGTGTGTGGGGGGCAAGATGAGGGTGTTAAAAACAGTCTCACTGTAGCTTACGGGCAGAGGAAGGTTACACCACAGGGCAAGCTCAAAGAATTCACATGGCTGCAGTCCACCACCTCCCAAGAAGCCAGCTTCTCCATGTCTGCTGCACGGTGAGCTTGTCAAGGCTGACGTGCTGAGAGATGCCTCACAAATGACAGCCTGGAGATGCTACTGACCATGAGCAAGCTGGCTGCAGTGCTGTGTACTGTACAGAAATGGAGAGTTTCTCTCATCTGATTTTGCAGATCCAACAATGCGAGTTGTGTGCACCCAGAGGGCACCACCTGCCTCCCCCCAGCCCTCCTCCTGCTTCAGACAGCTGTCATTGGAAATATCCATGTGACATTCCTCATGCCTGGGGTAGGTATTTCTGCTGTGGATCAGTTTTCATCCAAAACCCCATCCCCTTAAAACCAAAGATAACCCCAAAAGCAGTGCTGCAGATGCAGCAGGGTTTTACACCGTGAAGAGGACATCAGGCAGCTAATGGGGTGTTGCAAGGCTATTTCACTCATGACTAAGCTGTTTTTGACTTACTGGGTCTTTTAAATATTCATGCAACATTTCTCCTTTCACACTGTGCTGTAAATCACTATTTTTCAACGCACTGTGCCAGACCCTGCCCAAGGGAGAGAAACTCAGGGAAATCTGGGCTTGTCTGGATGGCATTAGAGATTGTTTACTTATTTAATGAGAGCTTTGCTGCTTGCCTTTCCTCTGTGATTTTTAGGAAAGAAGCCTCTGTTGCCTGTAGTGATAAATAGTAACACCTTCCTGAAATGGGCACTTTGTGGCAGAGGCTCTGGGGGTCTCCATGACTGATCCACTGGGCAACAGAGATCAGAAGCAGCCTCCAGCAGCATGAAGCCTTGCAACACACTGCTCCACTCTGAACCCTAAGCTGGCAGGCAGGAGGTGTAAATGTTGCCCCATCTTCCAGCAGCACGTCTGCTTTGCTCCATCACTGCTGTGTCTCTTCAGGGATGCAGAGCCACCTCCTGCACTCCTGCTCCACTGCCCACAAACAGCCCCTGCTGCCTACACCCTCGCTGGAGGGGCACATTGTGTGGAAGGAAAAAGGAGAGATGGAGAGGGCTGGTTAGGAAAAAACTGTTGCATGAGGGCTTGTATGCTGGTACTCAGATCAGCTTCAAGGTAGAAGTGCCCAGCACAGAGCTGAGTGATGCTCTTACCAACCAATGGTGACACTATCAGTGCTCATGCTCAGTGGGTAGCAGCTTACAAGACCAGGGAGGAGGAAACTACCAGCTCAGCACCTTGCTGAAACAGTAAAACAGGACCTGCTTCCTTCTGAGTGACAGAGGCCTCGGGTAGCTCACTCACACCACTGTCCTAGGTTTGTAATGGAAAGAAACACACTGCAGAGCAGTCTGGGAGCAGCTCCTGCCAGACTGCATGTTAGAGGCAGAGAAGGCTGATTATTTCTAACATGACCTTCTTTGCTGCCTGGTTTTGATCCAGGACATTTCCCAAGCATTCACATCACCTCCTGAGACCACACACGCACATCCTTGCTTGTGAGTCCTGTGTCCGTCCACTACCAGGAAACATTACACTGAGTTGTTTGCAGAAAACCACAAGCTTTGAGATGAGGCNATATATATATATATGCTGTTTTGCTGGAATGAGGTGACCAGGAGCAAAGCTTAGATAATGAAAAAACAAAACTCAGACCACTGAGAACAAGGAAACTGGGAACCCATCCATCCTAGTGTGGCGTCAGGCAGATGTGCTTAGGAGGCATGAGCAGAAAGAGAAGGTGCCAGGTCTCTGCTGCTGCCACAGCTACAAAGCAAGCTGCTTCCTCTCTGCCACAGTTCCCTTTTTCAGAATGAGGTTGTTAATAATTACTGTGCTTGTTGTGCCTTCCTCCCAAATCCTGCTACTCCTTCGCATTTCACTTGGCATCTGTCTGCATTTCTGACCGTAAATCTCTGGGCCAAATCTCTTGAACTCTTCTCTTGGTACTTCTCACCCTGGCTTGGGAAGACAGTCCTCATGTTACCCATGCATTTGCTGCTCAGCCTTGTCCATCCCTTTCTCACTTCCTCTGGCTGTGTGCAGAGCTTGTTCTTGCTTCAACTTTGGCTTGAGGGCCCTGAGTGGGGAGGGGAGGTGAGCCTCAACATCAGGGACAGCAAAACACCAACAAGGCACAGGCCTGAGGGAGAGTGGAACACAACTGTGCACACACAGGCAGCTGTCAATGTCATCTTCTCAGCTGGAAACCCCAGCGTGAGGGCTGAGGTGGGCACTCTTTTCAATGAAAAGTCTTTCTATAAGGAAGCATGGATTTGCTGCAACCAGAGCATTTCTGCAGAACTGTCTCCATTCATACAAAGCTTGCAGCAGGAAGACATCTTTGGATAGCAGCTGTTGAAATAAGGGGAGGCTGGTGTGCTTAGCTATGGTGTAAAACCTTGACATTAGCCCCTTTTCCCCAAAACAGGATGAATCTGCATCTTGCATACTGCGAGGGATTACGTTCACTGCTGAGCTGTTGCTGCTCAGTGCGGGCAAGGGCTGGTAAGGACTGGAAAGCTCTGGGTTTCCTCCTGGTGCTGAGCTGAAACACCTCAGCCAGAGCCCTGAGCCACCCAAGGGCACGTTGTTGCATTCCCAGGGACTGCTGGTGCCCCTGGGGTGTGGTGGTGCCAAGTCGGGTCCTCAGAGCTGTGGGGACACAGAGAGCCCACCCCTAACCTGGGAAGGTGGCCACTAACAGCCTCCTCCATCAGCCGTGTTTCCTACCCCACCGCATGTCTCCAGGAGCCTGCTCTATTTTTCCCACATGTAAAACCAGCACAACTGTTCCCCAACAGACGCAGGGCAGCATTTGCAGATGCGGCACAGGACTTGTGAAAGGACAGGCAAAAGGCAACTGCTTGGAGCTGCTCTGCAAAAGCACCTTCGATTGCTTTTGACACTGCAGACTAACTTCATTAAGCCCCAGGCAGATGACTCACAGTTGCAGGCTGTACTGGTGAAGGGAACACAATGGGATGAGGGGAGGAAGACAGTGCTTCCACAATAATTAGAAAATTTCTCTGTTGTGGGTGGAACCACCTCATGTCTTCTGTGGCTGACCAGAGATGTCCTCAAGGTGAAAAAGATGCATATCTATCTTGTGTTGAAAAGCCTCACGTAATGGTTTTCCTCGAAGGGCCTAAGCGCCTCTGAAGCTAGGCACTTTCCTTACTTCTTTCCAACAAACAGGAAGGTGTTTCATCAGCCCAATTGCTCCACCATCTTAACCACTGCCCTTGCCCATTCTGTCTCTTTAGACTGCAACAACAACATCAGCATGTGCAAGGAAACGGAACGTCCTTGCTGAATATAAGCGCATGACTGATTCAGGAAGGGAAGACCTGAAATGGTGGCACCCATCTGGTGGTGGCAGAACAGACAGAGCAGACGCCATCTACACTTCATTTTGCTAGGCTCTAGACCAAGCTCCCTTGCTGTGGATGCTGTTATCCACACTAACTAGTGCAGGTGTGAACACTGCTCCTGAGTAGCTGGTATACAGCAAACCAAGCATCCAGAAATGCTCCTCACACAGACAGTCAGTCATCACCACACTCCAAAAGAGCTAAGGCCTTGCTAAAATCAGGCTGGCAAGAGGACTCTGAAGTAATCCCCTGTGAAAGCTTGGCTAGGAATTTAGGAATTTCCAACCCTTGGATATCTGCAGTTATTGCTATTACCTGCAAATTTGCAAAGCTGTCATGGAGACCCTCCTGGCGAGACCACACTGGGAAAGCTGTTTCACCAATCACATGGACGTGGACAACGTAAGCGGATGGACAGGGCCCCTCCAACATCTCCATCCCACCGCGGTCTGTGAGAGCCTGGCACTGTATAAACTGCGACTGCAGGAGCCAGCCCCCTGAGTCACATCCCACGCTGCGTACAGCGGAGGGGGCACGTGCTGCCTTTTGCAGAGGCAGCTGACTACAGGAGCTGCAAGGGTTGGGCTTGGAAGAAAGCACGAACCTCTTAGGACTGGCACTTCCCTGGCCGCAGCCCCTGGGTTTCGGCATGTGGGGCAGAAAGGATCTGGGCTGGGTTAGCCAGCACCGACCCCATGCTGGCAGCTGGGCGTTTTGCAGAGGAGCCGCTCCGTGCAGTGCTCATGCTGACATTTCCCAGTAGCAGAGCCCTTCCCGAACACCCCAACTGCTGTCGAGTGCCCAGGTCTGGTCCCAAGCCTGTGGTTTCCTCCTGTCAATGTGTCTCCATTCCCTACTAAGACTCTCTCCTCTGACATTTTACTATTCTGTTTTATTTCCCCTTGCCATGCATAGCCTTCTCAGATTTCCCAGCAGCCTTGCTGTTTTAAAGATGACATACCTTTTCCTTAATGGCATGGATTTTTTTTTTTTTTTTTTAAACATAATATCTAGCTCTCAGGTAAAACCAGCTCATACTTGCTCTACAAAGCATTCAAACTCATCAGCTAAGCTTCCAGAACTCCATAATACACACTTTCGTATGGCCATACAACAAATACTATAAAGGCAAAAGCAAAAATCAATACACGCAACTGAATTAGGAAAGCTTTTTCTACCGAAATAATAAATTGTTTTAACGATATTGCAACACCGACCACTAATGAAAATGTCTTCTTTTACTTCTTGCCTCCTCACTGTGAAATAAGTAGCTATGTTCTGAAAATTATCAGGCTCTCAAAAGTTATAAAATATTTGCCTGAACGACAGAATTTCCATGACAGAACATCGTCCTGAGAACAGTTATTATGCAATATGTTTGCAGATAACTTTGCCAAGAAACTGAAAAAGCTGTCTAATTTAGTGCTCATCATTAATTGCCAGTGCTTATAAAAAAACCTTGAGCAGCATAGTCATGGCACTTTATGCTTTCCTACATCTTTAAGTACTTCATTAAAATAACTATCGTAACTAATGAATGCAAGGCAGTATATAGTGGCTGTTACTGTGCAGATCTAGTGGTAACTGAAGGAGGAAACAGCTTTTTCAGACCCTGATTTTTTTGTTAGTTTTTTACTTTCAGCTGCAGAGATTATGTAGGAGCAGCTGCAGCTCTCCACACTTGCAATGTCTTTGTGCAAATTTATTTGGTTTCTGAAAGACTAAAATATGCTCTTCCTTTCCTTTCTGGAGGGTGAGGAGGTGGAGCAGGGATGGGAATTTCAGGTATGTGTTTCTGTCCAGACTGCTCCCGGTGAAGCCTGGGTGAGAACTCCTCCTGGACAATCCCTGCATGTCTAACCATGATAAGTAATAACTCCCATGATAAGCTTGGGAGGGAAGGGAGATGTTAAATTTTGCTGAGTCAGTTTTGGATACGTATTTCTCCACCATCCAGGGTCTGATCCCATCATAAAGTTTGATTCTTGAGGTTGGTGCAAGTGAGAATTACAAAAGCAAACATGGCAAGGGATTTCCAAGCAACCAAGCAGACATCTTTGCACTTTTTCAGAAGCTTTTTACACTTCCTGTTCTGGTGACTTTGATTTATTCCTCACTGCTAGTTTATTCTCAAATTCAATACATTTATGGAATGAGGGCACTGTGGTAACAGCTTTCTAAAAACAACACAAAAAAAATTGCTTTTCTGCAGCATCCCATGAAAACCAATGTTCTCCATCATTTTAATTGCAAATCTTAAATGTGGCAAGTTTTTAGAACGGGTGTGAGATTGCACATTTAAATGTGAGCTGGGTTAAAGCTGCTATCAAACTGGTACTATTATTCTCCTGACGCATTCACTGGATTCGTGTTGGAGTGGTGGGGGAGGGCAAAAGACTGCTTTTTATGGTGCTCCCAGACTCCACATTTGCGATGACAAGGCTCCCAGGCCAACAGCGCCGGGGGGCTCTTGTCCCTGTGGGTCGCATGCCCCTTGCTGACTCTGTCCCTCCTGCAGGATGCATGCTCTATTTCCTGGCCTTACTCAGCTTTCCACTCGCTAACTCCGTAACCACCACCGACGAAGCTGTACGCAGGGCGGAAGTGGTTATACAATTAAGGTTTTGTGCTGCGCCGGAAGGGAACGCGGGTTTTATCCCTGGCTCTGCCACATGCTTCCAGTGCAGTGTAAGCAAGCTGGTGCGTTCTCAGACATGGCCACTAATCCCGTTTCACTCATTTTTCTGACAGCTGGGGCCTGATCTTTCCAAAATACTCTGCCTTCTGACATGCTGGCAGCAGGGACGGAAGGGGGAAGAAATCCCAGTGCTTGAGCCTTGAGTGCATGAGGGAGAGGCTTTTGGGAGACGACAGTGCATTTACAAATGGTTACACCCGGTCCAGCTTCTACAGGGAGGTGCGGGCGCATCCGCAGATCTACGGATGAGGACATGCTTTGGAGCTAAGTCAGGGGTATGGTGTCCGCTCTTGTGGCCGACTTCTCACTTCCGCAGGTACACGGAGACTCCCAGCTGAGATCCTCTGCCTCAGCCATCAGATAATTGGCCACAGATCCCATTTTCCAAACCACATATAAACAAGTGAGTGACAAAAACTGGTTTATGTGAGTCACGCTCACTGGAAAAGCATTCTGTAAACAGTTTTTATGGTTAAAAACGATTACAATCTGTCAGTTACAGCACGATACGCAATGGGGCACAAGTGTTCCACATTTCTGTCATTTGTCACACATTGCTATGGCCTGTGTCACACACTGGCAAAACTGTAAAGGTTGAGAAGTTCGGTTATGGTCGTGAGAGTGTGAATGCATAGTAGGCAGTATCTTCATGGAAAGGGCTTTTGAAAAACCAGAGAAAAGGACTGGGGAAATACTAACATGCTGTTCAACGGGGATATACGACCAGAACGAATCAACTACACACACAGGTGGGGAAGAATGACTTCAGAAAAGGACATCAGAGTCATTATGGATCACAAATGGAGGGAAACAAGAAAGTCACGGAAAAGGTGCACTCAGTGCTGCACTGCATCGATCCGGCTTGCTTGTGAGGCACGAGTCTGCTCTTTAAAGTAGGAGGATATGGACAAACCACGGAGAGGGTCCAGAGAACAGCAACAAGTACCCTGAATATGAGCTACAATAAAACAGTGAATAACTTCAAGGTCAGAAATGCTTAAACAAAGCAACAGAAATTATATGCATTTAAGCTTTAGATCACTGCTCTGGCTTTAGCAGTGTGACAATGTAATGACCATTGCTGTAACAGATTACTAAGTGCCAGACTCTGATTTTGCCAGGGTACAGAGTTTCCCTACTGACATCAGGCACATGCCCTTTGGATTTACCCTTTCACAATCCAATGTCAAACGTAGCTCAGTGCACAGGAGAGGCTGGCTCTCCAACAGGACATTCCTTCTCATTTTCAAGGAAGGTTGTTCAGGTGGACAACCTGCTCCATGCTCCTTCTGGTAGGATACTAATTAAATGACCTTTGAGTCAATCTCCCTGCTTAACCTTTAAACCCATATGTTAAGAGCACTAACACTAGACAACAGATCAAAAGGAGTTCAGTTTTTAGGGTACACTTATAATGAAAGAGCAGCTCATATTTTAGCAAAAATTGCCACCCTGCATGGGGCAGCCAATAAAAGCATTTGATTGGCTCATATCTACTTTACAGACTCAGCAGAAGGAGAGTTATTACGTTTCAGGAATACGACCTTCTGTGCAAAACAGGACCCCCAGCTCTTGAAATGGCAGAGGAATCAGTGAGGAAACAAAGACATTCCAATGCTGCATTTCACATACATTCTGTGTTGAGGTCATGGTGTGTATGTCTACACGTGCATATAAGCACATGAAATTTTGCAGGGGGAATGACAGAAAAGCAAAATTCACAATTCAGCAGCTTACTGTCATTTGGAGGATGCCGGATGTATATTGCCAGGAATAGAATAGTCATTTCTTGTGGGAAAAAAACTATTAGTGGAGGAATTCCAGAACTTTCAAAAATTACCCTGTTTCCAAAACATTCTAGAGGCTTTTAGACACTTGTAACATCAGCCAGATCTTCCATCAATAATATGCATCAGCCTATTTACATTTTTATTCAGCCAAACTGGAGTCTTTGTGGGACAAGGACAGTTATTTAAAGAAAAAAGTCATCCAGAAATCTGGCCTGAAGAGACGCCATAAATTGAAATGAATTAAAATAAGTCTTATCGTAACTAAAATAAAAAAAAAAATGTTCTATTAAAATCCAGATTCCTGAAGATGCCAAGATTTGAAGCCTGTGTTCTCAATAAAAGGTTATACAGTCTGCCTTGCCAATTCCGACTGTTCAAAAATCATGAAATTGGCTTGAAAATCTCTTTTAAAACAGCACATTAGTTTTTGGCCTCTGGATTTTTGAACTTTAGCTGCCCACATTTTCAAGCTTATTTTTGCAATCATCATGATTGGAAATTAATGCAAAAATAAAATAGAGGAGGAAAGTAGTACATGTTTTCATGTAGTATCAGGATGCAAGGGGCTGACACTTTGTCAAGGAAGCTCTGAGTACTGAGAGTCTCATGGTAACAGCCAAAGTGTTGGACCCTGCAGAACAGCCGGCGTCTGTATCTGGATAGATTTTACAAGCCACTCCCCATTGCTTATCTTTTAAGTGCTGAATTGTAGAATATCTCACTTGGCTGCAAACGACTTCTAAGACCGTCTGACCGTCTATGTTTCTGAAGCACTTTTTATAATAAAGGAGGCATTAGGAACATCTATCTTAATTAACATTTGCAGACCCTTAATCAGCAGTCATTAGTAGTTTAGTAGTTTTTGACAACAGCTGACCAAATCAGGGCCACAATACAACTGACAGGTCCCAGCATCTACACCACTTGAATTCACAAAAGCAGGAGCTTTTATTGCCAACCTGGGTGAATAATGGCTGAACAGATGCTGTGGGGAAAATGTGCTACCACAGCAAGTGCCATGGCTTTTGTCACCTCCCTTTTGCAGGCAGGAAGGCAGTGGAAAGTACTGCTGGGTTTCATTCTTGACTTGCTTCCTATTCTCCCCGAACTGGGAGAAGTTTAATGGGAAGAAGTGGACCAAGGCTGCATGTGCAGAATTTATTTTTCAGGGGCAGTGCACCCTTTCTCTAATGAACGGGCAGATTTTCAGAGGGGTTTAAACACCTAAGTATGCTGGCTGACACCAAAGGATTTTTGCTAAAAGGCCCTAACTCCTTTCTGGAGTACAATGCATCCACCTTGTACAGCTTTTTTAGAGGGAAAGAGAGGGAGAGATAACGTTTGTCATGTATTGGACACATGTGGCCCATGATTCCTTTCACATATGGTCATCTCTACACTTTTATCTCCTACCAGTGAGTTCCAGCAGTTTGCCACAGATCCCCCAGTTTGGGGGGATCCAGCAGCAGTAGGTGAGCACACATTTTTCATGGTTTTTAATGTCAGCCTGACTGTTTCCACACAGATAACACTAAGTAGAACCAACGCTATGCTGTGAGGGATTTTGCTCCTCTCTGCCCGTGCAAAACCCGTCCTGGTGCAGTGCCTCTCTCCCAGGGCAGGTTTTGGAGATGTGTCTGGTGGGTGGCTGGAGGGAGGAGGGAGGCAGTGGTCTCAGCATTTAGCAGCTCTCACATTACACCCACCGCATGCACTGGGAGCTGCCGCACTCAGCAGCTGCACCTGAGTTTTTATGGGGGTGCTGCCAGGGTTTTTATCGGCAGTGACTTCCAGTTGCTTCAGAAAGCAGCTTGCTGCTGAACACCCAGGCAGTGCATGCTGCTGCTGCTAGGGTGCAGACCTGCAGCTCTGCCCTGCATCTCCCGATCCCTGCACTGCACTGGCCCCACCACAATGCACAGATGAGCCCTTTGAGAGCTGCTGCATGATGACTGAGGCTCCTTACTCTTTCCCTTAAGAGTTTGCACTGAATTTCTTAATTTCCAGCATTGCAACAAGATTGTGAGTACCTGTTTTACTCTGCGGTTTGCTGGCTGCAGAGGGGCAGACAACACCTGAGTGGCACAAAGCTGGCCAGTGCAGTTATTCCATATCATTTTGGAACAAATTGGAACCAGCAGAGTTCATTTCAGATCACGGAACCTGGCAGCGTTCAGCTGAGGAGTTTTTGTCCCAGCACTGGGTCCTCCCAAAGCTGGGTGGCTGTCAAATCACAGCCTCCAAATGTGCCGCTCAGCAGGCAGGGAGCTCTTCTCCCAGAGCGTATGGGCGGTGATCAGCTCTGGCTGTGCAAGCAGTCGCTTTGGTAGATGGCTGCAGCTCCAGCAGCAGAAGCTGGTAAAAGGTGGCTACAGCAGGGAACACTTGACCCAAAAGCCTTAGATTCATCCCCTTGCTCTGCATTGGACTTGCAGCATAAGTGCTGTCACACTGCTTTCCCCATCAACCCTTTGCCTTTCCTGACTGTGTACCGCACACCTTAAAGGAACGGCTCTGCCTCTCGGTTTGTTGGCATAGCAGCTTGAAGCCTCAAGACGTACCTTATAATGCCAGCAATAACAAACTCGCACTAGCAAGCTATTAACAGGGTCTGAAAATATTATGCAGACCTACAACAGAAGCCCAAAAGAGCCACAGGTAGTTCTGGTCCTGCTGAAGTCTGACTCTTTACAAGTCTTTAAAACGACCACTGTTAGGGCTGGAATTCTGGCCGGAGCAGAGGGAATAGCTGCCTCACCCTGGAGATGTAATGCCCAAGGCTTGAGATCCCAGTCACTCAGGGCTGAATTTCACCTTCAGCGGTGTCCTTCAGCATCTTGGGAGAGCCTGCAGTCACCAGACACAAAACTGGCAAGGAGACTATCCGTGCACACCAGGATTTAGGTGCAGTTCAGCCTCTCATTTCCTGTTGATATTTGGTGGTCATGAGTTACAGCAGAAGCTGCTCCATCTTTTCTGGGCCATCCAACTGGCAGTGATGGGATTTGAGCATTCTCTCTCTCCCAGCAGGCCAGGCAGAGCAGTAAGACTTGGCACACATGGGAAAAAGCTGGGAAACATGCTGCAATTAGCTGGCCACATCCACGATGCCAAAGAGGAGAACATGAAGAGATGCTGCCATGCCAGCCCTGAGAAAACAGACCTATTGCCTGCTTTGCACGGGACAGGACATCCCTCAAAGCAGCACAACTGTGCTTGTGAAGTGACACACGGGAGCACACAGGTTGCCTGTGATACGTAAGGAGCTCAGTCAGTGTCTGGCTTGGAAGAGCCCAGCCCCAGGTGACTGCTGCCTGATGCAGTACCCCTTTGAGGCAGTCCAGGTCCCGATAGGATTTCAGCACTGCTCCCTGTTGCTGCATGCTCCCGAGCTCGCAAGAGCTCTGTTTGCTAGTGTCAGTGAGACCCTGCACTGCAGGAATGACAAAGCAGGAGCTATGCAGACAAATGCATTTTATGAGGAGCAATTACTGAGCAGAGCAGATCTATGTGAGAGGAACTAAGGAAAACATTGCTAGGAAAGGCTTGCTGCTCCCTGCCAAATTGTTTAATTTTCCCTAAAATTGGCAACACACTGGGAAGGGGAGTGGGAGGCTATACAAGAATCCTCATTTACCAGAGAGCTTTCTACCTGTCTCTAGGGATTTATTAAACTTCATGGCTTGTTCTCTGTTTATGTCTTATACTCCTGAAGAGCCTCTTTTGGTTAGAGTAAACAATGGCCTCCTTGGCCAATGGCAACAGCAGATTGCTGTGCAGTTCTCCAAAGGACCTGACTGAATTCTACCACGAAAGATGAAACAGCATGGCATTTCTTTTGAAGCAAAGGTAAAACTAGTTACGCTCAGTGTCTATGGTCTTTCATTTAGCGGAAGAAAGAGAGATGAATAATAGATGGTCCCCTGGAAATACTGTTCCACCAGCTCTTAGTTGGAATCAGGCAATGCTAATACCTTAAGAGCATTCAAGATTATTCTATTTAATCTCCATAATGTTATAGTAACTTTAGCCTAGTTAGAAGCAACAACAACTTCCCCTCTCCCCCACAAAGACCTTGAACCTGTAAGTGGAAGGAGGTCTTAGCTGTCTTCCAAGACAGTAGATAAAGAGCCTTTAGCTTCACTGTCGTTCCCTAGAAGTGTCAGATAACCAGGACATGACATAAGGTACTGTGATTATGAAACAATATAACACTGAACCACTTCAGGATGCAAAGGGCCTCTTAAAAAATAGTGCCTTGGAAATACAAAGTAAATTAGGGTAGCTGGGAGACAGTCAATCAGAAATATCAACGATGGTAACAGGATAATAAACCTTGTTTACTACAGATGTTTTTGGTTAGGGGTTGACAAATCTCCAAGGAAGTGTCAAAGGATGGGACTGTACCATACAAAGCCACCACCCCCAACATCTTGAATCCATGTTTCTCAATTATCTTCCAGATATTAAGATTTAATACATGTAGAAGTCCACACCAGCCTCAGAGATCATCCCAGCAAAGTAAATGAAAACAAGTGCTTGGATGTAATAGAGTGTTTGGTAAAAGCTTAGCATTCAGACATAAAACTACAGCTTCATTAAACAGGCATTAACTCACACATGTACTCTGCTGTAGTGATAGCTTCTAAAAAATAGGTATGTTTCCTTCTTCCTAGCTTTGGTTCTTATGAGAGATCAGCACACTGCAATACCCCACCAATTCATCTGAAATGTTAAAAATAGCCTACTGTGTGTTTCCTTTCTGCCCGGTCTGAATGCAAAACAGATGTGATACACGGCAGAACACCACTTTGGCTGCCAGGAGTTTGCAAGCCAAATGGTTCTTTATTGTTTTGTGTCTAAGAGGTATACAGCATTTTGCCTCACGGCTTGCAGACTGCAGCACTCCACAGAATACGCATCCTTGCCCAGTAACAGAAGACATTGAGGAGGAGCCTCAGAGCTGCTGTTTCCCTGCCTTGCAGTCAGTTACTGCTCTTGCATTTCCTTGAGCAGCTGCGGCTCAGGAGAGACATAGTTATGATCTGAGAAGGTGCAAAAGCTGGGAAAACATGTAAAACTGCACAGAACCAGTGCATCCTGACTCATGGAATCTAACCATGTTGGCACGGTCAGACTCCAAAGAAAGATTAGGACCTCCTTCCAGCCTGCCCCACCTCTGAGGTCCTGAACAACAGCCATCCAAGAGTCAGTCCTATACAGAGTACCGTAACAACGTTCCTCACCAGGCAGCGTACCATTTGCTTTTCAAGTATCTGCAGGTTATCTTGTAACTCTACTATTCCCCCAGCAATGTCGACCCTGGAAGATGACTTAGCAGCAAAAGGGTGCCACAAACAACTTGCTTTGCAGTACATGGGGCTTGGGGGCATAGGAGCATGGTGCGAGGGTCTGTGCAGTGCTCTGTAGGGATGGGTCATGGGCTGGCGGCACTCGCTTGAGGCATCCCTCTGAACCACACATTTCACTCCAGCTCCATGCAAATCTCTGTTCTGGCTGTGAGTAGGCCAGTGCCAGCCACGACATTTATAAATGGGAGGCTATACTGATCATGCAGGAACACTCAGGAATTGAACTCTAAGGCTTGGCTCTTGGAGAAAAGTTGGATGGAAAAGCCACTTGTTCATTTGTTTGCACATCCATCTCCTTAGAGCCAAGAACCACAGTCTCACCTGGGTAGTATGCTGAGTTCATAACCCTGGCAAGGCCAGTTTTTCACTCTGTGTAATGGACCACTGGAGACAAGCATTACAGTGTAAGCAAAGCAGAACTAGATTGCCTAGTTCTAGAGCCATGTCAAAACCACTTAACTTCATCATCCATGCTGGGCCACTGGAGCAGAGGGCCTGGACATCCCTCTAAGAGCTGCTATCTTTTAGAGATTTTGTACGGTACCAAGGAAGAGATAGGATTCCTCCCTTGCACAAGGATCTTGCTGAGGCTCTTATCCCTTCAGTAGGCATCATATGCTCTGCTCTGCTACCGGTCATTCCCCTGCAGTTTCAAACCAGAAAGCTTCCAGAAGGTTTGTTTCATTTTTAAGTGGCATTTAAAGTGTTGGCATGGTGTCCTGCCCTCACATTGAAATAGCAGAATAATCTGGGACATGGCTGAAAACACTTTCAAGTCTTCTGTAAACGGCATCATGGCAGAGCTGAACTCAGACTTAAAGAGGATATAGCTTCCTGGGGTGTCCCAGCAACTGGTCAAGTGTTGACTTTGGTATAGAACATGTCATCATATGTAAATCCTCATTTAACCTCCCTCCTCAGGTACAAGGCTGGCAGCAACCCACACCCATGCATTTGTGCTCTGTACCAAGCCGTCTATCCATAACAAACCTATGGCATTAACCTATTCAAGAGCTGCTTTCATGCAGGACACTGGGAGTAGAGCACATCTAATGTAATCAATCTTGCTTTTCTAGCTGAGGCAGTGCTTAGGTTGCTTTTTGCTAACAGCAGTGGCTATACAGGACTGGTATGTATAGTATCCCTACTGCAGAGAAAAGCAAACTGGCAGAAGAAGAAAGGATTGTTCCTGGCATCATTTCCCCACCTACACAGCAGAAGGCAGAGCTGTTTCAAGCCAAACAATTATCCTCAATTTATTACAGTAATGACAATACTGAAGGGCAAAGCTAAAAAATCTTTCTGGACAGGGCTGACTAGCTAGGAGGGGGGTTTCTGCTGAAGAGACCACACTCAGACCTGCGAGTCCCCCTGATATGCCACCAGCGTAGTGCTCAGAAAGCATTGACGTCCCGTCCTGTCCTACCTCAAGGGTCTGCCTTTTCACCCGTTGAACCAGAGCTGTCCCCGCACTATGTACCCACCGGGTGCCTGCACCCTCCCCGAGTAGCACTGTGGGGACTGCCCTCCCTCCTGGTCACAGGGCTGGCACCCTGCCACCACCACCGCCACGAGGTGGCAGGACCTTCGCAGCTCCTCCTCCTCCCCACCACGCTCCTCCATCCAGCCTAGTGCTGGTTCCTTCGTCCTGGTGCCTGAGCAAGGAGCACGGCTGGTCAGTGCTGCCACGGGTGAAGTCTTCTTCTGCTGAAGAAGGTGCTGATGTAAAGGTCATTCCTGCAACCTCGCTTTGCACAAGTCAAGGCCATTAATTTTAATGGGGCTCCATGAGTGGCCAAGGAAGTGAGGTCTTCACCTATGCCATACATGAAGCAGTGAAAAAAAAGCCATGGAAGTAGACGGTGTTCAAAGCGACCAGCTGATTTTGCATATTTATGTGTGAAAATTTAAAATAGCACAGATTTGGAAAGATGCAAACAATCTCTACCAAGAAAACCAACAAACAAATAAAATAGCCCCAGAAAACAGAAACACACATGAACAAACAGACCCTGCAGCTGGTTGAGGTTCAGCCAAAGGGAACAACAAGTATTCGACATTTAAAGCTCTAACTCTGGGAAATGTGATCCCCAATCACATTTCCCAAAGTTAGAGCTTTAAATGTCGAACACTTGTTGTATTGCCAATACTTTGACTAAATGTTCAATTGTCAAATGTCAATGAAGTGCAACACAGCTATTTTTTTTTTCTGAACGAAGCCATTAGCAAACAGTCCATTATATTCAATGAAGCAATGACAGAAAAACAGCCTAACTTGAAATGTCAGGATCTGATTTTGTTTACATTTATTTCATCAATTTTTAGCACTAAATGCCAGAAAGTAATGTATTTTTACAGTGAAGATCTATTGTCTTCCTATATATTTTAAGCAATAATTCTTAATACTAACTGAAAAAAAAATCTGGAACTGAAGGATTCTAGAAGGATTTTTTCTTCTCTGTATCTTTACACATATATAATGTATATTATTATTTAATGTATATATTTAATAACCTTTATTTGTGATTTTTCTCCCCTTTCATCCTGGATTTTCATTAGTACATGTCACCCATTAAAGAGAGGACAACTGCCTCTCAGGCTGTGAGATTTCATTCTTAGCACTGCTACAGGTTTCCCCTGTGATACTGACTAAATCACTCAGTCCTCTGTAAGAGGAGCTGTTGGTGTTCAGAGCCTGTGAATTCACCCAAGCAAGGCAAAATGTTTGTAAGCCATCACCTACAACGTTATTATTGACTTGCTCTCTGTGAAATAGGGCTGATGGGTGTATTTCCCTAGTTCTCCCACAGGTTTGTAGTAGAAATGAGTGCAGGCTGGTGTCAAAATGTGTGTTGGGAGGTATAGTGGAATATCACTACTTTACTGTTCTCTTCATCTCATGCCGTGGAAGCTGGCGTCCTAGCTGGTCCTGCAGTCCATTTTGCTGACACCAGCAGTGATGTTGCAAACCTCACAGCACCAGCATTATGGCAATGCAGGCTACCAGGGCAAATAAAATCAGCCTTATGTCTGCAGCAACGTCCTTCTCTCCTTACAGGTCTGAACACTCCCATGCCCACTCCCCTGGATGCTTTCAAAGCAGAAGGTGAAGTGTCCCTATAACACAGATTTGTATGGTCCAGTTTAAAAATATCTCCCCCCATCTCTCCACAATAACAACCTCCCCAGGATCTCAGTACTCTTAAGCACACAGCCCAAAGGGCTTGCAAGCACTGCAGTGACATTTCAATCACAGTCACCATTTCCCCTTCAGACTGAAGCCCATTAGCTTCTAAACTAGGCTACTTCCCGGCGCTTAGATGAAGGAAGCACTTTGTTGGGAGTATAATCAATCTTACCACAAAACTCTGGCTGGTACTCTCTCAGGTGATTAAACAGTCACATGGGAGAAAAATGACACAATTCAAGGGTTGCTCTTAACAGAGCTAGGACATGAAAAATGAAAAGTGTCGCTGTATTACTTTGACTCCCTTACGTCACCACCCCCAAATAAGAGCAATGAAGTGCAGCCCCTCTGTGATGGACTTATGCATAATTCAAAACATGAGCTGTATTCAGGAGCAGATCTCTCAGTCCAAGTCTGCTAAGAATGCCAAGCAGCATGAGCTTGAAGGCTTCCTAAGCAAAGAAAAGGGCAGATCACTAGCGCTGCAAGAAAGTGAAGCACAAAAAAGACTGAGGTCGAGATCACACATGGGAAGTCAAAAACTGACAATGTTTAAAGCTCTGTTAGCAAGTGAGCATCCCCACAACCTCTCATAGTTTTGCAGGTATCAGTGGATTTGTGGTCCTTCTGCTACATAGTCTTCTTTTGTTTTACAGATGTTCACTGTATGGGCTCCTCACATGAATAGAACATAATGCTCTTTAAGCTAGCAGAATTTAATGCAGAATTGTATTATATTTCAAGTGATCATTCCAAGGTTTCTTCTAGTTTTACATCAAACCACAGAGAGGTCAGGCTGCACCTGGAAAGGAACAGAGCAGTTCCTGAACTCACCATAAGATAAAACAAAGGTCAGTGTAGCTGGACTGCCCATTAGTTTTCAGGGAAAACTAGAATTAGCACGGAGGCAAGGAGCTGTTTCAAAATTTATTGCAAAGATGAAGAAATTTGCATTCACCTACAGTCACCAGAGGGTGGGATCTGAATTTGCTAAAGCTTCTTTCCTGATGAGATTGAGATATGAATCAACTACCTTGGGGGTAGCAAGCCAACATGGTGCAATTGGTGGCAGTAATGGTTGGGACACATGGTCTTACTGTGTGATCGATTCAGGTTAGTTAACCCCCAGATAAAAAATTCCAGCACTTGAATTGGCTTTTTCTTCAGAAAATGTGGTTAATTTCCTCCTTGAGTTATCTATCTTCAGCTCATTCTCACATTGTGGGGTGTTTTCTTGCCATATCTGAACACCCAAAATCTTTTCTTATAATATGACCTATGGTTATACAAAATTCACGGTCAAGTCATTTGTCCAGTCCTTCTCTACTGACTGACATTTTTAAGTCTTTCTCTACACGTGCAGGATTTACATGACTTGCACAATATTTTCAAGCTGTGTTTTTAAAAAACATTCTCAGTGTTTCTGTTAAGTCATCATTTTGGATTAATTATCAGGGATTTTTTGTCATTATGCCATCACCACCCATTTGAAAAATAGAGAAACATGAAAATTTATGTATAAATGGAGTGTAAGTTAACAACAGACAGCAGTGCTGGTATACCCACTTGTTAAAATCAACATGTATGAGAATTTTGAAAGTATCAGTAACAGCTCTGAGAAGACATTGCAGATATTTTCTAACCTAAAAAAGCATGAGCAAAGCGTAAACACATACTAGTCTGCAACATGGGGAACCTGCTAAATAACTGTTAGGGTCAATGCAGTTTAGATACCAAACTATTCTTTGAATGCTGGCATCTTGACACACCACACTTGGTGGATCTCTGCCCTGTTCAGGAGATGTCAGAATATTTTTCTGTTTTCTCTGTCTTCAGCCCCCCACACTATCAAGTTCCCCTCCCCTGCCATCTTCTGTCTGGCTAAGTGGCTTAAGGGAATTGATACTTCCTCTGATTCACAGCTAGTAAATCTGCTTCCTGGGCTTGTAACCAGTTATCTGTGTATGCTCACAGAACATGTCTTTCTAATCCTTCCTCCAAATTTGGAGAAGGAAAAACTGCAAACACTAAACAGTCGATTAGCAACAATTAGGAAAATTACAGGGTTGCTTGAAAAGCTACTTATCTGAGGGATCTCCATTATTCTCTATTGTAGGGTGAATTCAAATGCTTGGAGATAGCAAGCAACAGAGAGTTTGCTAGCTGTGTTCTTCAATCTTTGCATGTTCAAAAGCCAGCATACATGTTGGCTGTACTGGTCATATACTGTTCTATAGAGAACAGGGGGAATTTTGAAGCATCTTTCTGTTAACTGAGTTCGAAAACTAGACTCTGTGTGCTAATGCATTGATTGGCTGTTTGATCCTGAAATACAGCCTTTCTGTGCACACAAACAACGTACACACAGCTGTATGTCATGAAAATTACATAGCTGAAGGAGTTTGCAAAAATTGTTACTGATAACCTTCAAAATCTATTAACTCTATTGTGAAATCAAAGTCTCCAAAAAGCAGGGTGGGCTGATAAATCTCAATAAGGCTGGTGCTGGAGTGCACCAAAGGCTTTTGCACAAAGTGACAGGAGGGAATTCAATGACACAGAGCCACACTGCAGTGTTTGCTGCGCAGGCAGAGCAGAGTGGGCCCACCCCTCGGGGAAGCTGGGGAAAACAGGGTGCGAAGGGCACTTCCTTGAATTTCAGCATCGGTGAGGAGCCTATAGTCAGCATGGATGGGTGGCAAGAGCATCATCCTTGCAGAGGTTCCCTGAGAAGTGTAGCATGGCCAAAGAATGGATGATTGCATTCATAGTCCAGCCCCATAGCAGGGGGAAAAGCTGCTTCTGGATCTCCTGCAAGGTCCCAGGCAGACTGCAGGTATCTGTGGCATTAGATTCTTCTGCTATCTTCCAGTCAAGCAAGGGTCAGGCATCCCCTGCTCACACGTACTTTGCAGATATAACTACTTCTTCCCAGTTTCCCAGCATTTTCCTGGCTACTTTATGACGTTCCTCTGTTGCTTGTATGAGCTCAAGCCTCTTCAAGCTCCTGTGACAACACAGCAGGAAGCCTTTATTCATCCCTCTTATTTTGTGCTCTTTAACTCCTAAAACCCTAACAGCATAGTACCACAAGGACACTAGCTTGTTCCCTGACCAGCTCAGACTAGCTGCAGAAATGACCATTCTTCCATTCCCGTACAGTTGTCTCTTTCACTTTGTTACGTGTCTCCCTTACTAAGGCAGTATTACCTCCACAGTGATAACTGCTCTACTGAGCACACACCCACAGCTCAAGGAGTGCTGTCTTGAAAATACCAAAATATCTTGAAAATACCAGCCATTGTGACTTTTTTGATATGATCATGCTCCTGAATTCCCATATCCTGTGATGATACAGGACGCTTGGGCATCATGCAACCCTATCAGGCTGAGACCATGCAGCAGACCCGCTGTGGGACAGAAATGTGAGAAGAAATGTGATCATGTAACTGTCTTTAAGGTCGGTAGACAGGAGCAATGCACAAACACCAAAATCCTTCTCTCCCACACATCCATGCTCTGGGGATGCTGTCACTTGTGGAAGAAAGAAGAAAATGCTGGAGGAGTTGAGACAACAAACTAAATGATGCGTATGCTGATGCAATGATCCTTGGGCCAACAACGCAAGAAGTGTCAGTAGGGCACAGAGGGAAAAATCTGTGAAGATATGAGCACAAATCAAGGGACTGGTGGAGTCTGCACAGTTAAAACAATTGAGCTGACCTGTTCACCCAAGAAGCTTTGATGGAGGTTCCCTTCAAAACTGGACAGAACCAGCAAGGGAATGAGAAAGATGGAAGTACTCCTAAAACACACACAGCATTGATAATGAAGGGCAATACTGGTCTTTTATTCCCTTGACTGGCCCTCAGGATTGCTGCTGCACCCCAGCAAGAAGCAACATGTGACCCTGAGGACAGCTCAAGAAGCAGGACAGTGAGGGCCCCTGAATGTGTGACACACGGATCTTCTGCCCTGACTGGACATAATTACTTATTTACTGCTTAAAATATTAAACAGACACTACTGCTAGTTCATGCATCTTGGGTGGTTCTGAACAGTGACTGAGAAACTGAACAGTTTTATTTTCCTTTGTTGGGATTTTGGACTAGTCTGTGTGTAAGTATCATATCAAAATTATAGCTCTATTTATCTGAAAACTAAGAAAGCGTGAAGGGGGCTGAAATAATTCAAGGACTGAAAACAATTCCCTCCATGGGGAGAATTATGGACCTCAGCCTGCCTGCTCTGTCAAAAAGACTTGGATTATTACAATTTATGTTCACCTTTGTGAGGGGAAATACACGTATTGGAAGAGCTTTTTAATCTAGGTGAGAAAGGTGTAAATGAATGAACGTTTTGAATACAAACATATTTTCAAAGTCACTGTAGGTGGTCCTGTTTAAAAGGGATGATAGAAACAAGGAAAAGGCAGACACTGTCTTGCTCTTGGTTTTTGACGTGGGTGCAGGTCTGGAAGAAACCTTAGTCAGGAAGATTACCTGTGTCATGTAGTTCATGGACTAGAGCATCCAAATACTCTGCTAGGTTTTACAGAGCTACGGACCAGAAAATTTTTCTGCCAGTGAAAATTCAGGCCATTTTGTTCAAGCTGAAAAATGAAATTTGTTATCCAGATTAATTTAGTATAGCGGAAAGCGTAAGTTCCTCCTCTTGAGATCCAGTCCCAGAAGCTTTCAATTGACTTCCAGTTAGCACCTTAGAAGACTCAAGTTATCTTTTATGAGCTTGGAGTCTTTTTTTTTTTTTTTCTTCATAAGAGAAAGGCTTTGGAACAAGCTTGATACTCTTCTTTTTTTCCTTCCTCCTTTGATCTGTCTAATCACATGAATTAATTGACTGTTAAAAATTGTAAAATTCAAATCTCTTTCAGGAATTCCATAGAAATACTGAACAATGTCACGAATCATGCTTAAGATCATAGCTTCATATACTCCCCCCTGTGCCATGTGACTACCAACTCAGTATTGATTTCCTTTCATCTCAAAAACCGAAGCAATATTCATTGCCAAAATAAAAAGCTGTCTGAGTTATGAGAATGCACTGCCAGCAAGTTCCAGGATGAAGCATAGATATAAAAAAGAAAAAGTGGGGGAGGGGCACAGTGAAAGCATATGTGGAAAAGCTGAACATACTCTGTGAGAAGATATGTGTTAGAATGAGGCTTTCATCATAAAACTATACAGGAGCAAAGGTAATAGATGGTTGCCACAATCCCAACACTCTCTTCCAGAGTAGGATGGACCTTCCCTCTGGTTTAGCTTAGAGCAGCCTTGATGGGCAGCCAGCCTTGTCCCAGTGGATTTGCTCCTGCCTATCTTTCCCCAGCTAAAACCTGTCCTTCTGTCTCAGTGACTAAGTCTCTACTGTGAGAACGCGGGGTGGGGGTGGACAGGAGACAGGATAAGACAGGACAGGCTGTAAATAAGAAGACACATCAGACTTACATCACTCAAAACCAAAGCTTAGATATTTCTTCCTTGCTGCTGTTCAAAAGCTCTCTAATTACTGAACAACGGTCATGCTCAGGGTTTTGAGTTTAATATGTACCTCCTACTGAGGCTGGGCCTTCACAAAACATTAAAAGGTGAAAGAGCAAGATGTGATTCACGGTGCTCACTCTCCAGGACACCGGGCTGCCTGCAGTATAAATAGTAAGGGTAGCCAGTGTGACTACCATAAAGCAATCTACATAAAGACAGCGCCTGCTCATCTCCACAGTCTGTCTGGGGAGCAAGAGGGCAGAAGCCCTTAACAGGAGATACTCCAAACCCGCCTATGTGTCTCCAAGAAGCACTGTGCCTCAGTCCCTCCCTGATTTCATGTGGTCTGAACATGACCCTAAGCACAAAGACTCCCTTCTTTGCTTCACTTAGTACCTTGTAATAAAAAAAGACAGCTTTTTGTCCAAACTGGTCCAAATTGCTCAAAGACAACAACTCTCTCCCCTCAGCCACACAAAGCCTTTGCTCCTAACACCTCCCCATCCCAGATAAAGCTGGCTTTTTCCTATCAGAGGACTTTCATCTCCTGCTGTGGCATCTTCTAGGGCTGTCTGCCCTTTCCTGACGCAGAGCCAGAGCAGTCTCTGCCCAGGTACTGTCTGCAGTAGATTGGCATCACATGTGCTCTCCCTGAACCAGCTGCCTCATTGCATTGCTATTGATTCTGAGTTGGATTTCTGCAGCAAATCTATTGCATTTCCATTAGCAAGACTGCAAATGACGAAAATGCTCATTTATATTGTTTCAGCTCTGCATCACAATTAACCTACTGCTTAGCCTCCAGTGAGACAAATTCTGCCTTCTCATCTGATGCTGAGAAAGTTCCCCAAGGTTTCTCTGCACCTGAAGGTTAGACACTGCAAATCTGAGGTGGGCAGCTGTGTGTGTTTATTCGCAGTGCATGAATTAGAAATCAAACATTTCACTTACAAGTACAATAGATACTGAAAGATGATAATTTCAGTCCCCTGTATTGAAAATCCAAACCCTGTTTTTTGTTTTTGTTTGTATTTAAATGACAGTAATTTTTAATCTGTTTTGCTCAGAAACTTATGATCCAGTACAGTCCCAAATGTCATTTTTAATAAAGAAGCAATGGCCATATACTCCTTGTACCTATTATTTTTTTTATATTCACATATGCTTATGTATTTAAATGATGGAGGCAATGCTGAAGTTCCATGTAGCATGAATACGTAACTTTTTCTCAGTGAAGTTTACAAAGCAAAACGAAGCTTTAAAAAGATATACAAGTGGAAGCTACTATTCAGAAATTCAGACCATTACTAACAGAAAGTACTTTAGAACATTTTCTCCATCATGTTCTGCACATGATGTTCTCTGCATCAAAGAAAAACCACACCCATGAGGTAGTTTTGAAAGCCATGACTTTGGGGTGCTTTCCCAAGAGAAAGAAAAGAAGGACTGATCAGTTCAGCCCTCTGTGCATTAAACAGAAGAAGAAGCGTTTCTGTTGAAGCAATGAATCTCAAAAAGGGGGATGGTAGAGTCAAAAAAAAAAAAAAAGAAAAGAAATTAACCTGACCAAATTGTGTGCTTGTTGAGAGCATTTTGTAGACAGTGTGATGAACTGGGCTGGGGAGAGAAAATATGCATACATCAGTTACCACTTTGGAAGGCTTAATGGACCTGAACTCTCTGAAATTTGCAGTATCTTACGCATCTCACCCCATGACTCCCAATCGCACTTTACTCTGAGTGTTCCTGCCACAAGTAAATACATCTGTAAGCCACCATGACCTTCGAGACAGCAGAGAAAGAATTGTTTTAGGCAAAAAAAAAAAAAAAAAAAAAAAAAAAAAAAAAAAAAAAAGACTGGCTGGCTTAGTACATTGGCACTGGCTTTATTGCTGCTTGTTAATGGAGGCCCAGTTGTGTCTCCAGAGCTTACTGAGATCCGCATCTCTTTATTATGCTCTAGAGTTAGGCTCAGAACTTGTCTGGCATCTTAACCATGATTAATTATAACTTCCTTGTGACAAGACATTGTTAATTCATAGGACATGTGTCAGAGAAAAGTCATGGCTTTTAAAACGAATCTTTGTATTGTGTAGCAGACACTTAGAAGCTGAACTGCAAGAATTACGAACACTCACTGGAGAAAGAGCAACTCCTGCTAGTCTCACTCTGATAACTGCCTTGGGAGAGGTCTTTTCCTTGATGCTGACTAGGAAGCTGAAGCCAGCTTAGCTTCCTAATGTATGCACTTAAGTTAGGTGTCTGAGGCTAATCAACTCCAATACTGTATCAGAAATGGAGCAATATCTGCTTTAAGGTGCTCTCCTCCTGCATCTTCAAGCTTTGTGGAAAAAGCAGCCTCCTTTGCAGCACTGCCCTGCATAGTAACAGTGAGAATAGGAAAAGCTGCTACACAGCCTGTGCTGCATCATCCACTTTCCTGCCCTGCGGCTCTCTGACACATCCCTGACCTTGACACTATCAGAGGCTGCCAGGCATGGAGTCAACCCTACGGTATTGTAGTGGGGCTTTGAACTGCAGAGCATGGGTCGAAATTGTGCTGTTTCAAGAAAAAGACCAAACATATGAGATGCTGCAATGAGCAAACCCCCACTGTCCATAAATCGAAGCCTTTCCCTGGCCTGCAGCACCTATAACTGAAGGGAAGGCTCCTTCCAGCCTGCCACAAAGATAAAATACAGACCTTTGCAAATCACTGTCTGTAGGGGAAAGGACATCAAATGCAGAACTGGGAAAGAACAAGTGGTGGTGAAAGAGGTAGAGAGAAACTGCAAGGAGCATTTACAGGATGATACCAAACCAAGTGACAGGATAGTTTTCCTTCAACTTTTTCCTAACTCTAAAATGACATAAGAAATTCAGCCACTGTGCCTGGATTACTTTGGAGGACAGTAAAGATCATTTCCTAGGTAAATGCTCACTACCAGTCCTCTATAGCACTCTTTTAACACCTTTTCTACCAAGGGTAAGAAGACAGCAGCTTTTGCTGACAGTTGCCCAGCACACCTAAAAAGGCAGCAGAAATCAAAAAGAGGAGAAGGGAGTGGTCCCAGGTAGGGGTGGCTACCAGCAGCGCACGGTGCTTTCTCTCTTTCACCCCATTTTCCAAGCCAGAGAGGTAGGATCTGCTGCTCCCTCTCTGGGAAAGTGACCGGCTGTGCCTCACAGCCCTGCCAGCCCCAAGGGGTGTGCACAGATCCAAGCACCCACACGCCTCTGCATGTTACAGCCAGCACAACTCGGTGGGCACAGATGTAGAGAGATGGAGACATAGCTGTCCCATCAGCCCACTGCACCTCGAGGGGGCCAGGGAAACCCAAAGCGGGAAGGGTGCAGGAGCAGCCCAGGGCTTGGGCACCTACACTTCAGGGCACAGCCAAAACGCAGGAGCACTGCATGCCCTTGGCAGGGCTGTCGCCCCAGAAAGGCAACCCCACATGGACTTGGAGGGACCAGCAGGCCTTTGGGACTGTCATGAGAAGCCGCACATGGCACCAGCCATAAACTGAGTTGCTCCCAATGCCAGGAGAACAGTGCTGGGTATTCACAGCTCCCTGGCATGCCCAAAGCACCCCAGCCGGTAGCCTTCCCGTCTCCAGTCTGGTTTGAAAGCTGAATTTGTTCAGGTGTAAATGCACTTAAATAGGAAGAAAAGGCAGTGGGAAGATCTGTAAAGAGGGGAATGCCTTGTTTGCAGATGTATGGATGCAGTTATTATGGAAACACAGGTTTGACAGTACCATGGAAGTGTGTCTGTTATCAACCTGGGTTAACAGTGGAATTGTATTTAAAGTGATGGCTTAGGAAGAAGTAAAATATAGCTGTCAAACTGTGTTAGCACTATTACAGTCTGCATACCTTCACAGAGTGAGGGAGACTGTAGGTTAGTGAGTAATATTATATCCCGCATGTAATAAAACCTTCTCGGGTGTAATTGAGCTAAGACTGACACGCTTCCTAAATAGGTGAACGCTTTAAAACATTCGCCTTTCCTTTCTGTTTCAGCGAAGGAGACATGATACTACAATATAAGATGAAAACTAACCAGAAAGGAAGAGATTTTTTCAGTATTGATAAAGGGCAAAGTATGATAATAGGAGGGAGACCAGTCTTACATCTAATGCACCAGACACAATTACTAGGATTGTTTCTCTTCTGCTTTCTCTCCCAGGCTCCAGGAGAAAGAAGAATCAATTAGCTCTCAACAGACGATGACCTTGAAGGATACAGCTTTAAGGGGAAATATGCTGAGTAAGACAGAAAGGAGAGGAGAACAGAAAAGGATTTGGAAACTCACGGAAGGGCCTGGTTCAGAAACAATACCACAGAATACGAGATGTGTCAGTTCTTTTTTAGTTCTGCACTGAAAAAAAAAAATATTATCAGCATAAAAGGGGCTTTCTGGGAACAAGTTACCTCACTCTGCCTGGAATGGCAAAAAGGACACTGAGAAGCAGAAGAATGGACAATCCAATTTACAGATGCTACTTTCCAAGCCATCTCTTTGAGAATTTTATAGCTGTCAAAGGCATTAATAAAAAAAAATAGTTATCACTGAAGGAATCTGTCAACGTCTCCAACAAATCTTGCTCTACATAAAACACAAGGACGTGTTTGAAATGCAGCTGTTTCAAAAACCCCAAGACAGTGCTTTTAGAGCTGTCCAAAAAGTTCTTTTCATGCATCCTTGAATTCTTAGGCAGATCTTCTGCAGTACACTTTTCTAGCTGTATTTTCTTAGAGCTGCAGGGAACCGCGGCCCCTTGCCACAGTCAGAATTACTTGCCATAGTTAGAATAACCACTGGGTACACAACCTCACTCAGGGCAACCTGAGCTTGACTCGCTGCCAGTTCTCCCTCTCCTTTCAGTCTGTACCTATCTGGAAGTCTGTGATGCCTTAAAATACGTTTATGTTAAGAAAATTAAGGCAACCGTAAAAAACAAGCAAACAAACAAACAAAAACAACTCAACCACTTAATTTCTGGACATCCATTTACTTCCAAGATGTGACCAGATCTGAAAACAGATAATGGCTTTTTGCTAGTAACTTCTCTAAAGAATTTCTTATTTTCTCCCCTTCGTTTACTTCAGAGATGAGATTACCAGGTTATTGAGAAATTGAGAATATTGAGAATTGAAATTCAAAAGGGTGAAGGTTGTTCTGGTGTAAGTAGCTTTTGGTTGTTTCTCCCACATGCAGGAAAGAGGCCATTTTGACTGGATGTTGTTCCCTGGTCAACTATATGGAGTAAAAAGAGCTGTCATATCCTCAATGCCCCTTATGATATCTGCACTACAGAAGAGATTTTCTGCATCACCAATTAAAAAAAAAAATCATGTAGTATAGTTTCGTATACCTGTAAAGGTACTTAAGTGTCCCAATAATCCAAGTTATGTCTTACCTCCCCCAGACAAAGCCCCCTGCCATTTAGCTGCACAGCAATATTTCCCTATCAGACTGTTTCCGTCAGATAAACTTCTGTTAATCCAGTGTCCCACTGTCACCCATTATCTAAGCAAAAGTCAGCAAGGATTCTACAGGAATACCTAAAATTTCCTTTCAGTGACTCCGGAATTGTTTCCAACAGTCAGCTGTTCAGGACCGATTCTCGGCTGGAAGGACCTCCACTGAAATCACTGTAATCATGCTCTTTTTCACTAGCAAAGGGATTGGCCCAAAATGTCTTATCTAGTCCATTGCCACATATCTATACTGAGCTCAGTCTTGGTGGGGCTAAACTCTGTAGTGAGCTTCTGGTAACTTCAGGGCTGAGGTCCAGTACGTAACACCTACAAGGTGGCCATCCTGAGGCACTACAGGGAAGGCACAAGGGAGAAAAATAAGACGGGGTGCTGCAATTGGCAGGATCAAAAATGCAATTTCCAAGAAACTAAGTCGCTCATTCTGATCACCGCAGCTTTCTGAAAGAAACCTCAGCCCTGTACTCTTGGTGCAATGGCACACTGCCTTCTCTTTTACTGAAGTTGCACAATTTTATGTAGCTCAGGAATTGTTGGCTTGGTCTGCTCCAGATTTGATGGGTTAAAATGATGAACGTCAAAGAAATTACACTTCAGCAATATGGTATTCTGATGCTTTATGATCACTACTGAGAAAATAATCCAGGTACTCTGGATATTTTTTGCTTTAAGGATGAACAAAGACTAATTTGGAAACTGCTTCCTCCTGCCTTTGTGTGGGCAAGACCGCTTTCCCGAAATGCCCCACAGAAGTCAATGAGGAAATGTCTCAGGTTCAAGAAGAATCAGGTCCTAGAGGAGGGGAGAGATGCAGAGAAATGTGTGCTATGCTCTTGAAAGAAAGGGAAAGATCACAAGCTAACTACTAAATTAATAATTCCCAGTCTCTAACTACTTCAAATATACTGTCGCTCTTTCCCACTGTTCTCCCCGACTGCTTCAGGAGGATGACAGGGATGTCTGCCAGCAACAGACTTCAGGAAGGAGGTAGCAGAAGTGCTCTGCAGGCAAAGCAAAGAAAATGAACACACATGGAAGGCCCTGTATAGGACACAAACTGAATTTACAAGAGAAATAGGCTGATAGACCATATGGCATACAGCTATTAGGTAAACCCTTGAAGTAAATCACATGCTTCCCTACAGGTGGATGCAGAGAAAAGGGTGGTACTAGCTCTTTACGAAGGTCCCAAACAAAGCCCTGTTCATTGCCCTTCACACCTCATAAAAGTTCAGAGGCCCTTAGGTGCTCTCCTCAGAAACACTGTACCAGTCTTGCGCGTGCCAGTCACATGCCCTCCTTGAGGACAGCTGCAGAACAGTTAGGAGCCCTTTTCCTTTTTTTTTTTTTTTTTTTTGACCTCTGTGTGTGTGTGTGGAAGGGAGAAGAAAGAAGAAATACATAGCTTCTACTTACAAAGTTTTGGAGCAGTTTGGAGATTGGTTTCTGTTGCTTGTGCCTGAGACGCTGTGGTAGGCTCCAGGGCAGATGGTGACAGCGAAGGTGCGGCAGAGGACAACAACCCGACATTTAGGATGCGGTTGTACAGAGAAGGCTGGAGGAAGGGCTTGGAGGGCGCGAGCGAGCTGTCAGTTTGCACTGTCACTTCAGCCTTGCTCTCGAGGCTAGGTACGGGGAAGGGTGAGGCATACACCTCCGAAGGCACCCAGGCAGACAGAGCTGTAGGATCCACAGTGCTCTTTGGGTCTTGTCCTATCCTCCCAGGGTCAAGGTGGGTAGGAGAGTCATACTCAAAAATCTTGTCCACAAAGACCCACTTGAGGCCAGCAATGCAGAGGCAGAGGCTGAGCAGGCAAGCCAGGATAGGGGCAATGCAGATCTTTTCAGAGTTGAGGCAGCCCTTCAGTCGCTCTGCCTCCAGGCACACACAGCAGGTCGCAGCGAGGCCTGCTACACCCTGGACCCTCCTGTCCTCTCTGTGGGGCCCCGGCATGTTCTCCTCAGCCGGGAGCCCGTCGAGGGACGCGTCAGGGCTCAGCTGAGCCGAGGGGCTGGGGAAAGTGTCGGCAGCTACTTCAGACATGTTTAAGCATGAGTTCTCACACAGCTCACCTCCAAAAGGCCTTAACTCTATCACAGTCCATTACTGTGAGACACAGACAAAAAGAGATGGTAGTAACAGTCACAGCGCTCTGCCAAAATCACAGAGCGGGAGTCAACAAAAGGTCCGAGCCCAGCAACACCATCCAAACTGGGAGAGGAGGAACACACAGGAAAAATGAGATCCCCCCTCCCCAGCCCTCTGCCGCTCTCACTGCCTCTCCGAAGCCAGAGCAGCTTTGCAATTACTGCGCTCCTGTCTCCTGGCCACTTTTATAATTCCTTAAATGCCTCTCAAGCAATTCCAGCTCTTCTGAGGGAGAGAGAAAACATTCCCCCAAAAGCAAGCACAACAAAACAAAACAAGGGGAAGGAGGGTGGAGAGAAAGAAAACCACGAACAGCGAACAAATAGACCAGATTAAGTGAACCAATAGCCCAGAGCGAAAGGCAAGACTCTCACCTTGAGCATCTGAGGCTGGTATCTGCTTAGGCGAGGAAAACAATTGTCATGCGGTAGAAGGAGCAAAAGCAAAATCTGTAACAACAGCGGCAGCGGCAGAAGTGACAGTAGCAGCAGCATCCTGTCGCGTTACAGCGGCGGCTGAAAGAGGCTGAATCATTACAGAGCAGCAGGTGCTCGCTGTCTGAGCATCACTGCAAACAATATCATTACACAGAGGTTTGAAAGGAAGAGCGATGCCAAGGCGATGGTAACTCCCTTTCTCTCCCCTCCCTCTTTGTCCTTCTTGAGCGCTCATTCACTTTCCTCCTTCCCCCCCCTCCGCCCCGCTCCCCC
>VXAL01003129.1:103110-171511 GCA_013399475.1 Chauna torquata | reverse complement strand
CCGCCGCCTCGGCGGCCGCAGCATCTCCGCGGGCCTGGCTCCCTTCCCGGCTGCAGTGCCCTCCGCTGCTGCTCGTCCCTTCCCCCGCGGCACCTCCGGACCTGGCGCGCAGGCTGTCTGCTCCGGCACCGCGCCGCCAGCTCCGCTCAGACCTCCTCCTCCTCCTCCTCGCCTGCCCCCCGGGAGCCTGCGGAGCCGCCTGGCCCCCCAGCCGCAGGCTCTGGGTGTCGGGGAGCGGGGCGGCACCCTGCCCGGCCCGCAGGAGGCTGTGCCAGGGAGGGAGGCAGGCAGTGCTGAATCATCGGCCAGGCTGCTTCCCCGGCACCGCTCCGCGGGTGGCCGAAGGCAGGGCCGGGACAGCCGGCCCGGGATGCTGCAACCCGGTGCCGCGAGGGGCTGGCTCCTCTCGGGGCTTTTCGGGCAAAAGCGCAACCCCGCGGTCCGTACCGCGCCCGGGCCGGCAAGGGAGCGCTGCCCGGCGCGCCAGCTGCCCTGGCTGCGGCAAGGGCTGGCGGGCTCTCACTTTGGCTCTGCAGATACCACCATAAACTGAAGGCATGCTTGTTGTTGGGGTCTTCCCCGCCCCTGCCCCACAAAGCAAGGTGGAAATCCCTTCCAGCAGCCGCTGTATGGGGCCTTTTGCACTTCTGTAGTGCCACGCTAGCACTGGCATGCCGTGCTTAACCAGGGGTTATGGCCCAGGCTGAGAAGATGACTGCCTTACAAAAGAGCTAGCAACCAACTAATAGAAAGGGAGATCTGGGAGAAAACAAGAAGCATGGACCTGGAGGTAACAAAATTTTACTACAGTAGCCCATTGGTGGCCAGTATGCAAGGATAGGGAAGGAAATTACTTGCCTGTTTGTAACCAGGTTAGGTCCTTATGCAAAGATGTATTTCTGATTATTATGTGGCTTGGATCTCTTTGGCTTACAGGAAGAAGTGGTGTGATTCTAGACTAATGAAGCTAATGTGTGACTGGGATTTGGACTCTTGCCATGTGTAAGTGACAGGTTGAAACACAGGCCTACAAAACTGTGATTTTATTTTGTGGAGAGTTTTTGTAAAGATTTTACTAAGTTCCATTCCCAAAAGACTCAAGAAGAAACACAAAGCATTAACCTCCAGCCTGAGATCAGGATGAACAAGTTGTATCTGCTTCTCCAGTTTTACAGGTTCTTTTAAGACCTGTAGAGGCAGATTTTGTATTACAATACTGTGGAGGACCACTATCTCTGGCCAGCCACAAAGTCATAAACAAAACATAAATAGATATGTAATCACAACTGATGATATCCTGTAAATTAGAGCAGCTAGTACCATTTCACTCAACAGACCCCTTGGTCATGCTGAAATCAGACCCAAATCTGCTGAAGTTTTTGGAAATTTGGCCTGGCAAGTCATTATCATGGAAGCCACTGGATTTCAAATATCCAGCTGCTTTAAATGAAGTGTCTGTAATCCACAAAAGCATTCTCTAAGAATTATCTCCATGCAGCTACTCGGACCCTAGGAAAATAACCACCATCACAGGCGGTTATGTACAATTCACAGGTCCACTGGATCACAACTTAAGAAAGGATGCTCAGAGGACCACTCATCACTGTAGGACAAGTGATCTCCCCCCAGACCACTGCTTTCCTTTAAGACCACGACAATTCTTCAGAAAGACACAAGCAGCAATATGTGGCATCAATTGCTCCATCATGTGTTCGATTGCACTCCCTTTTTTTTTTTCCATACATTGAGAAATTAAAAGCACTGTAACCAAGAAGCTAAAAAGAAAAGAAGTGCATGTTCATTAATAAGAGATTGATGAGGCAGATAAAAGGATCTTTTTTTATTGATTGCAGGCACTTTCTTCAAATTAAATAAGTGCACTATTTAAAGATGGAGGGGTGACCCAAAGCAAGTGGGCAGGCCCAATAAGCAGCATCAATGCCAGCAGTCATGGTGTGGGAAGAGCTGGCTATCACACGTGGTGCAAAAGATTCATTTATTTCTCCTTTCAGTGCTTCACCAATCTCCCCTCCTTAATCCATCTCCCTTGGATTGATGCCAGCACTCTCCCCTTTGAGTCCTTCCAAAAGCCTTCACTAAAACCTCCATCTCTCAGCACAAATGGTATAAAGAGAAAACTTCATTTTGCTTCTTTACTGGTCCTATTACTGGAACTGTGAATGCAAAAATGGGACAGGCTGTCATTTGTACACACACACGTCTCATTTTTCATCTGATGGAAAGCAAATAGGATACATGTGATATTGCTGTTTGCATGTCTTTCCCCATTCCCGACACCTTTTTCACCTTTATTATTACTATTATTTTAATCCTCTGGTCATTTGCAGCCATAAGTGACTGAGCAGAAGAGATGCCAAACCCATAAGAAACCACAGGAAAACATGAGCAGTACAAATACGGAACCCTTAAGCACATATCAGGCTTAGACATGAGAGTAAATACATCAACGTCAGCAGAATAATTAGTGCTCTTAATTCATTTGGTAAAAGAGGGCTGCTGTGGGAAGACCCCCTGCCCTCAGTCATCAGAGGAGACAGGGACATGAAGAAGCCATATACAAACCATCTTCGTACTCTCAGGCCAAAACAACTATACTGGAATTATTCCAGTGCCCATGTAAGTGTGTCAGAAATGTTTCTTGGAAATGTCTGGAGAATGGAATACAAACTTAAGTGCTTTTGAAAAGCTGATGTTTGAGAGAGCTTGTGATGCCTTCGTGGCAGAACTTTCTGTATTGACACCATATACGCACATTTACACCAGGAACTTTCTTCTGTAAGTATAATAACCATGGCTTACAAAAACAGTGATTTGAAAAAACAACAGAACTACAATGGGCTTTTCAGGGGATGTTTATACTTTAAATAGCTGCAGCCAGTAATTGAAACTGAAAACTGCCATAAAACGGGCTGTTATTTCAGGGGAACCAAAAGGTTTCTGAGTCTTTTCATCTTCAAGTGAAATTTGAGACACTGAGTTTCTTTCATCCTAATCAGAAGCAGAGCTTGTGGCACTATGTGAGATGCAGAAATCCAACATCAAACCATGAATGTCAGGGGTTTTCATCAATGGCACTGAGTCACTTGCCCAGCCTCTGCTCAGTCACAAAACAAGGATGAGCACAGCCACTGGACAGGCTGATGACAATTAGCTCTGCTAATTGGTAAAGAAGCTTTTAAGAAATGCAAAGACCAGTAATGCTCTCAGCTGGGCTCTTCTGCCGGAGGGCAGGAGCAGCAGAAGGAAGACCCACGCAGTTTCCTGTTTTCTTCAGATCCAGCACCACCTTCACTCCATCACTGGAGTTTCTTAGTTTCACAGTGTGGCAGAGAGAGCATTACAGCTGCAGGGCCCAGGCTTGCTCATTAACACCCACCCACCTTAGTGGTCAAATGCATTTGTGGGCCTGCATATGAGCAACTGTATTCAGAGATGGCGCAAATTCCTCATGGGTGTTGGCTGGACAGTAGCAATACTGCTAGTTTGTACAGGCATGTCCACGCAGGACTTTGCACTGGCCAGCCTAGAGCCTACGTTCCTCTGCCACGGCAATGAATGTTTTCACATCCTCAGTCCCCCTGCTGCTGGGGCAGTCACTGGAAACAGAAGATTTGAGCAAAGGTCCTCAAAGCCCTGAATCAAGGAATTATCCCACCCTTATTGATCCCTGGTTAATGAAGTACTTAAACGTGCATGGAGTTAAACAAGTGGTGAAACGTCTTCCTGATTAGAGATGGGTAAGATCATATATCTAAGTGCCTTTTTGAATCAGAGCCTAATTCAGGAACTGAAAAGGTATTTTGGAGCATAGTGCCATGGTTTCATGATAAATACATTCTAGCAGTGACACCATCCTTTTCCCTGCCTCTTCGTTCTTTTTGCTACCTCTTTTCTGTCACCTGCGCTAATTAAGTAACATTGTTCATGAGGCCAGGCTCTCAGCTGGATCATAAAACTGATTTTTGACTTAAAAACAATTCTTTTAAGATTTTTCTTTTTCTTTTAAATGGATAACCTTACCAACTGCTCCCCAGCCTGGCCCTGTAAACACATCTGTAGGCTGGAAGATCTGGCACAGGACCAGGCTCCAGAGGACAGATGTTCCTTGACCAGGTCTTCTCACCGAAGACTTTGCATAGTGAAACCATGACCTAAGTCCCTTTCTGAGACAAGGCTTAACATAGGCGGAAGTTCTTAGAAGATCTTAACATGACACCCATTATTCAGAAAAATCTTGGTTCTACTTATTACACCTTTCAGTTTTTCATAATGATGGAATTGTTTTTGTACTTGCATATATTTCCAGCTGCTGCTGTTTAAAACTTTAAGGCATCAAACTTCACTTTAAAGTGTTGTTTTCAACATTTCAACTACACATGGACTTTTTTATAGAGTACTTGACCAGCTTATATGTAATAGTTTTGCTACTAGAAAAACAAAAAGAAAGAAGTCAAAGACATGCAGCCAGTATACTCCATGGAAGGATTTTTTTTATCATTAAATAAACAGATATTAATGATAACCTTTTGACTTATTACTGGCTTAAATTTGTAAAGTATGTCTTACAATGTAGTCATACATTCGCAATCTGTAAGCCTCGGAACTTCGCTTGCAGAAAATGTTAAGCTGGTTTGCTTAGCAGCCTTCTGAAAATACCTTCAAATAATGAATTTAATCTGCCTTATCCTAAATAAAGACCCCCATTCGGTTACACTGCTTGGATCGGCTCTGGTCATGTTGATACATAGCCTGACTATGTTCAAGATAAGGTAGTAGAATTGAGATGTTTGCTGTTTAAAATATAAAAGTAACTCAGCATTTATAACTGCAAAAATTCCAACAATAATAAAAATGACGGCTCTCATCATGCCTCAGAATCCTAGCATCATCGAGGCCATTTAATATTTAATATTCTTTCATAGTGCATTCAGAAAGCCATAGAAAGCATGAATCACTCCTTTGGCATTGGCTGGAAAACGTTGTCAATTTCCAGCAAATAATTAAGAAGAATTCAAATAACTATGACAAAGGAGATTTCATGTCTAGTCGTAAGTTTTTGGTAGGGTAATCAAATATGTGTTTATTACACAGCTGTTTTGAATGCAAACCCCAGCCTGAATTTTAAGTTGCTTCCTTGTCATATCTTTCTCACTCCTGCACCCAGGCATTGTTGGTGCTATGTATGGTCTGGCACAAAAGCAAACCTCTTATCTTTTACAAATAAAAAACTGAAGTGAAATAAGGTAGTTACTCTTCTCATATATATGACTTTAACGTTGCTACACCAGGTGGGGTCTTGTCAAGAGCAAGAGAGGAAAACTGCTCCCAAATAATATAATATATCAATATATATAATCATTTCACTAATGCCGTTCAAAGCTACAGAGCAGACTCTGTGCTTCTCTAGACACTGAGCAGACCCTTACACCAGGGTGGAATAGGTTTGTCATAACTTGCTTGCATTTAACAAACTGATGTGCATAGCACAGGGCAATGGGGGCCACTGCTGCTGGGTGGTGCTAGAGCAGTAGTGCAGCTTTGGAAACACGCCCTTCTGCAAGGCATCAGACAACTGAGGAGCAGAGGAGCCCCCTCTTACCAAGGTGTTTTCCTGGCCCTGTGACACACAGGGAAGCCACTGTGCAAAACGGGCAACTGTCAGGCCCAGTTGCAGTCTGAAAAATGAGTGGTAAATGCTTAGGTGTAGACAACACCTTTCGGCGTTTAACTTGTGATGTGAACAGGAGCCTAGATGCCCAAGTAGAGATCAGTTTGAGGGCTCATCTACTTTCCTTCCCCAGCCCACAGGGAGAAAGCGGCACCTGGTGACCTTAGCTTGTGCACACATGGCCAAGGTGAACTCTGTCCCTAAATCCCCTTCTGATCAGGCTGCAGTTTCAAGCCAGACACCATAAAACTCAAGCACGCCCTCAGACATTGACTGCTGCAAAGATGGGACCAAATTTCTTGCCAGCATGGGCAAGATTTCAGCCCACTCAGCCAAAGCAGTAGTGAAGATCGAGTGCTTGCTCTCACTTGAGCATTGCAGCTTTCCTGTTGCTCAAAAATTCCTTTCATACCGCTTAACCACTGCTTAACTCCAATTAAATTAAAAGCTGCCAAGGGGCAACAAATCCACTTTGTGTTCCTAATTTCACAAGAAACCCTGTGTCCTTCCTACTGGCTGTTCAATGTATGTTAACAGCTTTGCACATGCTGGAGGACAAAACAAGGATGTGACCAAAATAGATCAGATACTAAAGACACAAGCTCAGTGGGGCAAAGCCCATCTCCAGGCCAGGGCTCCCCGAGGCGGACCAGCGCTGACACACATACTCATGAGCATCATGTTGTTTCTATTTATTCTAGGAGTGTGGCACTCAGCTAAGGGAGGAAAAGGCAGGGTGTTTTGATTTTTGAACACCTTTCACCTCAAAGAGTAAAAATAGTGCTCCTGCTTCACTGATCAATTTGAAATGGTTCTCTGGAGGCCTTGTTAATAACACCTGAAAAATATATGAAATTCTGTATATTACATTCCTTTCCTTACTTAGGCATCAGTTCATGGGTTCACCAGGAAAGCAGCCCTGCTCAGCTGCACAAAAATCACTCTTTGGAGCTGTCTCGAAGGACACTATATGACTGAGATTTAACCAAGAGCTCTGAAAAACAAACGAGGATAAAGTTTTGGCCTGCATTGCTGAGTATGTGCTAGTAACACTACACAATGTAGGTGTGAGCGGACAACACACTTCCCTTCCTAAACCAGCTAGCTTAAGAACTGCCAGTATCATCCCAATAGTGACTATTAGGGTTAGACATGGGCTAATTAAAAACCTCTGCAGCTGAGGTCTAGTCAGCATTAATAATTAGTTGTAGCTGTTTCCACCACCTTCTATCCTCCACCTCCTTTTCACTTCTCTTGCAAAAAAAAAAAAATCTCTGTGCATGTATGTAGTTACAGGAAACATAATGCATTATTAATGTGGCTGCAGCTGCTAGAAAGTTCAGGTTTACTGCCTACCATTGCAGAGGTAAGTTGTAGCTACTGGCAACAGCCAGCTCACTGGTGCATTAGGTAATGAGATGGTTTCCAAGAGTGCCAACTAAAGTAGCTGAATAATACCGGGTATGTGGAAAACCACAGAAGAGGGGAGGGATAACGGGTCTGAAGCCATCACTGGGGCAGGCAACTGTGGTCAACCTGTAGGAATTATTCCAGGAACAATTAACTTGTGACTGTAAGGTTGTATATTTTCTTTGATCCACGAATGTGATTATGTTCAAATGCAGTTACATAAGTCGGAAGTCTCCAGAGGACAGGCAGAGAGGAAACAGGTGTAGACAACAGCATAAGATGAAGCACCCCAAATGAAGGTCTTTACCAAGCCCTTTTACTACAGAAATGATGAAGTGTTCACTGGAATCTGCAGAAATCCCTCCACACATCCTATGATTTCAAGGAATATCAGACAAGTCAGGCCAGAAGTGCTCATTTCCTGGCATACTGAACAATGATCTATCATTGCAGACATGTATCTGTCAAGCTGATATCTGCACACACACGCTCAAGAAGTGCCTTTCAGATTTCATTTTCTAGTTATCCTGAGCAACGTACTATGCTGCATACAAATATAGATACATAGCCAGAACCCCTGACATGAAGGCTAAGAAATAGCAGAAAAATATGGTGTGACTTGAACAAGTAATAAAGTTATGGATTAGATATACGGATTAAAGCCGCAGAAATTAATTCAAACCTGCTTCCCCAGCGGGATGCCTTTGTGTAGTCTCATACCGAGCCACTTTTATTTTTTTTTCCCCTCCTCAAGAGGTTCCTTTCCTGTACAAATTTCTAACTCCTTGATACAGTGCCTAAAATCTGAAGATTGTAAAAAGCAGCAAGGAGCTGTCCGAAAGCTGAAGAATCAGAAGCTTTTCCCACATACCGTGGGAACATGTGTCACACAGATTTCAGGGATCCACCAAAAAAATGCAAGTAGACTTCCTTCCTAACAGGTCAGAGGGGAGGACCCTGGTCTGGAGCAAGAACCAAGGGGATTGCATGAAATCTGGAACATGTAACATTAAAGCTTTGTTGTCCCAGATCACTGGTAGTAACTGAACAGGTCAGGGACAAGAAGAGCTACAGAAGAGTGCTGTCACAACATCTGCCATTCAGGCCATTGCCCCTGACTTCACCCTGTTGTCTGGGAGCCCCTCAGTTGTAGCTTCTTGCTGGCAAGAAGCTGCTGTTTCTTCTTCCTGCCAGTTGGGCATGACGGAAATTAGGGTAAAAAACACTGCAGACCTGCCTTTGAAGATGACCTTTTCTGTTTTAAGTGGCAACATTTAACTACAGCCTCTTCAGCTCCCCACCACCATTGAAAATTTCCCTACTGCAGACAGGCTTTTTAATACTGCTGTGGGAAACTCTACTTAGATGACACAGAGAAATCCTTCGGTAATTATTTCAGCTAATCCTATTAAGAAAGAAAGGCTTTCAATTGCTAAAGCAAAGCAAAACAAAACAAACAAAAACCAACAACCAACTTTCAGAGAAGGAACCCACCAATAAAGATTAAAGCACCATCCCCTTCCAGCCCTGGATAACCTAATTGTACATAAGAAAAATTGCATTAACTGAAATCAAAGACTGTTTTACCTTTCAAGGCTCTCAAAATAAGAAAAAAGTTATTTGAAATGCCTACATATTCAAAAGGCACCACTCTGCTTTCCTCCACGTGTTTTACTTATACTTTACTAGTCCACAGTTCAACTTGCATATTTTCCAAGTAAAAGAGACAGATGTTTACAGAATGTGCACAATTTTACAAGGATTTTCCCTGTGCTCCAAACTTATGCTGCAAGAGGGGATCAAGTTTATGATCCCCAAATTTGCTGTTATTTTAATGCTGTAGGAACATCGCAGTGGTAGAGTTAACTCTTTCATGTTCTCATCAGAAATTCCACTAGAGTGTTTAAAATGACAGTGGCTTGATTTATTGAGCAATCAGAAGAATTATTCCTCTATGGCCACAAGCCAAACAAGTAATCTTCTAATAAGGCACGTGCAGTCACTGCATTTCTTTTATGAGGAGAAAAAAAAGAAGGTTCCAAAAAAATGTGCTTATGCACCTAAAAGGGGCCTAACTTGTCACATAGGCACAGCTTTTCATGTGGCCTTGTGCACCCCAGTTCCCATCTCACACCTGGACCTGCCCATCACTCAAGGCTCTCCATTTCTTACTGTAGAGGGTGCTGGATGAGCCAGAACTGCTCTTCAGACCTTTTTACCATGATGGACTTCACCCAATATGTAAATAGCAGCTTTGGGGCTTACTTTTAAGTCACCTGATGTGTCTGCCCCCTTTCTCCCCCTTGGGAAGAGTTACTTCTTTCCTGAGAGCACATTTTCAATGACAGCACTGCAGGCTGTTTCAGAGGCAACTTATTTCCAAGTTACTCTTGCTGAAGGAAATGTCCAGCTTTGCAGAAAAAGATAAAACATTTTCTACACTAAAGAGATGAACAACTGAAGCCTTTTTTCTCAAGCTTGTGGACAGCAGAAAGACATCGTGAACATTTAGAACATTTATTCAGTGGTGGTTTAACGCTGCCCCTCTCCTATTTTTTGGGGGGGGGGGGGGGAGGAGGAGGGGGAAGGGGAGCTTCTTATACCTTTGAGTGACATGTTGAGGATCTTTGGATGGGCAGGACTGGAGACAACTTCTCCTGCTCCATCTTGGTCATCTCCAACATGTGGATGTCTGCACGGCTCCCCACTCAGCAAATGAGTATGGAACAACCTTTGGTCATTGTTTGGACTAAACCTAGCAGGAAATATTTTTATTTTTGAGGCACCCAAAGTCTCTCTGGGCATTCACTGGGGTGTCTGCACATGCAGCTCCAGGTTCATAGGCTGTTCCCTCAGGGGCCAAGTGCCAGTCTGGGATTCGCAGCCCGCAACCCTCATTCATCCTGGTCCTAACAGATGTGCTCAGAGTTGCTCAGGAAATCTTTCCTTTGGCCATTGTCTTTCTCACATCCCCTTGCTGGACTGTCTGTCCTCCTTGAGCACACAAGAATGCGTCCTTGTGAATGTTGTCCCTGTGATACACTTCTGCAACTGCAGATGCATAACCTCCCTCAAGTAAGGGATTTAGAAAAATGTAAGCAGAGTTGTATATCTGTTAGAGGCTCTGGGAAACAAGAAGGGATTTTTTGATGCCTGGCCAGCAGAACTATGTTGTTTTCACCCTAAGTGGGAATGTGAAAACAGAGGAGAGAGATGCAGATTTGTGGGATGTCTCTCCTTCTTTTATTTAGCAAATACAAGTAACTGCTAGCCTCCTTTACAGCCTCCCACCTAGCAAAAACACAGGGAAGTATTTTCATTGGTTGTGAGCAAATGTGAGAATATCTATTAAAAACTACAGTCATCTTAGTAACACATTGCTGCTGTCAGCAATTAATGCACGAGTTATAAAATTCCAGCAACTAACTCTGAGCCTCTTTCCTCTCTTGTACAGCTGTCTTTCTAGCTGAGATCGAACACCTCATTTTATGAATCGATCCCTTTCCCCGTCCCCACATTCCTTTTTAAACATCTACATTTTCTCATAGTGACATTATGCATCATGTCTGAAATTGACACAATCACGGAAATTCCCAGAGGAGCCTGGCGCATGGCTCATGTTGCTCTCGCTGCACAGGAAATGCAACCGTTCTTACTCATCCTTCCTCTGTAATGAAGAGTCAGATTCATTGTCTTGCTCTGCCGAGGAGGAAATTGCTGCATAATCTCCTTCCACAGCTAGACAATCCTCTCTTTCCAAAGCAGACTAAGCATGCAAATTCTCTGGACATATTTGATGAATTTCTAATCATAGTGGGTGAAACGACAGGGCAAAGGTGAGCATCAGTGACAGAAGCCTTGTGCTGGCTCCCTGCTGAAGATGATTTTTCCCTGTATTTTCACCCACATATGAATTGTGTCTACTCTGAGACAAATAAGCAGTAATCAGGTCAAACTGTGGCCAATCTTAAGGTCATCTTGAAAAGACTAACACACACACCCCTCCTGCTCAGCATTTCACATGGGCCAAAGAGACCCCCAAAGCCTCTCAGTTTATGGTCTTACACTGCCACTATAGTGAAGGCAGTGCCTTCTGCCAGTCAGGATGTTCCCCCCTCTATCTCTTGAGCTAAGGGAGGAACCTCTGTGGGCTGCCAGGAGCAGGCCAAATTATGCCTCTCCAGCCTGCCAGGAGATTTTGTTGGCCTCTGTGGTTAGATTCTCCTGTGTGGGAAATAGACTTTTTTTTTTTTTTTTCCCCTAAATGTGAAAAGAAAAAAGAAAATCACATCTGCCATTGAGAAACACCTATTTGCTTAGGCCCCCTTCAGGTCAAGAGAAAACATTTGATAGTTGCATGGAAAATAGAAACATGCATTCCCTCACTGCACTAACAGAAACAAATGCTTCTTATGCAAGGTCTAGTAAGCCTCATGCTTTAGCATATAAGTCAATTGTTAATCACAAGAATGCAAGGATGACATTTGCTGGGTAATAAAGCAATTCCACAGTTTCCCTTGAAGTCTCTTTTTGCATTTTCCTCTCTCTTTTTCAGCCTTGCCCACAGGCAGAGACAGTAATCAGTAAAACACTGTCATATTCTGGTGCTCTGTACTCCCACATCAATCATGTGCAACACTATTCAAGGTGTCTGAACTGGTGTGTAACTCCAGCCTCAATATTTGGTTATGTGGCTTGCTGCTGTAATTGTTTCTAGTCAATGTAGATAAGAAATGAGAGGAGGAGGCACACCAAGAGAAGATCATGCTCCAGTTATTGACTAAGGGTTTAATCATCCATTGTCCCTGACTGCCCTGGCTCTGTAAGGTAGGATAGCCCCCTTCTGAAGTCACTGGACGCTGGGTGGCCTCATGATGAGCAACCTGATCCATGGCATAACAGGGTGGTTGTTGCTATGGGAGAGAGGGAAGAAGCTGGAGCCAACGACCAAACAAGATTACAGAAGAGACAAGACTCCCCACAGATCTAACGAGAGGAAAAACAGGAGTCAGAAAGGCTACCTCTTGTGGTCACGGCTTAGGAGGAAACTCATTTAGCTGAGGCATCATCTTTCTGTTGTGTCTTTCCCACAACAGTCTCTGAGGCACCAACTGCTGCCTGCTGCCTGAGACAGGACTCTGGGCTTGGCAGGCCAGGTAGACAAGGCATGAGTGCCTTAAACATGGTCAGCTTGACTGGCTGGCAGCGGGGACTCTAACACAAGAGCCACTAGTATTTCAATTTCGACAGGAAGGAATTAGTGTTCTTTGATTTCTCCCTTATTTCCCCCTGCTTTTGTCTCTCAGTGGATGGAAAAGGTTTAGTCTTCTTCATCACTCCAACTGAACATAATAAGCTGTTCTGCTTATATGTCTTATGAAAAGCCGAAAATGAGGCTGGCATGTCCCCAGTCACACCTCTGTCCTGTCATATGTAGAGCGATTGACTGCACCTGTGTGAAAGGTGGTATGGTGTGCAGAGACTGTGCTGAAAACCAACTGGAATAACTACTTTCTGCAGAGTTACTGAAGGCCAAGGACCCATCACTAGGGCTGAGGAAGAAAGAACCCTCAGACATCAGAAAAACATGTAGAGCTGCTCAAAGACTTACTGGATGCCTACTCACGAGTGTTTCTTATAAATGTTGTAATAGACATTGTCATACTGGTGATTTCCTGCAGTAACTGAAGGGGAGATGCCATGGTCATGGCACCATTTAAGGAATGGATGGTGAAAGCTGGTTGAGACGAAGATTCAGCAGAAATGTTAGTTCATGCACGCGTGTTCTTTTTCGCTTAGACTAGCCTTTCCTGCACCTAACCATCCCTGTAGCATGAGGATACAGCAGAAGCACTTGAGAGCAGCAAATCTAAACAAAAGTGACAACCCATTCTCTGCTTGCCTCCTGTTCTAGCAAGTTAGCTGATGCCCATTTTTTCTTAAACATTTTTTTTAAGAATCTTTTTCTTCTTAAAGAAGTTTCAAAATTTTCAGTAATCTTGTGCCAGTTTTTCAACAACAGCTGGTGTGTTTTTACTACAGCTATTAGCTCCACGCCTTCTTTTGAAAATTTGGTATTAGTCAGTATATTTGGCTCACTCATTTTTGATTATTTTTTGTCCATTCAGCGAAGATTCTCCGTCCAGTACTTCATCCTTGCTGCTTTTGGACTATTGTGAATGACAATCATATTTTACAAGATATTTACAGACAAAAAAAATCTATTCCTCAGGATGAAACAGACCCTGAGGGTCCTGTTGCTAAGGAAGAGATTCTTACTGAATTCAAAGGAAAGAATTCTTCCCCTGTACCCAGCCTTCCTGAGTGGTGATCTGCTAGTATTGCCTATGTGTGTATAAAATTCATTTACACATTTAAATTGAAAAGCTCCATTTGCTTAGCCTGCCTACAGTTGTGCTCTCTTGCTGGGGCAAATATTAGGTCTCTGATGCATGCATATTATCCAGTGAACATATAATTGCAAATGCAATCCGTATCCAATTAGTTGGAGTTTTACTACTTATTTTCTACACATAACTCAAACAATAAGTACAACAACACATTAGATATCCAGGTGTCCATTTGGCTGAAAGAATTAGTAAGGTGCTGACATTTAGCTGCTGCCCTCTAAAGTGTAATCCACTCTCTGTGCTGCCGTCAACAAGAGAGGTCACTAACACACCTGGTGCAGGATGCAGAAGTCATGGGAAAGACAGCAAGGATCTTCTGCATCTGACAGAAACACTCAACTGGAGCAGGTTACGGTAAACAGTCCCTAAGCCATGCCTCATTTCCTCTCCCCTGCCTCTAGGAGAGAGACGCCTTTCACCTTGTGCATAGCCCAAACGTGTGGCTGAACACAGGTAGAGAGGATTTCAGACTTGTGTTACCTCACATGAAGCCTGGGATTGATCCATCACTCTTAGGGATCACAGCTACATTTGCCTGACTACTAGTCTACCAAAGTAATTATGGAATCCATATTCACAAAATTCCCTTCCTGGACCTGTCTTAACATCTTCTTCCCTCCAAAGCAACAAATATCTAAAGGAGTTACAAGCATCTGTTCTGTATATGTAGCTTGCCTAAGACCAGAGACAGCAATTGATTCAAAGCTCATCACACCAGAAAACTGAAATGCTAGTTATTCCTCAAGACAGACCAACAGATATGCATTTGAGTGAGCTGCATTGCTGCTGTAGGCAATTCTTTATATTTCCTGCAAAACTAGTGTTTAAGATTCCCCTGACCTCTCACAGACTCTGAGACAACTGTTATCCTACTGTCTGTCAAGCAGTAGTTGCCATTGTGGCAACTAATGGGTTTTGTGTAGATCATTAAAACATTCAGGAACTCTGCAGAGCCTGCAGCTTGTTTTAAGCTAAAGATTTCCCATTGGAAAATGGAAGGAAAGAGATATTCTAGGGAAATAATAGAAGTCAAATTAACATAAAAATTATAGCACAAGGTTAGATACCAGTCCAGTTTTCTATATGTCCTGTGCAGTCAGTGGAATTATTCTGCATTTGTATTGCTTTAAATAAAATAAAATTAAATATTAAGGAATTAAAAAAAAAATCAATGCTAGTTTTGGACTTTCTTGGAATGGAAAAAGCAGGGGGGATGGCATTTAATCTGTCTAATGTACCAGACATTTAAACCTGCTCTTCCCTCAGAACAATCAGTAAACTGTTGAACTAATGCCCCAGGACACTGGACACCAGCACTTAAAAGTATACAACAGAATTTTAGCTACAACTGAAAGAACATCCCCAGTTACTATACATAAAAACACAGACATTTCAAACAAATAAAAGCCTCACATGTGGTTAGCTCACTTCTAATTTGAGAAGACTAGAAAAATCTTTCTACTGCTGACAATTTGTGCCACAATTGCCTGCAGTATATCTACTGGGTAGGTTTCTACACTGTAGGTAGCTGTGGCCTTCGCCAGAGCCAGAATAACCAGCTAGGTGTCTGCCTGCAAAACAGACATTACTAAAGAAACGTGCTCATACTTCTTCCCTGGAGCATGGCTTATCTTTTCCTTTTAAAAATCAACCGTTGCAGTAATACTCCCTAGCAAACCTGCTGATGTTTTGGAAAGCTACAGGGAGAATCTCTGAATACCTGTCAGACACTTGACTGCATTATTAAGAATCATGTTTCAGATCATTGTGAATATTACCAGAAAAATATCAGTAATAAAGTTCAGTTTTCCACTTCCCAAACCTCAGAAAAATAATGACTTCATTACCTTCTGAAGGGTTATTACCACACCACGTATAAATGCTAAACTTTAAGATAAGCTCAGCAGCACACAGTCTTTGTAAAAGCTTTAGGCTGCAGCGATCCGTCTAGTCAAATCCTTCCTGACTCAACATCAATGCTGAACATTTGTAGCTCTGAAGCAGGGAGCTTTTCTGTGCTGAATAAACAAAACAGAAACAAATGAACAAACAAAAAGCCAGATGCTCAGGGCTGGAAAAACACTTGTGTCCTCTGTTGGCTCGGTACTGGAGTGTACTAAGTGTGGCCCCATCTTTCTGTTCAAGAACAGTACAAAGGATTCAGTGCGTGGACCACGTTGCTCAACTCAGGGGGCCTGTGGTGTAACTCCTGCTGCTCTGTGCCCCACGAGGACACCATGGTGGGGAAGGGGACAGGGCAGCCTGAGCACGGACACGTCTGTACTGCACAGTAGCAAAGTGGAGGGATCATGCTCTCAGTGAAAAGGCAAGTGTTGTGCCCGGGCTACATCTACGTCACACAACACTTTGCTGTGGCCGTGCCCTTCATTAAAAATAATTCATACCTGTGTTTTTTCAGGTCTCAGTGTCTAAACTCTGGGAAGGCTGTGTCTTAGCCCATCCAGGTGGTGGTTTTATGGCATGAATATGACTGTATGCTGAATTTCCTCTGATGTGATATAAAGGCACCTGGGAGTGTTTGGGAGATGCAACATCTGCTGGGATAATGTGGGAAGACTGTTTATTAGAGTGAAGGGAGCTGAGCTGGTGGGGTGGCACCCATATTGCCTCCTGGGAAAGGTCTCAGTGCACTCAGTCCTACACAGTGTGCCTGGATGCCTTGGAAAGCAGCAGCTGACGACAGCCAGAGTGACACAAGGAAGCGCGTCAGTGACGGAGTAGGCAAACACTGTTCCAGCACTCCAGCACACTCCTCAGCCTTCCTTCACTTAGCACCCTAGTGTTTGCCTTTACCATCACCCACCATAAATTAGAAATGCCCCACGCTATTTTAGCTTGCAACAGGGTTGATGCTGTTTGGAAATGGGAGGGCCATGGAAGGTCTCCTCTCTTGCAACTAGCAGATCCCTAAAGAAGGGAAAACTTGGACTTATTTTGCCAATAGATCTCAGAGAGCTGGATGCTGCAACTAATATAATTACTAATAACACCTATGAGTTCTGTATATCCATAATAAAGTTGAAATGACTAGCATGCAGAGCGGGCAGTCAGGACAAGAAAATCTACAGAAATGCAGGAGCGTTTATATATATGTATATATACATATATACTCACCAAAGGAACATATTGACATGCATCAGAAATAATTCATAAAGGACAATTCCTCCAGGGCATGGTTTCCTTTTCAAAAAAAACAAAGTGGCTGTTTTGTCCTCCTTGCCATGCATTTCTACACTACTGCAGGTGTAACTCCAAATTACTGACTAGCTAACTACTGCTAAATATTTAGAAAGATGTACACCTAGAGGGAAGATGGCTGTAAAAAGCTGCTCTCTAATTGCTACAGTGAGTACTGTGATTTGTTCTCATCGCTGTACAGGGGGAGAATGTCAAGAACAGCAGAAACCATTAGGAACCTGCGGGAACATTTTGATAATGAAAGTCACTGGAGATATAACTTTCCCACTTTGCATCCAATTAGGAGAGGTTACCAAAAGGTAATTTAGAAGAGATGTGGACATGAAATATGGGATAGTCATTTCTTCCCGAGGGTTTAGCTTGGCTCCCACTACACTGTTAGAATATGTTAGAATAGGAACATGAAGGAAAATCACTGCTTTTTATTTACCTGGTAGGAATTGCTATACTGCAAGTTCAGTCTCTGCTGTAATATACCACTGTGTGAAGAAGTTAATGAGGGGATACATATAACTACATATTCAAAGCCATATAGCTATGAAAAGATCACATTTATGTATACAGTGCTCTGCCTAGGGCTTTTGAAATATAACTTCTGACATGCAGTTTGCATTTTTTAAGAAGTAAAAGTAACTTATCAAGAAGTTATTTTTAAGCAAGTGGAACTTATTCAAAGCCATAAACTTTACAAGTTATTTTGAAGATAACAATGTACTTTTAGTTGATCCTTTATCTACTGCTGTGTAAACCTCTGCTCTTATCTTCTAGAAACAAATCCAACCGAATACTGAGGCACTTCCAGTTATTAGACTGGAAGGGACACTCTGGATTCCTGTTAAAGAAACAACGGAGCCTAGGAGACCAGGCAAAAAACTGAGAGTTATTTTCCCTTCCCTTATTGCTCTCTAAGAAACTTTGTTCCTTCTCTCTAGACAACAGCATTTGCCTGTAGTGGACTAGAACTGACTGAGTTGGAGGTTCAGCATGAAAACAAAGCATCAGACCCAGTCTCTTGACTTCTTTGCATTTCATCCATTTCTGCCTCATCACAGACTCTTCCATTGCCAGACCACTAACTTGAAACAACCTTTCATGGACCAGGGCCCTGCTATGCCACAGAGTGACTCTGTGACTCTGTTTACAGCTGATGTAGCCTAAGACCTCCCCTGGGAGAATGTGGAATAGAAAGACCAGAACACACCATCCAAGAAAATAAGAGTATATGTGCTTCTCTGCCAAAGGGAGCCCAGCAAAACCTCCAGGCATGCTGGCCAATTCGGATTGAAAACTCAAATTCCCTTTAGGACTTTCCTTTTTTTCTTGTGACTTTCCAACCAAAGCTGAAACAGGGACAAAAAGGACCTTGCATTGCTAGCCTCACCTGGGGTGCCTCAGGGCAAAGTCTCTCTAGGGGCTGATAGGTAGGTATTGTTGGAAAATAGGTAGAAGATAAAGAAATGAACAGAATTTGTGGACTTCAGGGTAAGTTGGTAATGGTCTGTTGCATTAATATTATTCTGCACCCATGTAGCACACATTCATCATTTTTTGTCTGTTGTGAGTATCCTTTTTTCACACTTGCTCTGAGCTCTTTGGCTCCCTTATGCTTTCCTACAAATCACTGACACTCTTGATTTCAGCACGGTTAAGGGCATATCTTGATTCACCAGAGTGCCTGAAATAAATGCATGCTTCTGTCAAGGTCACATATTCCATGTTGTTCCCAGATCCCTGCCCAGATACTCTCACTGCCTGTCATGTAGCTTCTCTCAGTACAAACTACCTTAGTGCCTTGAAAATGGTTTGGAAGAAGGAGGGTTTTGAGAAGACTGATCAAATACCACAAAGTATGTTCATAATTGCTACCCATGAAGGGTATAGCGGGTGGGGAATGGGAGGCCTTGAGCACCTGTTTTTGTCACAGTGACAGCACCAGGGATGCCTTCCCATGGAAGACACAGCAACCAAAAGACCAAGGTCAGACCACCAACACGTTCCAGTGCTAAAAGCTTACATCCTCCGTGTCAGCATAGCCTATGCTAGCGAAACAGAAAGATGCTGATTTTGGGCACTCTGTTGGGCACATAGTACATGTAACTTCAGCACAGTGGGGAGAAGAAACAAGAAAGGCATAAACTAATGACTCTGTTAGGAAAGGTTTTGATGTGATTGGAGCTTCTGGAAGGCCCTCAGCAAAACCAGGCCTTTTCAGCAGACCCTTGAAGCCAAATTCCCATATCCAAATTTACAAGGTCTTAGAAACTGAGGTTCTAACATACTCAGGGATCCTGAGAAGTGCTGGGAATGGAGACCACATCCTCCTGTGCCTGAGATCCAGCTAAAGGAGCAATTAATGATCTGCCTTTTGGCCAGCTATCCTGTTGTGAAGGTGTCTCACTCCATCAGTGAAGAGACTTTCAGCTTATCTTTAGCAGTGTTTGAAGTACATTCATGAGAATTTTCTTGGGAAAAGAAAGTGCAGGGCTTTCCTGGATCACACTTACCCTGCAGAATAGATACCATCATGGTGACACTGTCATCAGAATCAATGAGTCTCTGTGTCACAGAGGCAATCCCACCCCAGGCTGCAACTGATGTTTTAAAATAGCATCTTTTTGATATCCTGAGCTGCAGAGAATTAGACACTTTTTTTCTCCCACAGAGATACATTTTCCAGGAGGTTTACATTTGGATTTGAGTTGCAGTCTTAGAAACACAGTTTTGAGAAAACATTTAACTTCTGACCCCTCCTGCTGAATGATGGGAAGAGTTTCTGTGAGAACCTTGGAGAGAAGCCCCACAGTATGTTAAAAGCAATGGGAGGTGGGCCTGTGAAATTTGTTTAGGAATAATAAAAGCAACGTAAAAGTCTCTAGGCTCTTTTACAACATGTATGCCAGTGGTGCATGCTTGATGGTGCTTTTTGTGGTGTAATCCATGACATCAGGGAAGCACAGTCTGAAATAAACATCCAAAACGCTGCCTTCACCGTTATACATATATACTTTTAAAACCTATATATGTATGCATCCTTACACAAAAAACACTGTTGCCTCATCATATACAAATGCTGAGGCAAGTGCTAGCCTTATAGATTTATACCTATATGCACAAATATACAGATAGATAAAGCCAATGTCCTTAAAACCCTTCCACTCTGTAGCTCTATTAAAGCTTCATAAACTGTTCCACTTATTCCTTTGTGACTGTTATGTCAGCTTCTTCCAATTTTAATATTGCTCATACCCATCACTGCCTTTTACCTCTATGACCTCTTTGAAGGAAAACAAAACAAAAAAAATGAAAACAAAACAACAACAACCAAACCACCAAAACAACAACAACAACAACAAACCCACCAGCACAGAAAAGAATTGACTTTCTAGTAGTAGTGTTATCTCAGAAGTTTGATGTGCAGTTTTCCCAGTGGAGCTGCCTAACCCAGCTCAGGTCCTCAATGCCAACTGAAGAGTAAGGCTGGGGAACCGAGAGTGCAACTACAGAGAACCCTGCAAGATTAAGTGTTTTGGAAGCAGTCATTTAATGTCACACCAGCCTTAGACCAGAGTCACATAAAGGCTGAAAGCTGTGTCTCTGGGAAATGTTATCTATTCACATGACTTTGCCCTATCTACAAAATTTAAACACAGGAAACAGGATTTGTCATGCCAGATCAAATTGTAAGGGTACTGATATTACCACTGTGCTGTCCATTGTGATTAGTGTCCACCATGGAGAAAGAAACTGGAAAATATTGCACACTGCACCAGGTTTTAACACAGAATCTCTGCTCTTTAAGTTGCATTCCACTAACCAGCAGGCTTAAATTAATTTTACATTAAACAAGAACTACAGAACTAGTTATCTGACCTTTCCCTTGCTCACTGCATCCTTACAACACAGTAAAGTATTTTCTCCAGACCTGGTTATTCAGAAAAATAAAAACACTGAAATAATAAAGCAAAATGCATGATGTGGTGTAGTGCTTTCCCGTGACCTACTGTCCGGCGAAGCCATCAGGTATGTGGTTTTCCTGGATAAGCAGCCTCTGAGCCCACAAAATGGATAAGTTAAATGCCAACAGTTGAGAATGTCAGAATAACTTCTTACAAGAGCAGAAGTCGGGAGTCCTGCTGTGCTAGCATAACTGTAACCTGAATAATTGCCTCCACCATCTGAATTCCATCAGCTTTTTCAATTAGTTTCAGTATTCTCCTCTTCCCTTCCTGTCCCAAGTGACTCTGCCCTGTTACTGGACAGCAAAATAGTTCTGCTCTTTCACTCGAAGGTAGCTGCATTTCAGAAGCGACTGAGATGCTACCAGAGTATTTAGTATTATTCACAACAAAACAGTGGAGCTCTTTTGGGTTGAAAGAAATTAAAGACATGTTCAATGGCTATGTAGAGTGTCCTGCTTTTTTCTGATCTTTACACTGTGCTGCAGCTCTATCATACTGTCTTTGTCCCTCTGTTGTAGAAGGAGTATTAGAAATGAACATCTGTCAAAGTCAGAATAAAATGAAGCCAAACAAAATAGAAGAAACTGAATTAGTGCAGAAACTCCACATATACTATATTCTGGTATCCTGCAAGGTATCTGGTCACCAACTCACATTGCATCTTAAAAGAACTGCAGTTTACACAGACCTCAAAAAGTAGGAAAGTCCTGAGAGAGGAGTTTCACTCTCCACTCTAGAGGTTTGGATAAGGGTCCTGAAGACAGAAGAAACAGACACATAAAACCTATATTATCAGGGGCCTAAGCTTTTTGTCTTCTAGAAGTGATGTTTCAGGTTTGTATGGTTCTTAGACAAAATGCATGTTTATTGAAAGTGAACTATGTCAGGTACTAGATAAACTAAGGAGGAAGACCGTGTCCAATTTAGCAGATGAAGGAGAATAGGAAGGAGCAGAAACTTAACTTGCCTGTTAAGATTTTCAGACACAGATGATTTAGTGGCCAAGCTGGTTGCCTTGTAGATGCAAAATAATCCTGTTAAAAATACTATGTAAACCTATGACCCTAACACCATATCAGAGGTTTTACTGCTCATCACAGAACATTTTTACAAATCAATATTTTACATGAGAAAATGTGACAAGCAGAAAGTCTTCATACGTCTCCTTGCTGTGTGTTGTATCTGCTCTCCATTTAATATGCAGGTTGGAATTTGTTATTGCACCATGAGAAAATGAAATGTTAAGAAGGTATCTTGCTATGCCAGGCCTGGAGCTTGCAAGTTATTAATTCCAGAGAGAAGAGATGAGCAGTCCTAACTGACATATTTCTTCTCCAGTTAATCTCTCTCTCTCTCTCTTTCTCTGATTTCTGCACAGGTTTTAAAGGCCAGCATGAAAGTTTGAGGGACAAAAAGGTGAAATTAACCTACGGGACAGTTAACAAACATTTGGTCCTCTAAAGAAACTTTCTCTGTACTCTTCTGACACAGAAGCCACAAGCAAGGTGGGACCAGCCTACCACCTGTTCTCCATCAATACTCAAGTCACCCAGCAGGTCATCCTATCATATGCTACAAAACAGAGAATGTGCTCCAAGCAGATCCATCTTTGTGGTTGCTGGCTCACCATTTTGCACAAGTGGACAAGTCTGAGCTAAGAATGCCAGAGTAAGATGATCGGTTCTGGAGCAGGCAGGCTAGATAACACGCACAGGCTCTTCCCCAGAGGAAGCATCTCCACAGACAGTACAGGGAGCAGCCCTTAGGGGGCAGCCTAAACAAAAGGCATGAAGGTCATGTTGCAAGATGCAACTAAGTAAATGCTTCCATCCCTGATGACCAGCCAGTAACATATTGCCACAACTTCTGGCTCTGTCCAACTCTCCTTCTGCTACAAGCGCTCAGCTCTTGACTCAGTTTAACCCTCAGAGCATGGGTTTCAAAACTGTTACTGTTCACATAAGTAGTAGGCTAAGGTGCTGCATCACTGATGGTCTATATACCTGTAGTGTGCTGTAGACAGTTCCCACACCAACAGGATCTGTGGCCAGCACAGACCTACACCTTGCAGCCAGACGCTCCCCTTCCCCCCCACGTCTATTCCTGCAGAAAACCTCCATCAGGAGGCTGTGTGCAGTGCTGATGATTTTACCCCAGAAAGCCTCTTTGCTTTTGCATTTCTTTCCAGGTATGTTCGAATTTACAAACAAGAATGCAACTTTTGGGACCACTTTTCTAAAGAAAAAGAGGACTGCCATGTATGTGCTATTTCTGCCTTTCAGTGAAAAGCCAAGATCCCTTTATACACAAGAAGAGCAAAAAGAATGCCACATTTTCCTTCTCTAGTCTTGAACACAATTGACTGAACTCATAAAACTAAGGCACTAGGGTGAAGTCTCAGATTTACTTTCTCCAGTGCAACAGCAGAGCAAAAGAAAGTTACAAGGTCATAAGAGACTTGTTTCAGAGCTTTGCAGCCCTGAAAGCAAGGGAAGAAAAAAATGTCTTCCATCCTCAAATTGTTCTGATGTGCTTAAGAATGACCTCTGCAGTCCTTGGTAGTGAGAGCACACAGGGTTCTAATTGTTGTTGGTTTCTTCACTTCAGCAGGAAAAAAAACAAAAAACAAAAACCAGAGAACTCCATTGTCATGGAGAATGAAAGTTTTAACTTAGATTTCAATATTACACAGTGCAAAATAAATGTATATGGAACGATCCTAGGGATGGGGTGGAAGGGAAGGTGGGAAGCATTTCTACCTGCCGGGAGCATTGTTAGCAACCATAAGTCTCACAAAGTCTCACATTATGAAACAGGACACAAAAGCACAAATATCCTCCTCCACCCTTGCTTACTGACCCAACCACTCATCAGCCTGTTGGGTGGAACTGGAAATACACCATAGTCTTCCTCTTCTCCTTTACTTCAGCATGGAGGCTCACATTCTCAAAATGGGCTGGATTTTGAGTACATGTGCGCATAAAAGGGTAAAAGGACCTTCAGTTTTGGGATATCTGTTGTGGATTGTCCTACAGAGATGGGATTTTTTGAAAATTTTTGCTCTGAGTAGCTGTCTGTCACTGGAACTCCAAAAAAGCAAAGCCTGACACATGTCTGTTCAGTTGTGAAAACCCGGGGGGAGAGAGTCTACTTAATCACTCTGCTGTTCTCAGGTCCTTCCCAGCGTCTGGCCAACAGTGACAGTGCTGGCATGTTCTCTGAAACATCTGCTATTGTCTGAGAAGTGGAAGGAAACAGTTTATTTTATCTCTTGTAGCTGTTATGAGATTGACAGTGACAAGTGTGAAATGGACATGTCCCACTGAAATTCAGAATAGAAAAGCCCTAAGCAACTTTAGAATGAGTACATGGACTCAATTCCCTCATTGCTCTGTAGTGTAAGTAGACATTCACATCTGTTAGCAATAAACATCAGCTCCCTCCTGCTTTGTAGTATCTTTGCTACACAGGATAGACAGCACTGTCTGATGCTCTCTCTCTTCCATTACATATTTTAGTGACTTGGACACTATTACTCCCGATTTACAAAAATTCAGCTGAGAACAAAACAGAAAGAAATGACTGTTTGAAATTGCTCCAGAAATTATTTCTCCCTTCCTGGCTGGTATGCTTTGGAGGAAAAAGAAGACCAAAAGCATTTACTCTTCTCACCTTGCTGGCAGAAAGCTTTTTGATCTTTTTAAATAACCTATCAGATTTCTAAAATTCCTTCAAGATACACTTAAAACACCAGTCAGTCTAATAGCTGAGAAGAAAATCTACAAAAATAAATCTTCTGTGTTTCATATAAAATATGAAAAATGTTCAGAATACTGTGTCAGGGGACTTGGCTTTGACCATTCTCCCTTTTGCTGCTACAGTAGCTATGAGATGTAAGGGCATCTATGCATAGCTTGCTATAGAGCAAACGCCGTATTTTATAGCAACACTGGAGCTGTTGCAGTGAATGAGACCACTGGTCTGTATCACCTGCCATCCCATTTCTGGCAGCTAGCAATACTTAATGCTTTAGAAGAAGGTCAACACCCTACCTCTTACAACAACACTGACTTTGATTGCATGGTGTCCTCCTAGACTGCACAGAACAAGACTGAGCAGATGGTGGATCTTGGTCTAGTTAAAAGCTGGAAGGCTCTATCTGATGGCTCTCAAGGGTGAAAGTGCATAGCATTACGGCTGAAAAGCATGCTTCCCTGGGAAACATCACTACAGAGGAATAAAAGAGTCATTTCTTCCTCACTCATGCCTCTGCAGCTCCCAGAGTGCCATCAAGACGAGCAGAGAAACAACCTCCCATCTCTTGCCCAGGAGGGAGGGGACAGCTCTGGTTGCCCCCATGCTGGTTCTCTGTCCCAGCTGAGAGAAGATGCACAAGAAGATGCCCTTGCCTTCCTCATCCTCTTCCCAAGGGTAGCCTGGCACAGGATAAAGAACCTGAGGAGTTCTGACATGCACCAGCTGGCACAGGGATGAAGGGAAATGTGCTCCAGCTGGGGATGGCTGGATTCAAGGACGTTCCAGCTACCCTAGGGCCAGGGTGTATGGTGGTGGAGTCAGAGGGGATGACTGTTGAAGCCATCCATCACTTGGGGAAGGCAGGGAAGGGAATTCCAGGTAGGAAACACTGGAGCAGTTTCCTCTTCCTTTGCCCTGCCCAAATATGCACTTTGACTTTTCTAAAGGAAGGTGTTTAACCCTCAATCTGCAAAGGACATGCCTTTGAGAGTTATACTCACATATGTATAAGAAATAACAACCCTTTGAAGATGTATCTGTAGGTCCAGGAATCCCACCCAGTCACTCCCAAACCCTTACTGTAGCTTTAGATAAAAGCACACTGTTTGTTGAGGTAGGTAGTGGAAAATGTGTCTGAGGGGCTTGCCAGCAATAATTTAAACAACTTGTATGTACTTACAGGAGGAAGTATTTGTTCCTTCTGTTGAAGCTTGTATCCTAAGCATGGGTTCTGCAACACACAGAAGGTAATAAGAAAGTTGTAAGAATAAAGCCACTGCTACACTGTTATACCGGAGGAGACCAAACATCTTCCCCAAGAAGAGCTTTCTTATTCTTACTTTTCCTTTTTTTTTTTTTTTTTCCTTTTTGCAGTAATCAGAAACTCGCCACAGCAGAGGAAAAAAAATGAGATAGGTCCAGAAAGCAAAGAACTTCAAAGTCAGTACAGCATGTCCTAGGCACACTGTGAATAATCAATTACAGCAAAAATGCTCCGTAGTCCTGGGAGGGAAGGCCAGGAGAAAACTGGCAAAGAGAGCGCAAAGTTTTCAGCTGTTTGTGACAGCATCATAGGAAAATGGTGGGTCTTGAAGATCCACATGTTGAACCAGGAAACACTAGCAGTTTATCTTCTCTCATAACTCCAAATGGACAGTCAGGACCCCAGGCCTACCACAGCTATGGCTAAGGACCTCTGTGGCCTGAAGGAGCAGGGTCCATGTGTGCTAGCACCTCTGGACACAGCTGTAGCTGGAAGGGAGAGCGGGACATGTTCCAGACCAAAACTGGACATAGCACCAGCCCCAAAGTGGTTGCAAAGAAAGGGAAAAAGAAGAAGCATTCTCAAGATGGCAAATAATCTTGTAGGACAGCTGAAGGAAGCAGACTTCCACAGAAATCACACAAAGGAAGCACTCAGAAAAGTTAATGGAAGAAGCATGCCAGCCTCAAACTAGGGCTGAACCTCCTGAGCAGTAAGAAACTGAACCATGCAGCAAACCAGGGCCAGGTGTTTGGGTGGCTGCACGGGCTTTCACTGTCTCAGAGTCCAGCAGAACATAGTGTCATGCATGAATAGAGTTCAGGAGTGTGCTTGAGGAGTACTGTCAGGTGGAAGGAAGAGTCCGCAGAGCATTTAGCTTAAGGTAGCAACGTGACACGTAGAGGGATGAAGTCAGGGTGGCTAACAACCAGCCCGCAGATCTCAAGGAGCAGGTCAGGCATACTGCATGCTCTTTAGTGAAATATTTAGCAACGTATCACATCAGGCAGAAAAGATGAATCTGCTGCTTACTAGAGTCAGCTCTGAGGCACAGTAAAACCACACTTAAAAGCTAAGACCACTCTGTAAGCCCTCCTATCACCAAAATGTAACTGTAGCAATACTTCAAGAGACCTAGCTCCCGGCAATTTAAACACCAGCATCTCACAACAGCCTATCTCCAACTAGAGAAGCAACACACTCCTAATTTATTTGCATTTGCAAGGCCTAGAAAAAAATCAGTGGTGCTCAGAACCCCAGACACTACTGGTCAGCAGGAGAGTACTGTAGTGGCAGAGAAAGCTGACAAGGTCTGGGTCCAGGGGGAAAAATGGCACCTAGCTAGGTTTGGCACTGAGCAGATCTTTGATCCAGACACATGGCGAAGGCCTATTCACAGCTCCATGGTGATGCACATTAGAACATCTCAACAAGCCGCCATTGAACTTACTGCTTTCTGCTCTCTTTCAGGCCAATAGCATGATGTGCCACTTGGCACGGCATCTGCAAGGGCAGCTATTTATCAGGAATGCATCCAGCCTTTTGAAAATGCCCGCCGCCTCCTCTCCAGTGACACAATAGCAGTAAAGAGAAGAGCATTAATGTAACAGCAGGCACTGGAAGGGACACAAGCCGAGAAACAGACCACTCAAGAACAAGAAATTTATTTCATGGGAAAGAAGGGAGCGAAGTGTAGGGTCTATCTATATTCTTGCTGCACAAGGGAGAAGGCAAGGGGAGACTAGTGGAGTCGGTGACCAGCATGCCACCTTCTTTGAACAAAAATGGTTCCAACGGTTACAGGACACTTGCTATTAGCTATGTGGTCTCATACATATCCAGTGAAGCACCAGTGACAGGCCCCACTGAGAACATGAAAGAATACGGGCACATCCAATGGCTCTTCTGTCAGGCAGTGGTGCCAAGATTTCAGAAGTAGGTCGCCACACACGCAGATGCATCAAAGGAAAGGCTGCAGGCATGCTAAATGCAAAATCTGGCAATCACACTGTTTTCCTTGATCTAGCCTACAAACACTGTCATCTCACACTAAAACCTGTCTCTGCCAGACATAGCTTTCTCAAAAAGCTAGCAGGACCCCAGCCTCTTTGCCAAGCAGGATATGTGCATCTTGTAAATCCTTGGGATGCTCAGCTTAAGCACGCCTATCCACAGCCCCCTCAGCCAAATCAGCAGTAGAGACAACTGCTGGTATTGTGACCATACATAAAGTAACTCTAACAGTTAAAATAATGAAAGTGACTTCTGAGTGGGGTCAGTTCCAGGAGTAACTCTGGAGGTGTGAAATATATGACTGCAAGCGGGATGCTGAAAGCAGAACTCCACCAGCCTGAAAGGAAACCATCTGGAGAAGGCTCCTATTATGCCAAAGGCAGCTTCAAAAGTGGTTAAACTAGGGACAGTGAGTTACCTGTCTACCTTCACAGACCCTGAGGATCTGTCAGGCAATCTACCTACAGCCCTGAGGAACAGAATGGTCTAGGCAAGAGACTTTCTGGAGGAAACATCAATATGTCCATATGCTCTTCAAGTTCATATGCAGCTGCTAGCATTTACAGGAACAGGACCAACAAATGCTTTTTCAAATCACAGGTCCTAACAGCTCAAATACTTTTCCACTCGGGCTGCCACAGGCTGACAACTGCAGGCCAAATCAGCATCCTCAATACAGCTCCAGGATACTAAAAAGTATGCTTAGCCCTTCTTCATTCATTTCTTAGTCTCTGAAGCAGCTCCAGCATTCAGGGTCATATGCAGGTGCTGAGGCTCTGGATGCAGGTGAATTGATGCGTGCTAAGAGGAAGCAGTCTCAGAGCTGCAGAAGCAGTTTCAGGAAGAAACAAAGAAAAAGAGAGAGAAAGACTCTGTTAATTGAACTTACGTGAAGAAGTTTTTGTCCCTTCTGTTGATACTGGTATCTTGCTGGTGCTCTCTGGAAAACATAAGAGGCAACAAGAAGTTATAATGTGGAGTCAGGTGACCATCTAACTTAGCATTCAACTCCAAGAATGGAGAAGGTAAAGAGGAAAAAGGTGCTCAAAGAAGCAAGCTTAAATTCTGCTTCAATGGCAGAGGCTGCGATCAGACACCAATTTGCAAAAGTTTCCTTTTGGGAAGAAATGAAAAACGATGGTGTCTACTGGTGGGACTGAAGAAAAAGTCTGTTATTTCTCAGAGAAGACAGTTGTTCAATCTCTCATTCTCCTCTGGGAATTACTGATCAGTGGCAACCGGAAAAATCACACAGATGGCTCTGCTTCTGGAAGGCGTCAGTGTGAGTATTCACTCCTTATGCTTCTAGCAAGTTAAATTTTGCAACGATGTGTTCCTGCTCAAATCACTTGAATTGCTGCTAAGCACGTCCAATAATGTCACTTGCCACTTCAGGGAAATCTTCGAAGTCACACATGCAAAACCAGCCTCCCATGGGATGACTGCTGGGTCTCTATGATGGAAACCAGTAGCTTTGCTAAAGAGGAGGAAATTTGCACTTCCATCCTGGTCCTACAGAGATACATCATTGTTAGTGACACACTGCCACGGACTTCTTGCACCGAAGAGATCTTGTTCTAATGACACCATCCATCTGTCTGTGCACTGCAGACCCTGCCGGCCACAGCTGTATGAATTTCCCTAGGTGTGAACAAATTACTCTTCAGTTGTATGCATCTCAGTTTTCTCCAAGTTCTCACAACAGTTCCCACCTCAGAGCTGTCCAGCTCAATACTGCTGCACAAATTTGAGTTCCATTGCTGGAACTCAACTGCCAGGGCCTTAAGGCATACCAAGAATCCTCTGGTAGGCTGAACAAACAAGTTTAGAAAAAGCCTCAAAAGAGACTTAGGAAAAGGCAATTTAGGAACGTTCTTCTTGAGTTCTTTGATTCTGGATCAGGTGGACCTCTGCTTACGCTCTTCAGAGTCCACAGAGACTTGAATAGAGACAAAATACGGTCCAACTGTCTTCCTCTCAGGATCCCTGTCATTTAACTTGTGTTGAGGCTGTGTATTAATTTATATCTTGTTAGTTCTTCTGCTTCGGTATTTTTTCCCTTTTGGTCCAGTTTTCTTTGGCAAAAAAAAAACAAATCTTTGTTTGTCTGGGCAATACAACCCAGTTTCATCTCATTAATGTGAAAGAACTTGGTATGCAGCATTTCCCTGATAGCCAGTGGTGCGTGGCATGGAAATGAGTATCATAAGTAAAATTTTTAAGGTCAAAACCTTTGCACTAAGTCTTGGAACATAGTGGCCCACAGCCAAGCAGCTATCAGGACCATTTGCTGGCTATGAAGGCAGTTTGCTTTTGTGCACTGAGGGTGTCTGAGCAATTAACCTTTCTTAGTCATAAGAGCAGACAGAACTGGTCTGACAGCTGAGCAGCTCAGCATCTGGCACGACTGGAGCAGCTTTTTCTTTCTCGGTTAAAGAAACCATGTTCCATTTAGTGCCCGTGCTGAGCTTGTCGGAGCATTTCTTATTGTTGCCTCCCCAGGCTCAGCTGTGTCAGTAAAAACACAGGTGGGATGTTTCCCTTCCAGTGTAAAATACAGCAGGAGCCTCCCACACCAGAAATGTGTCAAGAAACATGTTTGGAAAATGTGGCAAAGTTACACATTACCACGCCTTGTTAGTAATATTTGTGTTAGCTACGTTAACAGCGGATGTTAACATTTGAAAGATGCAAAATTCGTCTGTATTGCTTATTGAGGACAGTATGCCACAATGGTAAAAGAGGCATTTTACTCCATCTGAGAAGGCCAGAACATATCCACACATCAAACCAGCAGAAACAAGATGAGGCTGCTTGTGGGGGCCTTCAATACTTGCTAGAGGTAGAAAAGCCGGAAGTATTTTTCAGTCATCGTACTTGCAGTTGCTGCTGCAGTCCACTGAGATATGGAGACCACAGCTTATGTCCCCGTAAGGAGCAGCAACCTCTGGTGCTCCATCCACTTCTGTCCCATGGAGCTTCTAGGAAGCATTTAGTTTTGGTGAGCCGCCATTTCCTGAAACTGAATATGTTTTTGCTGGGGCTTTCTTAAGGAAAAAACTTGAAGGATGGACAAGAAATCCCTGTTTGGGATGCTTTAGGGGACAGGTCCCTGCAGCCTCTCAGTCCCATTTCATTTACACCCTGGCCAGCTCCATCTCCTTCTGGCAAGACGGAGAAGAGCCCTCTGAACCCACAGAGGAGTCACAGCACCCTTGCTGAGCTTGGCATCTTGATCCATCCTGCCAGGCAGGGAGCTTTGCCTGGGCTTCTGAGAGGGGATAGCTCAATGCCTGGGCAACAAGCTCTGCTGAGGGAGGCAGGAGGTCTTCCTGCTCAGGAGAGACCCTTTTTTTCCAGGGATAACCAAACATCTAACAGCCATAGAGCTGCTGTTGCAAAGAGCCCTCTGCATGCCCCCACAGCACTTTTTTCCCCCTATTAGTTTGCCAAAGGCCTAACACAAAAAGCCTCCTTCAGCAAACTGAAGGTCTAATCTCATATGTTCTGGTTCCAGCTTCAAAACTGGACCCTGACAGGGACAACAACCTGGGCTCTGTCAGGGACTAAAACACCATGAGCATCACGGGCAGTGAGAGCTGCAAACACACTTCCTGTCATCCTGAAATTTACTTTCTGGCAGTGGTTTAACACTTACGCCTTTTGCATTGATTTTGTCAGTCAGACAACCACCAAGCTACCGCACATGCAGAGAAAAGGGGAGTATCTGAAACCTCCGTTACTTGTTCTACAGCAGATAAAGTAATAGGTGAGTAGAAGGTGTGGTCGAGGACATAAGGAAATCCAATGGGTAATCTAGCAATTTGTCTCTTAAAACTACTATGCTTTTTACCTTCTTCCCGATCCTCCAAGAAAGTAACGCCCAAAATCAGAAGAGCACTGCCTTCCTGAAACAATGGACTCAAATTTGTCAAATTGCAAGGAAAGTTCAAAGCTTCTCTGGGGTGAATTACTAAGCCAAACTGAGGAATGGCACCATTTGTTTCCCTGTGGGGCCCAAATCACCGACCTTGGTCCAGGCATGCTGATTTGCACCCACAGAGAATCTGACCAGTTATGCCAGCCTACTGTGTTAAAAAAAAAAAAACTACTGTGGTTCCAGATCACCTGTAACTATGTAAAAGAAGAAATACACTCCTGCTGTCATCAAATCTCGGAGAGATGAATGTATGAGTAGGAAGGGACTTTTCTTGCATTTGAAGTATTTCATAGTTGGCCATATGCTCAATAAGTACTAGATTGAAGATGTTTTTAATTATATATTTCTCTGCCATCTCCTTGAAAATCAGCTACTGGCTATCTTTAGAAAAGGAAGACCATGCTCAAACTAAACTTTAATGGATGATGAATACTAGATCTCTGTTGGCTACTGCACGCCTCTGAGCTATTGGTACCACTGCAAGTCCTAAGGATGCAAAAACAGAAGCTTACGCAGGTCACTGCCTGTGTAGTTAATGAATTTACCAAGGCTTACCTCTGCCCACAGCTGAGTTACATGCACATATCACCCGAGCACTTCTTGCTCCCTTCAATTAAGGCAAAGTTGTCCTAGCCACTCCTACTGATGACTTAAACTATGTCAACTCACTTTGCACAGACGTGCAGTATGAGAACTCACACAATTCCCTGCCACAACACAGCAGCTGCAAACACTGAGGGCTGCTAACTTCTGAAACATCTCTGCAGGAATCCACCCTTCTGCATGCTGAGCCACACTGGGCACAACAAATCTCCTCAGTGAGACAAAAGATTTAGGTCAATAGGTTTCAAAGTGAAAGACCAGATTCAGCTGTAGCTGTGGCATGCTCAAAAATTTAGAAAACAAGGTCACTTAACTAGTTGTCTAAATAAGACTTTTTGTGAACAAGTTTTCGAACATGAAATTGAAAGCTTTGGCTGCAGTAAGAAGTATACTCTCAGTACCCTTTATTGAGCTAAGGTCTTACATTCACGAGAAAAGCCATGAAAAAACTAACTGCAAGAATCCTTTGCCTCACTAAAGTGACAAATTAGGATGCAAAAAGCAGCTATTACCACATAACCAAACCTGTGCACTATTTATACAACTCCAGAAGAACTTCATGGCTCCAAACTGACCTCAATTACAATCTTTCTTGGGGAAATACACATGAATAAGAGTCAATGAAAGTACGAATGCAGCTCATATCCTGTGGGCAAGTTATACTCATTAGAAATTTAAAAGAGAACAGAATAGCTCCCACTGCTTGCTCTTAAGAATGGTTAAAAAAAAAGTTTATCTACGTATTTTTACATTTGTTGCATTATTAATCTACAGATGTGGCTCTATAGATGAGGTTTTATATGCCTTTCAGTTAAAATGAGAAATATAAAAAAAAAATCCATGTAGGTAAACAGTGCATACACTGCATGTGTGTTTGTGTGTGTGTGTGTGTTTGTGTGTGTGTGTGTGTGTGTGTGTTCATGTGTAGCAAAAACTTTCACAAGAGCAAATACGGCAGTTTTGAGTAACAGCAATGATAATAATAACAACAGTAGCAGTAAAAAAGACAGGAGTTATTGCATTGACTATTATTGCTTAAGGCAGAAGGTGTTATCATTTCTGGGAATGAGATAAATGAAAAATAAAGTGCTTTGTTCATTAAAAAAATAAACAAAGAAATTTTTACAATGTTTTCATTGAGAAACATTCATTTTTCTATGCTTTGTAGAAGGGAGCAGAAATCAGTCATTTTCACATGTGTGGCCTTAGTGCAAAAGCTGTGTTTTTTACTGTTCTTTGGGGAAAAACCCCACACTTGTGCCCTGTTCTTCATGTGATTTTTCTTAATATCCATTGCTGGCTGAAATTAGACACTATGCTAGATAGACCTTTGGTCTGGCCCTAGAGTCCTCTTTTGTGGCGTACACCAGCAAAGAAAATTTCAACCAAAATAGTTAAACTTTGACAGAATTCTAGGGAATTAAGCCCATGATTTTTATACTGAAAACTAATAATCTTTTAGTGGAAAGAAAAATAACCTCATGTCCAGAAATATCATCGCCTTATCTACCCTTGGTCTTAAAGTACCCAGTGAAAAAGGAGAAGGAGGATCTAGTTTGTAGATAGCAAGGCACACATAATAAACACGACCAGGTGAACATGCAGGTGCCAATGGTGGATACCAAGTGCCTAATTAAAGGTATGGTCAGCATAGCTGAGCAGGTTAGTATGACCACTGGAAAAGTCAGGTCTTTCTCAATCCCACTGTCACCCTATCTGCTGGAGATGGAAGGCAGCAACCTCTCTGCCTATACTGAAGAGGTTCAGCCTTCTTAGAAGTCCACACACTAGTTTTCTACAGCTGCTCGGTGGTTCCTGGGCTGTCTTGGACCCCAAGATCTTCTCCAAATGCCCATTGGCAGGAAATAACAATTATGAGCTAAATACGCTTTTTTTTTTTCTTTTTTTCCTTTTTCCCCCACACTCGGCCCCCCATCCCCTATGAATAGAGCAGGACCACACAGACATATATGGGACCTGAGTAATGACTACCTTTCAGGGCTCATTACCGAGTTTGGATTCCAAATCTGTCATTAAGCCAGCAAGGGGAAGAGGTCAGGGAATGCAGGGGAAGAAGGGGTGACGAGGTCACCCATGCAGGGGGTCTATCCCTGTTTGGAAAGCAGATGTTGCCCTCTGAGGCCTTAGGGATCCATTGCTCTTAAGTCACCAGATGTTGCCCATGCTGTTCCTCAAGTCCAGGTGGAAAATTCCATGCTTAGAAGAAAAATTAGGAACTATTTTACTGGTAATTTATAAAAAACAGTAAGCAAAGGGGGCTCAAATGTATGTGTGGCAACCAAATATGCATGATTGATTTATTCATCCAACAAATGCTGCCATGCCTGATTCTAGATTATCAAATATCACCGAGATGTTCCAGTTCAGATATCACTGAGTTTCCAGTTCAGATCTTTACAGAAAAGAGCCAGCTGCCAGGTTTAGGCTGGATCCAATTTTTCCCTGTTATCAAGGGGTTTTGCGTGCACGGCTGTGTTTAAACAACTTATGTTTCACAATAAGATTAGACAAATTCTAACATATCAGTTATAACTTCACTTTGAAGGGTTTGCCTGCAATTGTTCTCATTCAAAACCAAGCTCCTGTCTCCCTGCAGTAGGAGTGTTTTGCTGTCATCCACCACAGCGCAACGGGAAGTTGAAAAATTCATATCACAAAGCATAGGAATGAAGTCCCATATGTGTTCCACCATTCCTTGTCTGAGAAAGTAATGGAGGATGCCCAAACATTTTTTGCATTTATCTGTATCATTGCCCAGGCACAGGGCCTACAGCTGAGTTTTGGAAACTCCAGTTCCTTGGAAACAGTATAGGAGTTTTCCATGTAGGCAGCTAGTGAGCAATCAAAATTTGTGTTCATGGAAACCAAAAGCATTTACAAAGCTACACAAAAACACCTACCCATTTTTGCTCCTAATAACATTCTGGTAAATAACACTTGATCTTTTATATGAGTCTCTTGACATCTGATCAAGACTGTAATACCAGACAGCTCATGTGAAATCTTAGCACTTGGGATCCTTCAGTTGATGAATTAGAATAGCAAATACACAACGTGAATACAGTCAAGCAACCACTGTGTGACCACAGAACAGCAGATAGCCAAAGACAAATCCCACTGGCGAAGGCTTACATTTGTTTTCCCATTTATTGAAATGCCTATATCCTGCTTCAGGGCACAATGCAGAACAGAAAAAGCATCAGTGGTAAATTCCCAAAGCAAAAACGTCTTTACACCCATCTCATGTACACATAAAACATATGCTTTTTTTTGCTAATGATAGCATGTTCGTTTGATACTTCACAACTGGTTAGATACAGCAGTCTGAATGATCAGAACTGAATTAGACAATGTCACACTTAAGAAACAAGATTTCAGCTGAACCACAGCCTTCAATACACTTGCAAGGAGAAACAGTACTGCTAAAACATTTCTGTACAAGAAAATACTCACTAAATTCTGTCAAAAGCATTTGGAACTTCCTATAAGTGAAACGAAAAGGAGCTCTGCAAAAATAACAATCCATAATAATTTAAAATCATTTGGGTAAGTCTGAATGCTACCTGACTCATAAGAATCTCTGTTTCTCTTGAAATAACCTTAAAATACAATACCTGAATTAAAGTACATGAATTACATTCATACTTTTGAATCATATGTCTTTGAATACATTCATGCCTTTGTCTTTACTATGGTAGAAATGAAAAAAAAAAAAAACAACAACTATCAACATCTGTGACAGGAAAAATGGTGCCAACTAGAACCATGCAGATATTACTTAAAGACAAAGAGGAGAGTTCTGGTTTAGAAGTCAGATTGGGACTAATTTTGTAGTAAACGAAAGTGTCCCATTCCTTCCCCAACCCCACCCCCCCATCCCAGGCCTATAGTGCCTCTTCTACTCACACGTACTACAAGAATTAAAATTATATTCCCTTTCCTTCTTTGTTTTCTTATCTTGACTATTTAGACTGTGTCTTAGACTTGGTGTTGGAAAATGTCTCACAAAAATGCTGATCTCTCCTGAGATCCATAGAAGACATCACATTTGACTGAGTAAGGAAAGTCAAGCAGCTCAGCGACGCAGGAGCCAAGTCAGGCCTGATTCGTTTTCTTAGCATACCTAACAGATTTTAGTGTTTCCACTTCCACTTGGAAATCTTTCCCCTCCTTCAGACCCTCTTGCCCTGACGGCAGCTGTAATACAAGGTCCTTCTGAATGCCATAGCAAAATAAAGAGCCAAGCCTTACCATTGGTGTCTGTGATGATAACACTGGCTTTAGTACTGTCATTCCCTAGTTTGCTGCTCACTCTGCATGCATATTCCCCAGCGTCGGCCAACGTAGCTCTATAAATGTGAAGCTCAGAGTATTTCCTGTGAAATCAAAAAAAAAAAAAAAAAGCATGTAAAATCCTATATTGGAGTAACAGTCACTGCATCAACTAATGCACTCTATTTTCCCCACAATAAAATCTTGTCCTCCATTCTTACACTCTGACAAATTAACACTATCCAGGTTTAAAAGAAGGGAGGAAAGTAAAAAAAAAATCTTTTTCCTACAAGATGCTGGAAAACAGGCGTAATGAACTCAATTAAAGATACTCATTTATGCTTTTCTGCTTGAGAGGAAGCTTTGTTCTTAAAGGAAATCTCTGAAAAACAGCCTTCCTCCCTCAGCTGAATTGTTGGCCTTTCAGATGCCATGGAGATGGGTGTAATTCTAAAACAGATTATCCTTTTCTACAGGTTCATATTGCCAGTAGCAGAGTTCTGGGTAAGTACTGTAGTTTCCAACATCTGACTAAATAATCATGAGAACAGGACACACCACTCTCTTTAACAACCTCTGAAACCCCAATAGTAAATCATTCTCCAGCATTAACAAAAAATTATGGGCAGGAGCACAATTTGCATGAAGCTACATTTTGTTCCTGGCTCAGAGATGTAATTTAATCAGTCTCCAAGGTTTTGAGATTAGATTTTAAAATGCAGAACTCCTGCCTGCCCATTAATTTGGTAGGAACATGTTCTGGTGTCATTCAAGGGGTCCCCAACTCATGTGATATCAATAATCCCATTACCTAGACTGCAGAGAATGACTAGCTTGGGGAAAATATACAAATTACTGCTGCTCCTACTTTCTGTTTAAAATAAGTGATTTGGGGAAGTTTTACCTATAGGAAAGCCCCCCCATTTATCCATAAAATAGTCACTTAGTAGAGGGGATGAGCACAGGCTCATGTGTTCGCCTACTATAACCTTAAGGAGTGTTCCCCAGGAGGCAGAGGTTCTTCACTCCAAAATCTCTTAGTCACCAGCAATGACTGCTGAGCTAAGCAATGTCTGGGGAGTTGCTTAGCCCAGTCACATTTCCTAAATCTTAGTTCAGACATCACAACTGGTTACACTTTCTGGGAACCATTGAGCTGGGCTGGGTTCACACCAGAGACAGGTCTCTTGTAGCAGGAGGACTTCTGGAGCAACCAGAATACTCAGTGCTGCTTCCAACACATCCTTGAGAGCCATCCCTCCGTTCAACACAGTCAACTATCCCATCTACTGTCAAACAACTGCTTACAGGCAGCACAGCCTTCTCTGCCTCTATGCAAGGGTCCTAACACTGACGAGTCAGTGCTGCAGCTCTTATGGGGTGAGAGCAGCTCTACTAGAAACCTACATCACAAGCATTTCCTGTCTTGCCATGAAAGAAGGCTGGTTTCCTGAGGTCACTGTCCTTCCAAGAGGAGGCAGCAGCCAAGCTAGGAATTATCAGCTTGCTACGGTTTGTTCAAAAGGTAAATAACTGAATAGCTGACTATTTGGAGTCTCTTCTCAGGTAATGTTTGGAGGCCAGTTACCAATGCTGAATTAATTAACTGGGCTGTGTTCCTGGCTGCATTTCAGACAGCATACAAGAAGAGACTCCAGCTGGTGGCAACCAGGAATGTATGAGAAAGAAGTGAGACACTGACAGAAGCTACTGGCGCTTTGGGTGGGAATTTTGCATCTAATGGCTACGCTAATACAACAGTAAAAATGACCTGCTATTTAACCTTCCCGCCACACATTTACACACCTGCCTTTGCAAAAGCCTGTTGAGGACCTGTTCTGGAAGGTCTGGCAGTAGTCTATACCATCTAACAGCTTGCACGGACATGTGATATTTCCTATATCCCACAGGTTATCTTTCAGCCACTCTTACAGACATCTGTGTATATAGCGAGCAGACTGTTGCCTCGGGGGACTTCAAAAGAAAACGTAAGCACTCAATTCTTTCGGGAGCTTACTTTGATAAGCAAGCACAGCTGCAGCTATGTCGCTTTTATTTGGGCACTCACTGTGTGTCTGTTGAAGCCTCTTTTCCTCTCTATGATGTTAAGAAATATCGATGCAAACAACCTTCATGTCACTCTTGGCTTTTAGAGGGAGAAGCTCTTTTTACCTTACACATTTATTTTTATTCTCTTTGTTTTACATGACACCTACGGAGAAAGGTAAGGAAGTGAGGCTTCCTTTTATGATTTTAAGGTGATACTAAAATAGGCAAAACAACCACATGGCTTACAAATCTAACAATCCAAATTTGCTCTTTTTTTATGGAAAAACTCTGCAAGAATGAGAAATAAGATGAATATTTATAGCCTTAAGGATAGTATTGAGATATTTAGGACAGAATTCAAAACAGAACAGAATATGACTCATTAATGGCTGTAAATGAAGCAGCTCCCTAGCAATTTGGTACTCCAATAGTACTCACTTAAAGTCCCTTTTAAGGGATATTATATCAAAATGCTAGTCCTTTTCTCAATCTATACCATGCTACACCAAAAAATGCCTCTACCTCTAATGTTTGCTTCTGCTATGTCTTTAGCTCATCACCACTACAGCACTGCTGAGCTTGTATTATTACATGAAAAGTTAAAAATAAATCCGCAGAATGCAGACCCAGCCCACCTTATCTGACTGCTTGAATTCATTTTGCTTCCAGGCTCCATCTGTCATCCAGAATTGCCTGTCTGCGAGCAAATATCCAGGCTAAGGTTGGATGAAGCCCAAGATACAGGGCACTTGCATACAAAGTTTTCTCATGCACTGCTGTATCCAAAGCCATCAGCTTGGTGAAGCAGCAACCACCCTGCCCCTGCTCAAAAATCCTAATCCTGATACAGAAGCTCCTGTTCATGTAATGAAGTATCCTGACTCTGTACAAGATACTACCCAATACAAAATAGTGAAGTCTTCACCTGTACTTGAAATGCAGAGAAGGAAAATGAAACATTACCAGTACAAGTGGGCAGGAGCAGGAATGCTTAACTAGCAAGTGAAAAGGCCTTGTCTGGTGCCTGATTTTTACTGTGTCCCCACTGACACTAAGGAATAGTTTAGAACTTGTTTGTACACATAAATGAATAGAAAATGGCATAATGAATCACCACTAACCCTAACAACAGCAGAAACTCGCAGACTGCATGCTCCTCATCTACGACAAATTTGAGGTAAAAAGTGAGCACTTAAATACCTTTCACTAAACGTTAAACTCTTTTAGTTTCTCTTGACTTTCCAGTGGAATGAGAAGGGGCACAGTCATTTAATGTGATTCACCTACTGTACTGTAATGTCACTGCATGTCTGGACCCTGCGCCTTCTGAATTAACAACCCCAAAATCACCCTAGTGAGCTTGGAGGGCTGATCCCTGAAGCTCATTTTATGCGAACTGCCGGTTTTCAGAAGGCTAAGCCTTGAGGAAACCTACATTGCCACTGAATCTTCTAAACTCAAAACAAAAAAAGAAAACACAGTTAGCACCTACTCTACTTCTGTAAATCTTGTGAACCAGTAGCATTCACGCTGGTTAAATGCACCCAAAAATACCAAGCTGCAGTAGCATCTTTTCCATGCCTGTTCCAGGTGTCAAGCTAAGGTCTTCATTTTCTGTTTCAGAGCTAGACACTTCATAATTCTGTCAGACTTTTTTCACAATTTGTTAAAAAATCTAAAACTAAATATCCAGAGTTCAGAAACTTTTATTTTCTTCCCACAATGAACAGGTTTTATTTTGCCATCACACAATGAGAAAGGTGATTTCTCATAAAATATGAAAATACCAAAACTCATGTTTGGCTCTTGGACACTACTTACAAACTTTGTGAGGTTTTTATAAGTATATAGAAAGTTTTTTTCTCAAGTGGCCAGATTGAAGGAGTCAAGACTATGCTACTCTGCATGCTAATAATGGCTCTTCAGAAACTTAGCCTACTTTTTTGGAGACATTTGACCTTTAAAGTAGACATTAATCCCAGACAGCTCCACAACTACTGTAGCCTTCCTAGCTGATTTTTCCCACACTTGACAGTAGTAAAAAAAAATCACACTAAAATGCTTGCTGTAACAATATGGCAGCATATGAACATGACAAACATTTATCATTGTGTTGTCATGAAAAAAAAAAAACACAGAAAAAAAAGAGAAAAAAAAAAGCCTTGACAATTGATATTCCTTTCATTTGAGTTAGGATTTTTTTAATGTGGTTTTATTTACTGTAATCTATATGGCTTATTATACTTTCATTTGCACTGCCTTTTCTCCCCTTTTCATCTAGCTTTACAACATGTTCCTGTCCCACTTTTTGTCAAAAAATCTATCTCCTCTTAAGCTGTTCATATCTACTCTATCCTGGAAGCACACATAAACAGCAAAAGAGAAAAACGACAAAGTACTGATATGTCCCCAAGCTAAAATTTCAAAGTAGAAAGACAAGGAAAATCCTTCAGATATCAGCAAAGGCAAAGGTTACAAAGGCAACCCTTGTCTTCCCCCATTTTGTACTCTACGTCTAGTGATTTTCACATCTGTAAGTGGAAGTGCTTCTCTGTTCCATACTGAAATTTTTGGTTTAAAACAGAAAATAGAAGAGAGAAATTCTATGGATGAGTGATACGCCCATAGCTGGGGGAGCACACAAGTGTGAAATCCAAGTCTGCGCTCTGCCCACTTATGGTGAAGGACTAGGACTTCAGATTTGCATGTTCCAGAAAGAGGCACAATTTATAGGTTTTTTTTTTTTCCTTATGTAGCTTTTGGGTAATTTTAATTGTGTTTTGGCATATAAACCTGAAAAATAGTCACATGCATGCTGTAATCAATGGCTATCAGCTAGTGTCCTTTCTGCCATCTCCTCTCTCCCTCTCCCTTTTTCTCTCTCCCTCTCCCACAAAAGTTTGAGAGATTTTAGGTTCATCCTAGCAGAGTTCTGGGTTTTCAAAAGTGTTTCATGCTCAGATCCAGCAAATAACTTCCCTTGCTAATGTCTCCACCATCTCCCGGTGCCTGCTAGAAGCCAAGACAGTTACTGATCCAATGCTGAACTGACAGAGCCCATCCCCAGAAGATGAAATCCTGGCTCCAGTGACTTTGGTCAATCAACATCAGCCAAAATGTAACAGGAGAAAATACAGTTTGCCCCTCACAGGCAGTACTCTGTTGAGGGCCAGGCTCTGACCTGAACATCTTCTGTACAGACTAGACTGAAAATGCAACTCTGATGGAGACATATGGCCCTGCAAATGGGTCCAGAAAATTTGCCTGTCTAGCTGCCTCCTGGAAGAGCTCCATTTCACAAATGCTGGCAAGAGACATCGCAGGTTCCTTCTTGCTGTCTGTGAGAACACGGCACAGGGGATGCAGTGATGCTGCTCCATCCCCCTCCGTATTTCATCAGTCCTTGGCTGGGGCAAAAGAAACCACAAGGGAAGTCAGGACATCTGGTTTCCAACCTGAACAAGTCTGAAAGGTCAAGCGCCTGTTTGATTTTGGCTGCTGTTTTGTCTGCTGAGATGAGGCCTGATGAAGTATGGGGGCACTTAACAACCTGGAGAAAAAGATGTCTTGTAGACCGCACCCCAAATCCTCTGTCTGTTGTATGAAGGGAAGGCAAGGCCCAGTGCAGCAAACCGCACCTCTACCTATTGAGAGCAGAAGTGAATCGAAAGTCTGCATTCAGACAGATTTTCGTAGCTCCTTTCAATGGAGGAACAGCTACAAACAGAACTTCTAAACCTAACCAACAAGGTAGACACTACACAGCAAAAGTTTCCCCCTCCATCAACGCAGAAAATACATTGTGTAGATTCTTCTGCCTTCCCTGCAGAAACAAGGCACCAGTCCTTTGGCACTGGTTAGCAGTCATGTGTTGGGGATGGTTTCCACCAGGCAGGAGGATGAGATTTGCAGGCTTTGTTACTCATCTGACATCTGCTAGACCCGTGCTTTGTTCTGCATACGCTGGAATGCCTCTGGTAAAGGACTGCTGCAAGACTGCATATAACACTTGAAGCTAATACACAAAGCATTCAACTTTTCTTCAGGACTAGATTGTTTGCAAAGCAAATCTCAAAAATATTTCCAAATCCACACTGCTTTGATGATTTTAAATGTTCTTAGATTTTAGACAATAAACATAAGGTATCTCTGTTCTCATCTGCAGTTTAAAAATGGCCTGTCTCCAAGGCTTACTGGTTAAGATGAGAGCCTTGGGCTATCAGAAGAGAAAGACGCATTGAAAAGGTAAAATTATTTATGAAATATTTATACCATACTATCACTTCATCCATACGTTCAAAAAACGTAAAGTCAGCGTCTGCTTCATTAAAGTTCCTTCTGTAACTCATAGCTTTTAGCTTTGTGATACTGCAATTAATAACCTTAATGCTTGTTTTCTTGTGAACAGTCTTCTCCCCATGCCTCCCAGCCCCACTTGCAAGATATGCCTCTGTACTTACTTTTGTTTTTTGGGGATCTTGACATTTTCTGGCCTGTTTTTTTTGGTTATTTCCTTTCCATTCTTTAACCATTTGAATCTGAGCGCAGGATACTCTGAAGTGGTTTCACACCTTAGCACTAGCTTCTGACCCACAGCAGCCTCTTGGTTTTTCATTTCCTTCAGTTTGGGAGGCACTGCTAAAGAAACAAAAGAATGAGCTGGTGATTAGGCCATCCTCTGAAGGGAAAACAGTGCTAACTACAGTTGCTCTAGGCAAGCCACAGAGAGTAAAACCCCAATCAGACAAGCAATCCTTCTGCATCAAAATGTGATAAATAAGGGTCCTTTGTGTGTTACACACATAAAACTTAAAGCATAAAGGTGCATTTAATGGCAGTCTAGTTTGGCCCTTTGTAGTCTTCCTGCATGGGTCTTATACAACAATCCGGCAAGCCACATGCAGCCTGAGTGAGAACTAAAGCCCTACTTCTGAATATGGTATGAAGCACTAACAACACTTAATTGATCGTGTGCACCTAGACACGAGACAGCATACTGCGGCAGGCAGGCTTGGTAGGTAATACAGAGGGAGATCGTCTTGATGCGTTATTTATTTTGACTGCTATGAGTCAGTGGCTCTCCAAAGGCTCCAGGTGCAGCTGATGTGACAGAGAGTTAAAAGCATAAATACAAGCTCAACAGCTTCCCTAATCTGAGAGAAAGGCTCTTGCTCCAGCCAAACATTATAACGCACATTATACACCTAGCTCAAACCTCAGCTTGGCTATATCCTTTCCCTGAGGCAAGAGACGATGGGCTTGGAAGCCCATCAAGAGAATCAATATCAATTAAGGATATTTTGGACTCAGAAGGGGACACTGCATTGAAAATGCTCAGCCAACAGCTCCCACACACTGATGGGCTCCAGCTGATGAATCTCAGTTTCTACCATGTTGTAGCAATAGTGTTTCTTGTGTAGGTAAATCTCAAACCATTTAGGACTTTCTAAGTTAAAGACATCTAATGCTCTGCATCCAGTACTGGCCTTTGAGCACAGGCTTTGCACAATGGTGCAGTCCCTCTGTGAGACACAACCCTTTATTTGGCCCCATGGGTTAGCTGCAAAGCAGCTTCCACCATGCTCTTGTAGCAAGGTAAACCACCTAGTTTAACCTTATTTCCCTTGAGGCTCAAGATAACACCTTTACTACACAACAGGGGAGGGTTATTATGGGAAGGTAAAGCTGGTCTGCTGATGAGTGATAGCATGTGAGTCTATCTCAGCTCAGCTGTGCCCTGTTGTTAGCCTGCACCTTCAGGAAACCGGTATTCCCACGCAGCACCTCTAGCAAAGTGTACCGTTCTTTGTTTCTTGAAGAGCTGTAATAATGTCTGAGGAAATGAATAGCCAGTATGGCCAAATGATTGTCCCCAACATGCAGATTAGGAGCTCTCATTGTGATGACAACAGGTCTCCAACATGGTTCTGGGTAAGAAAATATTTAACACCCTGGAATACGCTTGATTATGTTTTGATTTTTGTTGCTTGTGCGTTTGTGTGGATTTGCTGACGTCAATTGCCCTTAATTATTATTCCAGTCAGGCAAAAATCAAGTGGCACCATCACAGCCTTAATTCTGAGAGATGTGTATCAAATGATGTACATGCTCGATACGCACCTGCCTACTAGAGACAGCAGTGTTGCCTGTCCCACATACGAGGCAACCTTTCTGATCTCAGCACAGGACAGCCCCGGAAAGCCAGGGGAAGTCTGATTTCCTTGGACACTGGGCCCAGAGCAGAGTGGCATGCACAGCGGTGGCTGGGAAAAAGCGGTCCGTAGGAAAAGTGCCACTGCTGTGTGGCTGTTGAGCCACCAGCAGAAGAGAAGACAGGGTGGAGGTTCTACACATGGGGCAGGCACAGGGGTCGGGGCAGTGACAGGGCTGCATCAGACACTGTAACAGACCAGGTGGGGAACCGGGACTCAGGATTTCTTGTTTGGAAAGAAATCTCCCTCAAAACCTGCTGTTTTATGTTGGTTTCCATTCCCCCCCCATGCCCCCAAGACAAGTTTGGAAATTCCAATACCTTCCAAAACGCTACCAAAACAATTTTTGCTTTCTGAAGAACAAATGCCCACACACCATTTTGACAACAGTACGCTTAAATACATACACTTTTGTGAGAGTGTGCGTCTGTGCATGTATTTGTATATACACATGCATTTACGTATGTACACATGTAAATATTCATGTAGTTACCCAAAAGACAAAGAATTTTTGAAAAATGCTAATCTTTAAACTTTCCGACAAAAATAATTAGCATTAATTAACAGCTTTACAGCTGAGGTTTACGCTAATAGTTTCATTCTGTGGCTTAATAGTTTTGGTTATACTCCTTTGTCACTATATAAGGAGCTGCAGAGGTATGAAATAAAGAGATAATATTCCTTATTTGAATATATTTCACTTACTATATCCCTATTCCGTATCTTGTATAAATTAAGGGAATAACCACAACTGCAAGGCTCAAAATTTTTGTGCTAAAGACTTCAACTGGTTATTGATTTTCCTGTCAACAAAGCAGGATAAAACTGGGAATAAAAGGGAGATGACATTTTGTTCCTGAATTTTATTCTAATTCAATATTATCTGCACAAAATGACTTGCAGATTTTTTTCCTCCATAAGAACTGTCAATGAAAAAAAAAAGTGTTAAATTAATATTCTCAACTCTTGCCATAATTCAGGAGTTACCAGGAAACATAAAAGAGGATTTAATCAATGGCAGTGACCCTCACTAATTCACAGTAACTTACTGTCCAAGTGTGCAGGCTCTCCAGGGAAAGCAGTAAAAGCTGTTCACAGACATGACAGAAAAGACACTATTTCTTTTTCTTGTTTTTTTCCTTTTTCTTTTCACTTACACTATGTTTGTTTCCTTTCAGCTGCAGTTTTGCAAAAGCTAATCTGACCTACCAGGCATATGAGACAGCTCGTGCTGATAAAACTACAGCATTGTGTGTTTGGATTAAGATCAGCTATGGCTTCCATTCATGCAAGAGGTAGTTGACTTTTGTCACAGCCTGTGCCAGTTTCTCTAGTTCTGGTAAGACAGGACCTTGTCTTGTAAAAATGATTTTAAAGGAGGCAAGAATATTTATAATGATAACTAGACATTGTTCCTCCCCAGGCACGTCCACTCCCTCGCCTCTCTACTCCTGCCCGCTTGGCTCCTTTCCACCAACATCTCGCTGCCTGTCACGGAGCACAGCTCCTGCCACCACCAGGGCTTCTGTCCAATGCTCTGGGTGATGCTGGCCGTTGCTGGAGGAACAAGGAAAAATGGGCACAGAAAGCACTTTCTGGGTCTCCTACACATGCACAGAGGTTCAGATGCCATCTGGCACAGGGTGACTTGGTGAAAATATATTCTCAGTATCGAAAAGAGACTTGCAGCATTTACTGCTGAACAAGTTTTGGACAGGGCCATTGAAAGTCATTCCGGTACTGCAGCAGCAGAGCTCTCCCACATGCCATCAGTCACGGAATGACAAGGGCCAGATAGCAAAGAAAATAAACAAATCTTGAGGAGGGAGACTGGAAACTAACTGTGCAAACACCCTTAAAATGGCACTGCTTGAATGAAAGGTGTGGTGAGATTCAATTTATGTGTATTCCTTATGCTGGAAATGTGCCAGAACCCTGGGAGAACCTCATATTTTGAGAGTCAACTACACGCACAGAAAGGCTCCCATGTCCAACCCCATGCTTTTCACACTCCCTGATCAGGACCTCCCTCTGCGACCCATGGACCTCCCCGAATTTGACAGACTTTCTAGGAAAGCACCAAGGGTGACAGCAGCCAGAGAGGGCTGTCTCTTTGTGACAAGCACTACCAAAGTGACAGTCATGTCAGCAAAGGTCCCGCTGTGTTGGGAAGGCATGACAGGCAAAAGCATGCAAGGTGTTAGATATCTGCTTGTTACAATGGCTTGAATGCCTGTCATTTTTTAGCTCTTTTTTTCAGAAATGTATGTCTGCTGGCCTGCATAATATCACTGCAGATAAGGAACACACATTTCCATATTCAGTCTGCAAAAGACACATTGATAATGTATGACTGGAGATAACTTTTTCTTTCTGGACTTTGGTGAGTTTGGCAAAGCACAGCAATCTCCTCACCCTCCGTGTTTGATTGTATAGTTAATCTGCGTGGAAGCTCAACACATTGAACAAATTAAACAGGAAACCTGAAAAATATTATCACACAACTACATGCTTTCAGCTGAAATTCCATGAGGTACTTTTCTTTCNTTTTTTTTTTCTTTTTTTTTTTTTTTTTTTTCTTCCTAGGAAGGCACAAAGCCTTTTAAGAGTCTGAACACAGGAATATATTAGGCATGGTTGCCAGTGTACATATGTGCACAATTTGCTGTGCAGAATTGCAAAATTGTGACCAACAGTTTGGTGAGTAGTAATAGAAGCCACAAAAATAACACCCTTTGCCTCAGCCTCAGATTTGCTTTTTTTCTAGTACAGTGCTCAAGGCAGGTCAGTAATGCAACACAAATTATATTATTTCAAAAAAGCTTTCTCCCCTTGCATATGAGATCGTAATCAAGCTCAGACTTATCAGCAGCAGGCAAGATATTCTAAAACCTCTGGTAAAAACTATATAAGCTACACTTTAAAATGTATACTGCTCCTGCTTAAACAACTAAATATATATATTCAGGCAACATTTGGATTCTGAGCACTTTTCAAAACCTGGGTATTTCATTCCAACATGCTGAGTCTCTGTGCAGATTATCTATACGATAAAACAGAGTGGGTAATGATAGATAATCCCACACCAGAGTGCCTATTCAGTTACCGGAGTAACTAAATACGATCTAAAAGACTGGAAAATCAAACAAATCATTTAGCTGCTTAAATGGAAATTTTTCAGTTCTGAACTCTTTTGAAAATATGGCCAGATACATTTCAGCTTCTGGGTCTTGGTATGATTTGAATACTTATGTCTGCGTAGAAGAGCAAAAGAAAAAATGCAAAACTGATGTTTTTCTTGAGTACTAGATGTAAAACAAAGATCCATAGAATCTCATTCTTCATAGTGATGTTAAAAGGAAATTATTGCAGAAATGTTAGATATTGTGTAGGCCAAGAGAAAGACGAGCACCACAGGAATGGCTAGCACCAAGTTCAAGAGCGAAGAAATAGAGCAAGAGGGAGGCATACAGCACTACGGCGATGTTCTTTGAACGTCGGACCAGGCAAGGAACCAGTAAATGCCAGTAGATCAGAGCAGCTACTCCCAAAATTCAATCACAAAGCCAACTGCAACTCTGACTACACTGACTCATTTCAACTGCTCATCTCAAGCTGTGGATCATTTGAGTCTAAACTCATTGGGCCTAACAGGTTTAGGTGTGACATTGCTGAAGCCACACTCAGTCCTTTCAAAGTAATGGTGCACCCAACAAACCCAGCAAACAAAAGATATCCACCCAAAGCACTGGTTTATTCTAGATGAGATGCTTTCAAGTATATGTCATGCCAGAATTCATGGATATTTACTCCTAGCCATGAAGCTGCTCTCTGAGCTTGTATTAATCTTCTTTTTTTTCTCCCCTTCAGAAGCCCAGTAAACCCTTCCAAGGAGAATGTCATGGGCCATCTGATAACGTGACCTTGGGAAGGCAACTTTTTCAGCAGGACACTGAAAATGGGCATATGGAAAAAGTACTGTGCAAATAGAGAAGGTCTCCCTATTTCCCTCCACTATACAAGCAAAAAGCATCTCCAGTGGAGCCAGAAAAAGCATGGTAGTGACAAATGTGCATGTCTAGGAGAAGTATCATGCCCATGAAGGAAGGACTGAGAGTGTAGATTTATACAGTGTAACAAGATAATGCCAGGCTATCCAGCCCCATGCAGTCACTCAAGATATCAATTTCTGAGCTTAGACCTTCTCAGAGACAGGGAACTGCATTCAAAGATAGCAAAATGTAGGTTGCACAAGAGAAGCTGGGTGTGAGCAAGCATCTAACCTAAAGATTACAATTTAAAGGTCAACACTTAATTTATTTACTGATGCTCATGTTTGCGGGAACATACAGCCTGATTACATTAAATACTATCTTCTCTGTTTCACAGCACTGCAGCTGACTCCAGCTGGCTGCATCCCTGATAGACTTTGATGATCCTGTTAGACACTGTCAATAAAAAAACCTTGATCATACAGACTGAAAATGTGGGGACAGCATAAAATAAATATATTTGGTATCTAATAAGCAATTCAGGGACAACTGCTCATAAAGTCGATATAAAAATCTGCAGGTCTATATTTTACATACCTAAGTGCATAAAGATAGACTCCAGAATCTTTATTTGAGCACTAAAATGAAAGCAACAAATGCACAGAAATGCTATATAGGCATAAATCCCATGGACTTCAAGGGGACTTGCAAGTGCTTTTTTAATGTCATTTTTCAAAATGAGGCTGCTTTTGATTTAGGAGCTGAATTTCAGGACTGCATGTTAGAAAAGTTTGTCTCAAGTTGCGTGCCTTGAAGTCAGATGAGGGGAGGAAGAGTGGCTTGCTGAATCATACATATATCTCCTTCTCTGTTCTCCAGCATAAGTATTTTCATCACTAATCTCTGTCTCTGCTTGAAAAAAGACATCCAGTAAGTCCCCAAAAACAGTTTAGTACAGTTAAGACAACCACCTGAAAGCAAAGGCTGTGACTGCATTGTTAGTGGGACTGTCTTAGACTACAGCTCATGACCAGACTTGGAAGGCTTACCAGATCATTGGGCATGCAAAATTTAAACTTCAGGTCTCAGTTGTTGTACATGTGTAGCCACCTTGGTGTGCCCTAAGATCATGTTGGGAAAACAAATACGAAAAAAAGAAGGCAAGAAGGAAAGATGTGCAACATAAAAATATTCCAAGTTCATTGCTCTTTGGTATCATTTCAAAGTTTATTCCTCTCCATAACAGTGGATTGCTCTTCTTGGGTAATTCCCTTTTCTCCCTCTCTTCTTCTTCTTCTTCTTCTTCTTCTTTTTCATGGTAGAACTTACACTTTTTTAGTGAGTTTCTTAGAGTTTTAGCCTGAGGGCTCCAAAGTCTGCAGCTATCTCCTCCTCTCCCTCCCACATTTCCTGTTCTCCGACGCACTCCTGCTCTTGCTGCCATCAGAAAACAGTCTTGTGTGCTAAATCCTGTAAGCTTTTCATATCCTATGCACTATCTTGTGTTTTGTAACTCTTGTTTCCATCTCCTCTGGTCTTGGCTCTTCCCCATCCTCTCAGCATTTCTCCATCTTACTTTCCATTCACATTGTTCCAACAAAGCTGGGGTGCTTATGCACAGATCCCCAGTATTGAAACAATCTTGCATTCTGAAGAGGAAAACCAGGAGGACCTACTGCCCACAAGGACATCTTATTAGCCTGTTATATAACACAGGGATTAGGGAGTGACATGATAGGTGAAATTCAGTGGAAATAGTGGTTAGAAGACTCCCAGACTGTGGGATGCAAGGTGCCTCAACAGGTGGCCAGTAACCACCTCACCCTGCATGGGCTCAGAGAGCCTAGAGTCACTGCCACCACCACCAAGGATACCTGAGTAATCTGAGTGTAAGGATATGAGCACTGGAAGGAATAATCAGTGAGTACACAGAAAGACCCAAAACAGGATTCACCCAAACAACAGCCTCCCCAAATGTCCCAAACAACCTCCTTCTCACACAGTTCAGAAAGGCACTACCACTTCTTGAGAAGTAGATGACAAGAAAACTTCCAGGCATGCTCAGGCACAACTGGCAGTTTACTGGGTTCAGCTGTCAACTAATCTTCCCCCCTTTCCCTACACATAACCATTCATCCATGTTGAAATTTTGGACTGAGAAGGTAGAAAACCTGAACCAAAACCTAAGTTCTGATAGCTTCTTTGGCATGAACAAAATCAAAACTAGAAAGTAGAAATGCATTTGGAGAAAACAAGATTAATTGGAGCATTGAAAGGAAAACGTTGTTACATTACAGGCTGTGTAAAATGTTCACAGCAATGTGAAGACCTCTGGAGCTTTCAAGACATAAGTCAAACCTAATTACGGGTGCTGGCTCACCATTCTCTACTTTCTTTCCCCTCTTCTCCTTTAAATCCTTTGTGGTCAAGTCTCCTAGCAATATTTTGTTTCTGGGATTTATGTGGGTGTTCAGCACAGACTGTGGAAGGAGAGAAGCCCACAAAAGCATCTGTGTGCTCGAAGACTACACAGAGAAAAGCTGTGGAAGGCAAGGACAGCCCTTCCACTGGGACCCCAAAGTGGGTCTGTCACCACCCAGACTTAATCAGAGCTGCCTTAGTAAAGTTTTTCGTAGTTGTTTTCATCTGGTGCTGGTCACAGACGGAGCAGAGCATGTGCCAGCTCATCCTAGCTGCAGAGCACCTGAAGGAGGAATCCCCCCACAGCACATATAGATCTGGCCCTTTCAGATGACTGAGGTGGCCATCATTTGGAAACATCTGCTAGCAAAACCTTCCTTTTTTTTTTTTTTTTTTTTTAAAGAGAATGTATGCAAACAGTTTAGCCAATGAGCCCCAAAGCCCTTTGAGTCATTTTAGTAACTGGGAATCTGGATATACCTGGGCATTTTACACAAATCGTCAGCTCAAAGTCAGCTCAGCAAAAATCTAAATATAGCACTCAACGTAATGTGCAAGTACAATATGCAGAGAGGAGTTCATTACTTCTGCAATATAATTTATTACATACATTACAATATAATTTATTTCCAACAGATACTGAACCCCACAGTTATACTCTGCAGCCATGGTAAAATAGAGAAGGAAATTGCAGTGAAAAGTAAACATTTCTATCACACCTTTTTAAAAATGTGTAGGCAATCTTCAAACAAATGAAAAAAAATAAAATACTTAAGAATAAATATTGCTAAACACCTGCAATCAAAAACAGCTCTTGGAAAGACCTAATTAGAAGCATCTTCCCTGGTTAAATTATTATACAAGATTAGATATCCTTTTAAAGGTCAACCTCCAAAAATCCATAACCGCATGATTAGTAAAGTGTTCAGAAACACGCCATGGTACAGCCGTCACTGGAGGAGGGGCAGAAAGTCTTTATGTAATGCTGAAATGGTTTCTGGACTGTAGGCAAAAGTTCAAAAATTATGTAGGAAAAATTACAAGGACTTTAAAAAATATATTCCAGATCAACTGTAAGCAGTGAAATTGCAAACCAGGAAACCTGTCTGAATGCTAAATAGCAGGTCACACAGGACAGGGATCACCACACAATCACAAAAAAACATGAAATGGATCTCAAAGGGGCCATCAAGTCCAGCCTGGAGCTTCTAGTCTGTAACTATCAACCCCATCCTGGCTGGTGTTTATGTAACTTTTTCTCAAAATCCCTCAAAGGCTTTAAAATCTATGATTATGTGAAAAAGACTATAACATGCATTAAACAGTAATTATTTAACAGCCTAAGTATCTAACCCCTATAATAGTGGCCACCAGTATGTATTGTCAGGTAGGAATCACGGCTTTTATTGTAAGAAAGCGATATTCTTTACGTAGAAGCCACAGGTAGACCTTCTAAATCCACTCAAAAATATCAAGCGTAGTAAGTAATGTGCATTATTTATCAAGTCTTGTGCCCCATTCCAGGTTCTCCATTAACAGAACAGAGAATATATTGCAAGGTATAGCTAAAAAAAAGTGGGAGAATAAACTCCACATAAATTCTGAACAGGTTGCCAGTAAAAAGAATAAAGACATGGCAAATCAAGCAAACCTCCCTTCCCCCACTTCTTTTAAACTTACAAATGGTTTTCGTGTGTCACAGTTTTGGATAAAATCACAGCCTGAAAATTGATTATATCAAGTGTGCAAGTATCCAGGGCTTTATTTGCTATATGATAAGAACTAAAGGCCCAGCACAGTACTAGGCAAAATTCAGGCCCTGTGAAAATAAAATGCTTTGTCATTGATTCGATACAGCTAGACTTTCACCCCAGAAGACTGGGAAATGTGCTACAGTCATTATAAGAGGGCAAAAATAAAGCACAGTCTTTGTCTATATCCAAATTTGCAGAATTCTAAATAAAGCATAAATCAATTTTATTTAAACCAGTGGAAAGCTTCAGTGTGAACACACTTAAACTGATTTAGAGCTGATTTATGATTAAACACACATTAAAATAAATTTCTTAACAAATTAAGTTGAATCAATAAACTTGTGGATTAAAATAGTTGTAACAGTTCTTTCCAGAGGCAATGCTTTCTCTGCTTCAATTGAATTGATTTAAGAAATCTGACTTTAATGACAGTGATTTTGTGTGCTAACACTCACACATGTAAGTATGCATTCATTGCTCAGGGTAGAGAGACATCGACATGATTATAAACCTCCACACAATAGAACTAATCAGACAAACATCCCATCCTTTCCCTAGTCTCCTTTTTGATTCGTTCTCAAGAATAGTAACCTTGTGAGCAACAGCTTCATTTTGCTACTACTGACCTGGAGATTTTCATATATCATCTGCTGCAATCTGTCTGTTCCACGTCATTTCTAGTTAAAGTCTCAGTTTGTTGTTATTTCTGCAACATGAAATTCTTCTGCTGCTTTTAATTCCCAGCCAGGACACTGATTTCAATCATGTGGACTGCATACACATAGCAGCTAGCTATAAAATGTGCTTCTCTACTGCTTACAAATTATTGGAGAGATTAGTAGCACAACTGCAAGCCTTTCTGCAGGAAGGCTTCCACCGCGGAGGCCCACTGAGAGCTCAAAGCAGCTCAACTGAGATTTGGATAGCTGAGCTGCACAGCCTGAATCTACACACTCTACGCTGTACCAACAGAGTCAAAATCTCAAGCTGTAGAACCCTGAGACAATTCCCCAGAAAAAAAGCCCAGGTGAGGAAAAGCAAGAAGGTTGCCCATACGCCTAGTGTTGGTGCCATGCTTGCAGCAGCCCAGCAGACTGCTGATGTATTTTTTGCAGAGCCAGCATTAAAATAAAGGCTCCAGCCTCATCACATGTGGCCACTGTGCCTCTGTGGAGCTACCTGAAAGGGAGAACTGCAAACTATGTTAAAGGAGGCTGCTGCTGCTTGACAGACACAGAAGGGATGTTTCCCCAAGATGAGATCAGATCATTAAACAAGAACTAAATCTCCCTTTAGACAGCATCTGTGTAGTGCTCTGACCTATTCTCCTGTGTTGTCACTTTTTTTTTTTCTTTCACTGCTTTTCAAAAAAAGACATATTTCATGAACCAAACAAAGCACCATTATCCCCCCCAGGATGCTATCATGTCAAGTTCCAATCTGGATTTTGAAAATGGCACGTAACAGAAAGAATCCATAACTCTCTCCCCAGCCATACTGAACCCTAGGGGGTTGCCAGTCATTTCTTTTGTCCAGATTTTCTACAAGACATGAGAAAGAAACTCATATGACAAGAAGGAAGCAAACATAAAAGCTTGATGCTAAAAAAAGTTTTGAGAAAACAGAGGATTACAATGGAAACTTGTGCAATCCCAGCAGCAGAACTAGCAGGTGTATCAGGTTTGCTGTAACGCTCAGTCCTGCAAGATGGCATGAGTACAGAGACCCATGCTGTCTCACAAGAAGCCCAGTGGTGGGCAGGATTTATTTCCTGGCGATAAGCAGAAAGATGAGTCTGCTCTTTGTGTAAAATGATGTATCCAAGCCATCTGCCTCTTCAACCTCATTTTTTACCTCTGGCTTTTCTCTCCCAGAGAGAATTAAAACCCAGATGATTTCACTAGTGCTGCCACCATAAAGTAACATGAGTATCTCTGCTTAGGAATGTCCATTTATTCTTTTCATCATGAGCTGGGTAATGGTCTGAAAGCCCATCCAGCAGACCAAGGACTCTCTTGGGTCTTGCAACACTCCCATGTGTTTGGGTGTCACAACCACCAAAATATTCCCTTATTAATTGCAGTCTGGGATTCTACCTACACACTGGGGACTAGACGAAACTGTGGGGAGACCTGGCACGATAGGCATAGAAAACCCCTCTGATAAACAAAGAAAAGGTATACCAAAGCCCCTTCCTGATGGACTGGAACCTGGTTCCAGTCATATGTCCTAGCATTGTAGTACTTCCTTTTTCAAAATTTGTCCTACATTGGTAAGTACATAATAACAAAAGCTATGCAAATGAAAGCCATGAAAGTCTGATGGAGGAAGCCAAGAAAGAACCACAACAGTATCAGAAAGGGTTTCTCAGAAGAAAGAAGGGATGATTTCACTGCATCTGTTGAAATTTAATATCCTGAGTCCCCCTTCTGGCTGCAAAGGGAATTTTAGGTAGGAAGCAACGAGGCAGGACACCATTATTGCTAAGAGAAATGGAGAAAATCAAGCCAGAAAAGTGCTCTGTAGAAGAGAAGCATACTGTTTTCACAGTATTACCTCATTCTGAATCTCTGCCTCTCTACTGAGAGATGTCACAAAACCTAACGTGGATGAAAGAATTAATAATAATAATAAAATCTCAGTATCATTATACTGAATGCCTACAGTATTTTTCCCTTTTAATCATTTTTATTGCTTCTGGAAAGAATTTAAGATAGACTTTGGAAGTCATTATTTCCAAGTATGATCTTTTTTCAAAATATTTTTTCTCACCAGCTTCATGAATATCCAGTAGTACACAAACATACCAAGGATTAAGTAAAAACAGTATCAAAATAGCTTTTTCCTGGAACCTCCAGAATAATCAAGCTATTTGTGATGGAATATGAGGAACTGAACACACACACACTGTGAAATCAGAGAGGTGCAAAAGGGCCCAAAAGCCATTTTCATGAATAGCTCTGACATGAGTTTGGAGTATATAGAGGAGGGTTGAAATCCAGCAAAACAACTAAAAAGTGATGATCTCCACTCGCAGTGCATGGCACCTCCATCTGCAGGCTTCACAGACCTGTCCAGGGCTCACTGAGCACATGCCAAACACTGTATCTAACTGTGGAAGTCCATATTTCATACCAAGAAAGGCAAAAAGCTCCAGGGCCAGTTGCCCTCTTTCCCACAGTCTCTTCATCCCAATCTCCAAGGCAAAAAAAAAAAAAAAAAGGAAGTTTTTCATTTTTCAGTATTTCTCAGTGCTCATGAGCTGGAATTGTTTTGATAGTAGTGAGAGGTTTGACAGTTGTTAATCCCCAGGGCTTGCTTCCCCAATCTTAAACATAGTTTAAATAATCAGAGGAAGCACTGACCTAAACAACAGGTTTTAATCATCTTTTTCCTTTCTGTACTCCATTATTTTCCCAAAAAGAAAAAAAAAAAAGAAAAAAACCCCCCTCATTTGTTGCTGTTATAACCCTCTTATTTGCTATTAAGCATAGCCCTTATTCTCAGTTTGATAATTCAGTTTTCCAGTCTCTGAGGATATGCTGTCTTTACCCTCCATTTATTTAGTCAGTTGTATAACTGAACATAACCACACAATAAATTCTGAGATTTTTTTTATGTTGGAAAATGTTGTATTATCTGCTGTATTTGTTATCTGACTGATTATTCTCCAGAGGGATGGAGATTAAAATACAGAAAAAGAGAATTTTGAGATGACTTGCATTAGCTGAATCTGGTAGACACATGGGAGAGGAGGGAAGCAGAAATTTTATTAAAACATATTGTGAATTCAAAATCAACAGACTTATTAAACAAAGAAGTACTGAAAGTGATTTTCTAAGTCACATTTAAGTATGGCCTTCATGTCCTTAAAACAGGAGAGGCATCTCATTTTCAGGCATAGATTGGGAGAGAAAGACACAGGTTTTTTTGCTGTTTTCTTACTCAGCAACTTTGCTTTAAATAAATTGGCCATCACATTGAAATAGCTGAAAATCATAGAAAAATCGCTCTCAATCAGTGGAGTGGATGAGTCTAGCATTCCCAAAAGATCTCAGACAAGTGAAATATCTACACGTTGGGCTTTCAATGAGGGCACTCTAGTTCATGGGATGGGATGGGAATTTACATAGCTTTGGCAATTCTGCACTCAGTCACCACTGGCATTGCATTCATATTAATGAACATGCTTGTGGAGTGGAGTGGCTTACTGCACTTTAAATTGGAGTGGGCAGTATCATGTTAGAAACTGCTAAAATGAGTGGTTCCTCACAAATGATAATGACTCCAAGTGAACATGGGAGATGTACAGAGAGCCATCGGCATCACATGAGCAGTCTGTCTGGCAGAATGTTTGTACCGTATCCCTTTTTATTAAGTGTGATGTGAAATACTGTAAAACTGGATGGCTAGGCAGGGAGCTGTCCATCGGGGCTAAAAAAAGAAAATCTCTCTAAGGAAGGCACAATGGGTGTGGGAGGACAATAAAGCTCAGGAAAAAAAAGACATCGCCCCTAATAGAAGTCACGGTAGACTTGTGATGGAAAAGCTGCACAGGGAGTACTTGGGCCAAGCACAGAGAACAAGGAAGAAAAACTTGGCAGAAATTGTCAAAATCAGCACAGTTTGCTCCCCAACCCCCAAAGTTCCTTTCTACTCAGGCCTGAAAGCCACATCGAGAAATGACAAGAGCTGTGTAATGTGACTACCCAACCCTCCCACACACCCCAGCGACCCTTGCCAAAAGGGCTCTCCATAGAAATAAACCAAACCACTGCATCCACGTTAGGACTCCATTTTCAGTCATTCTCCTTGCAGACTGTTGCCTGACCTTCAGCAAGGTTTTCCCATAGCCTAGTGAGAAGCATTTCTCTTCCACTTCTGACACAAAGAGCCAGCCTCTGTGCACCCCTTGGCAAGGGGTCTGGGCAATCACTTTTGCCCCAGACACACATGTGATGGGTGACGGTGGCATGCTGTGGCCTGACCTATGGGGGAACGGGGCATGTGTGAGGGGTTAATCAGGATACCCTGAAGGTGAGCATTTTGCCTGCACTAGTTAAAACCAGTAAAACACCGAAGCGAACACCTCCATTCAGAGCCTGGGTGGCTTTAGTTCACTTTAGTGTGATTCACTCCCAAAGCAGATTCTGCTACAATCCACTCAGAGCCACTCAACCCCAAACAGGAATCGTAGGCTCCACGGTTTCCCACAGCTGAACTAATTTGCTTTAAAACCGAATGTTTTGAGCGCCTCACTTCACCCAGCTGTAGGGCTGATCACCTGGAAGGTTTGTGCACAGCAACCACTGGGCTGTAAATTCACAGTTTAGCTGAGTAATTTGCTTTTGTAGACAAGCCATTACTTTGACTTAAAAGCCCAATCAACTAAATCCCCCCCTTCAATGCTTATTCAAAGTTGCTGTGGCTCTGCTGTGGCCCATGATGTACTGCAAGGGTTCTGGCTCCAAGCGCTAAAACAATTAGTCTGGGGAAATTAAATGGTGCTCTCTGCACACCTGTGGCTGGCTGCTCTCCCGTGCATGACAGCAGAGGTTCTCCCACACAAGCACTCGCAGCAGCAGCCTGCCGTGCCCAGGCTGGGCTCTCCCAAAAAGGTCTTGAGGAGGATGGTGACGTTTTTCATTCAGTTGAATGCAACCACTGGTTTGGAAAGAAAAAAAAAAAAAAAAAAAAACCTGCTCCGGAGGGTCTCTGCTTAGAAGATTTATATTTTAAACAGGCAACAGCTAATATCAAGGGGGAGCAGATACATTACCAACAAGTCATTTCCAAGCAGCTAATAACTGTTTCCCTACCCACCAGACCCTAGGATGCATTTTCAGGTTTAAACATAACGTATACATTGTAAATAGCGGAAACATCTGGGGTTTATTATAACACCACTTAGCTAGCCTTGGGCATTGTACAACTCCCGCAGGCCACGGTTCACCCTTGACCTGCCAAACATGATTACTGTACTCAGGCAACTTCCCCTGCTCCACAGCTGCTCTCCTTTCCCTCCCCTCCGTCAATACTCATTACCGCTGTCATTACAGCTACCATCCTAGAGCAGCCAGTCAAAAACTTGGGTTGCCATGGTCACTGCATGGACACAGCATGGCTATGCAGGCAGGGAAATGATGATGAGGATGACCAGTGAAGTCATTCTGCCTGCTGACCCCTGGGGAAGAAGGACTACACAATGCCATCTGCGTCGGCAGCCTTTTGCCCCCACCCTTAAGGTCACCTTCCTTCTCTGTCCTGCTCATCCCACCCTCATTACAGCTTTGACATGCCTCAGGTTCCCCCCTTCCAAATCTCCAGTCTCCCACTGAGCCAAACATGACCCTGTACCTCTCCCCAACTCTTCCTGCACCCTCATCTCCCAGCCATGTCTTGCTTCCCAAGCTCTCTCCTCCCACCCTCCCTCCTTTCTTTGCTCTTCACTCACTCTTTTCCCACTGCTTGACATCCAGCCCCACAAATCCTCAAACTGCAGTCGTACCTCTCCCCCACTTCACTTCTCCACTGCTTCTCCTTTCCTCTTGAACATGTTCCCAAGCCAGCTTCTCCTTGCCTCTGTGTAACACCTGAAGTGCAGCACCGCAGTAGAGATGTGGGCTGAGGCTCTCTTCTCCCCTGAAGACTCGGCTGGGGCTAGAGAATTAGCCCAGGCTAAGCACCAAGGGGAGGCATTTTAGAGCTGTTGGCACAATGTTGGACTGCAAAACTTTATCTGAACTAACTCGAAGTGTGAATCCAAAGGACTTGTGGACACATCTTCAGAAATAGAGTGATGTTAATTCTAGTAGGTTTAGAGCTAGATTAAAAAAAAAAAAATCCAAGTGGTGATTAAATACAACTTAGAGAACATACTTTAAAAGCTCGTTTGGATGAGCTTTCCAGGCGCCCCTGCATAATCAGGCTGCTCACTGCAGGCTCTTGCCTTTCAAGCATGCATGAGCAGTGCTGTTGCTGCCTCCAGCTGATCCTCCCTGCTGGATGCCTGAATAAGTGGGCAAGACAGCAGTGCTCAACACCTGCTGTTCAGAAACACAGCAGAAAGAAAATACAACCTGTGCTTCCAGCAGCTGCATCCACCTGAGAACCAGGAACAAATCTAGCCATCTACCAGCCAAGTCACAACCAGCCGCACCCCCACTTACAACACACAGAAGTGTAACGTCTTTCCTATAAATCCTGTTACACGAAGCCTCCTCAAGAGGTAACAGCCGTTCTAGCAGCAGTATATCCATTTGCAGAGTGCTATCAAAGCTCCACCGCCACCGCTCCTTGATTAAAGCCTATTGATTGATGCTATATCCACCTTGACCCTGAACTGCTGAGCTCAAGTGCTAGTACCATGTGGGGACAATATCCCGACTCCCTTCCTCCCCTGCAAGGTAAGGGTGAGAAGCAAATTTCTGAAAAAAGGCATCTGAAATGTATTGCCATGTATTGCCTTTTTAAAGTTTTATCACTCGGTAGCCTGTTAAAATCCTGTCTTACGAATAATGATATGTAGTTTTGTCCTTTTTTTTTTTTTCCTATAAATTTGTTAAGTTCAATCTACTGATCAATTTAAACATCATCCTGGAATTATGCTACGGTAGAACAAATGTGCATTTAGAGAATAAATGGAATTGATTCTCTTCTGCAGTACAAGGCCTTCCTAAATGAGGTATTTAAATATAAACCCCAATCCCTCTCTGAAGAAGCACCTGGTAATTCACTTTTTGGATCAAATTGCAACTCCACAAAAACTTTATGACCTCATGTGGTCTTCCCACCCCCACATTCCTCCCTAGAAACGTTATATACAGCATGCTTCAGGCAAGAGGGTTTACTGCAAATGTAGATGGTGGTGCTGGAGAAAGAGATGCAGCAAGCACCACAGCACTGAGAACATGAGAAATGGGCAGCTGCTTAAGGACGGACGCCCTGAGTTGCTGATACATTCATTCCTGGTCAAGTGCGTATCCTCCACTCCTGCTTGAAAAATCCTCCACACCCAATATTTTCCCTTGTCAAACAGGCCCACATGCCCATCCCTCACTCCATCCTCAAGCATGTTCCAGCAACCGTAAAAATAACCATCCTGACCAAATGTTGGGCTAGCCTGGTATCCCATCTTCAGTGGTGGCTGAGAGTGGGTGACAGCGAAAAGAGCTGAGAAAAAAAGCAAGGACAAATTGTTGTCTGTGATGGACTTGGCTGTGGCAAGGTCCGCCAGGTCAAAGAACTGCAGAGAAAGGAGGTACTGCTGGGCTGGGTGAGATGCTCGGGAACCTTCTTGTTGGGAACCAGATGCACAAGCTGCCTCTTGCCCCTCCCTGGTGGGACTTGGAGGTGACGGGGAACCCTGGTTGGCCTGGGGCTGGGGGGCACCTGGCCCAGGCTAACTGGGCTTTTCACCAGAGCAGAGATGGCAACCCTCAGTGTTACTGTAGCCAGGACTACCGTGCTGATGGTCAGGAGAAGGGTGTGCAAACACTGTCAGGGCAATCCTGTCTTACCATTTTTATCTCATCTGCTCCCCGGTTACAGAGCCAGCAGCTGCCATTGTTTTATGAATGGAAACAGCCTCGCAAACAAACTCTTCAAAAGTTCTTAACACCCCAACTTGTTGCTTATCCCTTAGCTTCAAAGCAACTTACAGCTCTTATTTATGCTTGGGTTCTTTGGCACTGATCAGAAATGGACTGGCTTTTTCCATGAAACCAGTGGCAAGAAACATCAAGAAACGTGCCATGAAACAAGATGATTCTGAGTCCTCCTGGTATTTCTGTAATTTGTCAAGAGAGTAGATAACCAACTGCAGCTTAAAAAAAAAAAAAGAAAAGAAAAGAAAAGAAAAGAAAGAAAAGAAAAGAAAAGAAAAGAAAAGAAAAGAAAAGAAAAAAGAAAAGAAAAGAAAAGAAAAGAAAAGAAAAGAAAAGAAAAGAAAAGAAAAGAAAAGAAAAGAAAAGAAAAGAAAAGAAAAGAAAAGAAAAGAAAAGAAAAGAAAAGAAAAGAAAAGAAAAGAAAAGAAAAGAAACTCACTATTCTTGACATTTCAACACTTCCTTGCTGTAAGCCATGGTGGGGAGATTTCTGCTTTTCCATGAAAGTTTGCTTCCCAACACTATCAAAAGAATATGCATTTGTTCCTCTCAAAAACACTAATACAGAAAGAAAAGGGTTATTTGGGAAAATGACTGCTTTCTCACAGCAGCTATCAGTTCCGTTCTTTAAGGACAGCACTGTTTTCCAACTTTGTGCCATCCAGCTGTTGGCATATTTCACAGGACCACTCCCCGAGGGGGTCTGTCCGGGAGCTCCAGTGTTTCTATGAAAGCACAAGTTAAAAACGGCTTAGAAAAGAAGACTTTTCTTTTCTTGCCACTTCCCCACCGGAGGAATTCTCTGATGTAACACAACTCTAGGAGGTCTCAAACACTTAAATTTTAACTCCTCTCTTGCTGCAGTTGTGAGTGTGCGCACAAGCCTGCACGTATGTTTGCATTAATCTTGCTCTAGAGTAACTCTAGAAAGAAAAAATGTTTTTGCCTTCGCTTTGCAAAAGCTAAGTAGATTAGACTAGAATGGTTAAAAGCTATCACTTTTCTGAGGTAAAGAGGATAAGATGAAAAAGATGCAGAAACACCTGGAAATGTACAAGCACCTGACTTCAAAGGTCAGCTGAATTAAATATTAACCCTGGCAGCAAACATTCAATATTTAATTTAATTATCTTTCTCCCCCCCGTCATCTCTAGGCCAGCAGACATGATACAGTACATCATTTTGATTTCTTCCAAATACTGTTTCTGCAGGACAGAAGTCCATTTGTTATTCTCAGTTTAAATAATTTGCAGTGTCATTAATTGCATTTCCACTGGGCTCTTTGGGGACTGCTAAAAGTCACCTGAGCGGGCCTGCTCACAGTTTAAAATCTGTAGGTACCCATGTAGGCTGACAGAAGAGGAAACCCAACTGTAAGCACGATATCTTCACCTCGCACACAGCCCCAGCTATTTCCACTTACGCAAGTGCTTAGGCAAGTCCTTAAGTTGAAGTCTGCAAATAGTCCTAGTGGTTTTCAAGGAGTTTCATGCATTCCTGACAGGTCAGCTTGCTTGCAAGTAAGCTGGATGACCAGGTTCCTTGCAGGACCCAACTGTGCACAGGACAGGCAGGTACGTGGACACAGCCACCCCACAACCGCCTGTAATAGGCAGGAGGGCTTGGATCCACGGTTCTGTCTGTGAGCTAGGGCCCTCCTTTCAACTGCACTAGTAATTTTGCTACTGCTGGCATCTGGTCTTTGTCCTGCTTGTGGCTTTTTTTATCTCTAGTATGTGTTTGATGGAAGCTCTTCTTCCTCTGGGGATCTGGCTCAAAATCACCAGCAGCAACTTTTATTCTGCCCTGCCCTGTGCATGCAGGTTCCTGGGAAGCATTTAGGGACAATTGCCTACATGGAAGCAAGCTGGCATCACAGTCCATTCTTTGCCACTTACACACACAATAAAAGGGCCCTACAAAGTAGGCATGTTTTTTTACAGCTCAGAAATAGGTGGAAACAGTGACAGCGGGCTGCCTTGTGATACTTCTTCTGATGCCCTTGGACAGCACAAACTGACTAAATGTCCTGGCACAGTGGGAAGGAGAGCAGCACTTCAACCCAAATAACACTATAAATCAGAGCAGCCTCTGGGCTATTTCATCCGTGGTGGAGACGGCAGAGCATAAGCAGACACCCTGCCAAAGCACTGACCAGCACTGGTACTGGAGAGAGCCTGGCAAAATCATAGAGTTTGACATCCCCAGGTCTGTCAAACACCTTGGACAGGCACACATAGGCCAAACATTGTGTGACAAAAGAAGACAGGATTCCTAAACACTTGTTATTTATGCAAGCACTTGAAGAGATTGCAAAAAGTATTTTCACATGTCCTTCTGTCATTTCATCTAACTGACATGCCTATGTCCTTTTGCTAATACATGGAACTACCTTCAGGCAAGCTCACCATGGCAGTCAGCACTCAGCACAACTCACCAGAGGAGCATTGGCTGATTTTTTGGGAAATAAAGGGGAAACAGACCCTGAAGAATCAACCTAGAGACCATGGAATGGAGAACAGCTATCCAGACATGGCAGTTTACTTCAGCTTTGATGACACTTGCATACAAAGTTGACTTGAGGGAAAGCCACTGAAGTCTAGACGGAACCATAAGAATCATTTACAATCCACCCTGGACTCAGCCATCTTCAGCTGTCTTCAGTGCCCTGGGAATCTCTCTTGAGCACCTCCCCTCAAAAGAAACCACTGTCATTGGCAGCAGCTGTGCAATTATTTCCATGCCATTACAATAAAATGCTTAGACTAAGCTACTACCCCCTCAGCATCTCCCAGAAACGATATTCCTTCGACAGCACTGAAGATGACATCGCCTTAACACCAAGCTCTGCCTTCATCCTGCAGTTAATACAACTCACACTGCAGCCAAGGATCTGGTTCCCCTCACACACTGGAGACTGGAGGCAATCCGGTTATTGTCAATGGCTTCTGCCAGTCAGCTGTGAGCTGGAGAAGCGATGGGGCAGACAGCAGACAGGGGATGGGAGCAAGGACACCAGTAGCTGAGACCACTGGGTTCCAGCACTCGTGGAACTGACATAAGCCTCAAGAGAGACCTTGCAACCAGGACTAGTGCTGACCATTTTGTGATAGGACGGGCCCTAATCCTACAGAGAGGCTCCTCACCCAGATGGTCTTCACTGTAAGAGAGAGCATAGAGTGAGTTGAGAAGCACCCACAGATTAGAGAAATAATCAAGGAATAGCAATGACAAATAACACAGGAGTGGGCCAGAGTTAAACTGATATTTATGTCTTAAGTGCCCCCATATGAACTTATTTTAAAATCCCTTTTTTTTTCAGCTAATTCGCTGAAATAGTTTCCCAGTTTCTGACCTTGACGACCCTTCACACAGCCAAGGAAAGTTGTGCTTAACGTCAGTTTCACTTCTGCTGACAAACAGTTTCTTTTCTCCACAGTTTTTTTTGTCATTCAGCATTCGAACCTAGCCTTTTACACATTTGTAGCACCCTCTCACATGCTGTGCACAACGCTTAAGGGAAAAACCATTCTTCAATCAAAGTTTATCGGCAGAAAAAAAGATGAGACCAGGACCACCGGAACGTACAAAGTTAAGTCTGCCAATAACTTATGCAGAAGGTCAGACTAGAAGCCTAGCAAACACAAAAAACCTCGCCCATTCATTTCTGCATTCATCCCACAGCTTTTGGTTGGACTATAGCATATATTTCATAAAAGATACCAATCCTTGCCTCAGATGCTATGAGTGACAGAAAATCTTCCACATGCCCAGGCAAGTACTTCCAGCGCAGAACTGCCTTCACTTTTTTGGTTTTGTTTTGTTTTGTTTCCCAGTGCCTTTTACCTGGCCTCACTGGTGTGCTGGCAGCTCCATTCATTCTCTAGAGGTCCCACAGAGAAAACAGTTTTTAGTGTGTGCTTTACACCTTTGCATTTCCAGACCACTCTTTCCAAGAACAGGACCAACTAGAAGCTTTTGTGTTGTCATGTTAGCTACCTTCTCCAAAGGTAACTTCTCTTGAAATAATCTGCTGTAAAGCTGGCATGGTTCACTGCAGAAGTACAGCAGAGGGCAGAAACAAGAAGGAAGCAGTGACAACCCTTGGATACCTGATTTTACATGTCACATTTCTACCATGGAAATATGGTTCCACATGACCAGTGGAAAACAATATGCATGCTACCTAAAAAGATTGCCCATATTTTTGTCCTCACTGCAATAGGTAGTGCTCTCTGGGAAACCCATTTTCACAGCGGGAAAGGAATTTTTTCACACGCAACAAAAAACAGGGCATGAGACGGGCTTGTGTTATCTGCATCTTATTTTCTTATCTCTAGAATGGCCACACATCAGGAGACAGGGTGGTTTGTAGAAAGAGGTTATTGTCAGAGCGGGGAGACTTGGTTTCTGCTCTGGAACCAGACTCTGATCTGGTGTGACCCTTGACATGCAGACTGTAGGCTCCTAGGCAATAGCACCTTGCTTTCAGACTGAGCTTCTTTCACAGAGGGGAGTTTGATGGATATAGGCTTCAGTTAAACCTCGAAGCACTATGATGACATGAACAATATCAGTTTATTTGGCACAATTCAAGGATACATGCAAAGAAGTATTCACAGAATAACCAGCTCTATTTCATTTACTGGTGTCCAGTCCAAATATAATGCAATAACTCACAGTAATTTTCAGTGCTTTTTCATATACAGGTGCAATATAACATTGACAGAATAGTCCCTTTTTTTCTCCTTTCAGAGTCCAGTGGACTTCCCCAAAGGAAAACTAAAGAGTCTGTCACTGTAGAAGCCAACAACCCTGCCAAAACATCACACATGCACAGGCATGCACACACGCACATAATCTCCCAACACTGGATTTAAAATTTAACTCTTCTGGCAGTAACTGCAGTGGGAACAACCTCTATCAATCACCTCTGCAAGTGGATGTTACCAGGACTCTGTTTAGTCATCTCAAGTATGCATTCATGCTTCTGTAACTGTCTTCAAAGGGATTAACCATTAGCCATTGGACATGGCATGCGGTTGACTCAGGGGTGAAATGAAAGCTGTTAATGCCGGAGAAAGCCATTGAGCAAGGCCCAGCCTGAGTCCAAGTGCTGAATGCCAAGCCCAGGCTGACTGACCTGGATTCCCCCTGCTTACAGAGGTGGAAGGACCATCAGCTCATAGAACCTGAGAAACGGATGCACAGAGGGAATAAGGAAAGATTCCCAAATGAACTATTACAACTAGATTAACACCTCTCTCTCTTCATCCCTGTCTTGTGAAGCCTGTGGACTCCTTGTCAGAGCTAGGAGAAGTTGAATAGCCCACAGTGAACAGACTTGGCCAATTTCTCCCCAGATACAATGCTCCCAAAGAAATTACACAAGCAGAAATGCAAAAATAGACACAAGTAGTATTCTATGCACAAATAAAACACTAGCAGTTACTCCGGCAGCGGTTTGCATTAAAGGTCCCTATCTATCCATTATGAAATATGTTGTTTTACCTTCCTTTTATGCTTTTTTCTCCATTAACAGAAATTGAGCAGACAGGAAGGACAGGAGGAAGGAGGGGTGGAAGAATGGATCAAAAGGAGGAAGAAAAAATGCAAGGAAAAGGAGGAAGGAAAGGAAAGAAGGAAGCAGGGATGGAGAAAAGAAGGGACGGAGGAAGAAAATAACACATAGAAGGTGAACTAAAAGAGGGATGGAGGGACTGATGGATGGAAAGGAGGAAGTGAGTAAGAAGCGGAGCAAGAAAAAGAAGAAGGAAAGGAAGAATGAAGGGAAGAAGAAGGGGAGGGACTGAGGAAAGGAGAGTAGGAAAAAAAGGAAAGGAGGGTTTGTGGGAGGAAAGAAAGAGGGAAAACAAAGGAAGAGAAAAGCACTCCTATGAATATCCCTGCTACTTCACGCTGGGCAATTTCACATTCGTACTGCACGAGCCCAGAGCAGAGCGCCTGCCAGGACCTAAGCGTCGCTCTGGCAGCCTACCCGCCAGTTTACCTGCACATCCAGCGCGGCTCAGCACAGTTTACACCCCCCCTCCACCCGCCACTCGCTCCCCACGTTGCCATCCTCGCACCATCCCCGGCTCCTCCCGAACCACGCGCAGAGCCGAACGACGGAAAGCCCCCCCCGCGCGGCTCCCACCCGGCTCGCCCCAAGGCCCCGCCGCCGTGGGGCAGCGGGCANCTTCTCGCCCCCCACCCCGTTATTCTTCTGGTTGCCTTCACCGCTTTTAAAGCAGTGTTTCCACAGACGCCTCCGTGAGCATCACGCGGAAGAGCCGCAGCCCTGAGAAAACACCACGACGCGTTTCCTCTCCCAGCTGTGCCTCTGCTGCATGCCGCCCGTAGCCCCGACACTGACACCCTAACTCTTCAAACGCGCGTCCCTGCACCGCTACGTTTTCTCGGGCTGTAGCAAGACCTGCCCCCCACCACCCGCCACCCCCAGGACTTCCACTCCGAGTATCTGTAGGAGCAACGGAGGGTTAACCGAAACACTTCAAGCACGTTCAAGCAGTTCTTTGTACAGTTAGAATGACTCACACAAAATATTGACACTCGGTTTGTTTTCGTGTATCATAACGGAACATGATAAACTATCAGTACTGTTAAAGGCACATTCACTCTTGTTACTTTTGGAATGTTAACAAAACACTGATTTGGTAAGAATTCATAGCATTTCCAGAGCTTCTGACACTGTGACATGATTGTTCTTCACTGTTTTGCTCTTGGTTATAAGTACCTGCCTCAAAGGACTATCGGATGCTTTCTGATAGATTAAAAGGGGGAAATGGGG
>VXAL01003129.1:61836-97032 GCA_013399475.1 Chauna torquata | reverse complement strand
AGGGGGCGGGTGTTGCCGCCTCGGGCCGCCCCGCCGATCGGCGAAGCCCTGCGCTCTCCGCGAAGGCGGGGGCTCTGCCGTCAGCCGACCTGCGGACAGGTCTGGGGGACAGGCGGGGGCCTCTCCGGGGGGGCGAAAGGCGGGTGCAGCTGCGGTGACTCCTCAGGGTGCTTGCGTGCTCCCACTTACGCACCTGCTTAAGCTGCGGCTTCCTGCTGGGTTTAGCGGCGGTGCCACCCCCCCGGCTGTGGCGGATGCTCAGGGGAAGGGGGATTTGCAAGGCTCGAGTGCAGCCCTGCACCTGGTGCTGAGCAGGGGAATCCCGCCCCGAAAAGGTCTAACAACGGCAGGCACTTGTGTCCGTGCTCTCAGTGTGGGTCCGTTCCCACTTGTGTACCCTGTCACCGGGCTGAGCCCAGCACCACCGGTAGGTAAGGGAGAGTCGGTCAGGTAGAGCCTTGCGGCTGGCTCTTCATAGATGAAACCGCACCCAGTGCGGTCATACCTGAGAGAGCTTTAAAGTACGGGTAACAGTGGAAATACACCAATCTGAACTTCACTGTTGTCTCGAAAACTTGTCCTAGAATTTCTGTATACGGTTGCTTGGCTAACCTGAGCTGCATTCCCTGCTGGTGCAGGTAATTACACAATTAGGCAGGAAATGCAATGCTCCGAGAAGTTCTAGAAAAGATCTGCACAGTCTACGTAAAACCTCTCAATGGAAGGCTTTTCCTGTAGGCTTGGAAAGGTTATGCAATGTGAAAAAACAGACAGGATCAGAGCCTAAAGCTAGGACTGCTGCTTAGCAGTTCTTAGTGATTGACTCTTGAGGAGATTATTCTACATGTCGTTTACACTGCAAAAACGTTTACAATGATCACCATGCATGAAAGTGGCTATAGAATTGTTTTCCAGTATTATATGATCAAAAACATTCAAAAAATCTTCCCAAGTCAGACCCCAAAAAGACAAAGCACCCCAAAATCAATATATACTGAGCTTATATACACCCATCATCTCTGGCTGAAAGTTTTAGTGTTCAGTTTTAGGGTTATTTTCCAGAATTCCCTTAGAGCAAGAAGCTTTTGAAAGAAACTGTGGTTAACCACTGATAGTGGGATTTCAGCATTTGGACTTTGGAACAAACCGAAAAACCCCATACTTGTTTAAGTGCTGTCTCTATGGTAAAATAAGAAAGGTGGACAACAGCAACTGCGAAACAGTAAAGCAAAGAAATAGGCATCCAAAGTGGCCTGGCGGTGCAGCATCAGTGAACAAATCAGACCACGAAAAAAAGGAAGGGACATGGGTGCAATTCTTGATGCAAAAAGTTCCGGAAGATACTTGCTGCTCAATGCATTCAGGCAACATAATTTATTTCTTAATATGCGGAGTTGTAACATTCTTTCGTAAATGTGCTGAACCGAGAATGAAGGAATAAATCCTGGCCAGGGAGGGGGCAGAGAGCAAATCTCACAGAGCAGCTGGCGACGGTGAGGTATTACTGGCGGCAGTAGCTCGATTTTTCCTTAAGAGGTCACTACTCAGCAAGGAGGGAGCCTTCTTCGGCAAAATGTAAGACAGTGTGTTCGGTAACCAAATGTACTTTTAAATAATCTCGATATGACCTGGCTTTCTGTACTCTGCAAAATTTAAGTTCTCAAGGTAAACATTACCTTCACGCCGTGTTCACCACTATTAGATAATCATCCCGAGGATTTATCAGGGTTCAGGCACTGTGAGCCTCACAGGTCAGACTGTCACCACAGCCTTTTTTTTTGGAGGGTCTGCTACTGTGAAAAGTCCCCAGGAGCCCAGGAATTCATCTAAAATTAAGGCCTAAAAATGAAACACCAAATTCCTGATTACCTGGCACTTTCTCTGCCAGAAATGGGAGTCATTTCTTAGGAAAACATACCAGAAATCTACCCCCAAAATAAGCCTATTATTTCCAGAAGGAAGTGTATTGATCATTTTAGGCAACATATCATAGATCTGCAGGATAAAGGTGAGATTTTCTTCTATGTACACCAATGCAAGAGAGGCAGGTGTTGCTTATAACACTGAAGACTCTCTCCTCCTTTGCTGCTGCCAGCTATGGGGTACTTTGTCAGGGCTGGTAACAGCTGATTTAATGCTGTTTTAAAACAGCTGTTTTTTCCCCTCAGTTGCAGTATTGTGGTAGAAGGTGGGCTTGTCAGAGGCCAGTCAGAAAACGTGCAACATACCACAAGATTTTGAGCTGCTACAGTATAGTCCAGTCTAGTGACCTTAGAGCGCTCAATCAGTTCTAACATTCAAAGGCCACTGTGGACTTCTTGAAATAGAGTGATGCAATCATTTACAGCATTTCATTGCAGTAGGAGCCATAGCTCAGACATGTTGTGTGGCCTGCTAAAGATTACATGGATGGCAGGGGGAATAGAATTCAAATTCTCACATGCGCCACTTCATCATAGGACAGGTAGAAGAGAGCTGCCCACTTGTCACCAACGCACAGCAGGTAAAGACCGTTTATGGAGCTTTTACTCATTCATCTCCTTGCTCTCTTCATCCAAAGTTCTTCAGTATAAAAATAAAGCTCTGCTTATGCCCCATTTCAGCCAACTTTTGGTAATCTGGCTACTCTGGACTTTGTGCAATTATTTACATCAGGCAAAGTGAATGCAGAATGCTGCTAAGTCTAATTTTTCGCTTACATAAACATCTTTACAAAATGCAATGCAGGGCAAAAGAGACTGATCAGCAAACAAAAATAAATAAAGAGTGCTCCAGAGTAACAAACAGTTGAGTAAAACTTCAACAATCTGGCTTTCTTCTGCTTCTGGGCTCCTTTTTACAAATACACTGGCCATCCAAAGGGGGCTTAACTACAGCTACTCTGAGACTCCAGTGTCCTACCAAAAGAGTATAAAGAGTTTTGAGACTTTTTTTTTCAAACAGAAAATGCACTCATTTAACAAAATTGGTTCCTGAATCACTAACGCTCATGGGTTAACCCCATCCTCAGGCTACTCTTAAATCAGTCCAAGGACTGCCAATTTCTCTACATTTGATTTTCTTTTAAAGCACATGAAGATAAGTCAAATTTTGGACTTAAATCTACATAAAAGTCAAAACCACTTGTTGCCCATTCCAGTGATGGCAAGAAAAGAGTAAGAAACATAAGCATAAATTGCAATAAATAGTAAAGATATAACCATAACTGTGAATAAAATATATTCTCATTTTAAGTTGGATTTGAAAGTTGTCAGCAGCTAAGCACCAAATCTTTGACATCTGCTCAGCTGAGGCAGGACAACAGTAGCTTTTGTTCTACTGACATTTTTGAAGATGCAAATCTTGATTACACAAAAGTATCCTAACAGCAGTTTAAAGGTCAAGCTGACAAACCAACATCTTTGGCAACAGCAGCAATCGTGACAGGTGATGACGTCTCATTAACGTCTCTTTTCAGGAAATGGCACATTTTGGAGTTGTTTGTACATGTGTCTGTATATATGTTGCTACAAACAAGACCTGATAGCCTCCAATTTACGAACAATTCTTATGGACTCGGTATGTGAAAGTTCAGGAAACAGTCAAAACAAGAGAAATGGATATTTTAACATTTATTGTTTCAGAACTTTTTAGATCTTCTAATTACAACTGCTAGTCTCATTAATGTGCAAAGTGAAATGAATGAAAAAATATTTTTGTGTATTAGTGGACATAAGCTTTATTTTCCTTAAAAACATGTCAAGCCAAAGTTTCTACAGGCTACCACACTGCTGAAAAACATAGAATCATCAGATCATTTAGGTTGGAGAATACCCTTAAGATCACCAAGTCCAACCATCACCCACCATTACCAAGTGTACCACAAAACCACATCCCTAAATGCAACATCCACACATCTCTTAAATACCTCAAGGGATGGCGACACCACTACTTACCTGGGCAGCCTCTTCCAATGCCTAACCATGTTTTCCGTGAATAAATTCTTCCTGATGTCTAATCTAAACCTCCCTTGGTGCAACTTCAGTCCATTTCCTCCCATCCTAAACATCACTGGTTGTAAACAAGAATATGGCCTTTGAAAATAAACTAAATGAAAAGACACAGAAAGTGAAAATCTATTCAGAGGGTAATTTCAGCAGCCCCTGTTTGAATCCACGTCCACAAGGCAGTAAATTCCTCCAGCACCAACAGAAATAATAGTTCTTTCACTTCATTAGTGTGACTCCATTGATGAGTGTTTCATCCACACATAGTGCTCTCATGGAAATGAATTAAAATTCCTTTTTTTTTTTTCCCCCTAAGTAGATATTGAGAATTCGTTTAATTTAAGTGTAGGTCTTCTCACTCAGGACAAAAAAAAATCTTTAAGTTCAGACCAAGTCACTTGGGAAGCTAATTAAGTCTAATCATATTAAAATCACTACTGATTAAAAATGCCAAAACAAAGCTTTAATGTTGTTTAACAAATTCACTTTAAGTGCACATCTGTTTTGGACCCAGATTGATGATAATCCCTGTCATCCTAGTGCACTCACAAGCAGCTCACAGGCCTTCAAAATCAGACCAGCACTCCCTGGGCACGAATCCACGGTTTTCTGTGCCCCGTCACAGCCAGCACACATTCCTCACCTCTGTGGCAACACAAGTCAGAAGGGACGTAAGTCCCAGCGCCTTCGAAGGCTGCACCCACATGGTCAGCATTCACAAGCTGTGCTCTGCCCGGTGGCTTTGGTAAAGCAGCTTCTGTCTCTGAGCCACCGAGCCCTGCAGGTGTGCCTGTATCTTATGCAGCTCACTCCACTGCGAGAGCGGTGGAGTTGTGCCCTCTCTGCCTCCTGTAGCCCCCCTCCTCTGCTCATCGGGCTGGCCTGTTCTGCAGAGCACTGCATCCCCACCCTACTGCAGGAGAGAAAACGATGCTTGTGATGGGGTGCAATTAACCAAGGTGTGTTATTATTCCAGTGTCCTGGACTAAATGACTTGGCCAGCCTAAAGTGTCCCTAAGGGCTCCACTTCACAAAGCCTTCACCCCACAGGGTCTGTGAAGCAATCAGCTTCCCTTTGGAGTCAATCAGTGCAGCACAAGCACACTGGTGTTTTGCCTGCACTGCCACCCAAGGTTGTCACAGCCTTCTTTATGAGATTATCTCATAGGAATGCAATCTGCAAGATATCTTGTCTTCAAAACATGCTGTGGTTGTGTGGGGAAAAGAACTGAGAGGGGATTTAGACCCAACAGCTCTCAGCTTTGTAGCTCCAAATTCTGAATGATCTGGTGACCAAAAGAGCACCCTGAAGCGGGCACACAGGCTCTCCATTTAGAGCATGGGGACTGTTCAGTGCCTGGCAGGCGAGTTCATAACAGTCATGTCTGGTAAGCAGCCACTGACCCGAACTACGCATTAGAAAGGTTAACAATAAAACAAGATGTCTCATTGAAGCTTAGGATGCTTTCAACTCCATGCTACATGGAAATGCCTTCCCAGGCTGAAAATGAAACAAAAACACCAGAAAAAAAAAGAGATGCTCTGTGAAGAGGATGGCAACAAGGTAGACTTCTTCCCTCTTGCCTGTAGTAAAAACCCGGTGATGGAAAATACCGTCTCCCTGAAAGGGAGAATCCTGAGGTCAGATTTCTAAATCTGTCTGAAGAAACGTAATTCCACATTTCTCAGCTCTCAGAAGTTACCCAGACTCTTAGGCACTCAGGCCACAGATTTTGGACCAGTGAAATACTTAGGAAAGCAGAAACTAGAATTCAGAACACACTTTCTTTCACGTAAACACTCTGGCCACTGCCGCGCTTCCTTTGCCTTTGGACCAGGGTATGGTGAGACAACTGCAGCTGGGTAGACCAAGGGTACTCTCTCTTGTCTGGGCATACGAGTGGGCCTAGCTCCATAGGCCAAGCACATAGCTGTACATTTTTGTGTGAATTTCATGGAGAGCTCCGCTAAATGTCTTGCTGTTAAATGCAGTAATTGTTTGGATTCCTTTTTGTCATTAATACACAAAATGAAGGATGAGACTTTGCCCATCTACATACCTCACCACGTGTATATATACACATACATTCACAGCTAATTCAGAACTGCTGTGATTCAACTGCAGCTTTTGCTGCCCATGAAAATCAGTTCGATGAACAGCAGTAAACAAGAATATATTGCACGTAGGGAGAAGAGTCTCTCTGTATGGGCTTTGTCTTCTCCATAACTCTTATTTAAATCCTAAGCAAAAATGAATAAATACATTGTTAGAGAGGAGGTACACTCACTCCAGCTTTGTTTTAAGGTCTTTCATCCAGCAAGATAATTAAGATGTGCCTAATTAAAGCCTGAACCATTGGTGAAGTTCCCTGCTGTGCCTTATGTGCATAAGAAATATATAGCATTACAATTTCAGCTAGCAAGTCTAGCCTATTTAGCTCAGGCTGTAAAAGTTTGTGTGATTAATTACAGTGTCCCTGTTTAAATCCCTGATTTAGCAGTCATCATATTGAGCATCGGAGTATTTCTGTGGTAACTCCTCGGCCTAAAACTAGGCACAGACTTAGGTACCTTTCAGAAATAGAGTTTGGGAAAGGTTGTTCTTTCAGAAAGTTTTCGTGCCCTTGCCTTTCTAAGTAAGTGGAACTCTGGTTAAAATCTGCCTGATATGCCATTCCTCCAAACAGGTTCTCAGCTGCAGCCTTCACTGAAACTTTTCTTTGAGTAATGCATTGCTTTCACTGAGTTGTTTCAGAAAGTTGCATGCACTTCCCATCACAGCCAAGCAAGCAGAAGATAATTTTGGTAGACTTGCCTCAAAAAGAGAAATATGGTGTGCAGGGGTATCATTTCATGCTGTGAAATAAGGATTGAAGTGAAAGGTTAAATAAGAAACTAGTCAAGTGGTAAATTAAAGCCCAGGGAAATCCAGTTATTTCAAGCCTTCGAAAATGATGTTTCGAAATTGTGTTAAATTCAGTACCCTGGTGGGTGGGGAGGAGGTTGGGTGTTTCCTGCAGACAGGCCAGAACAAAAAATATACATACATTTGTCTGTTTTGAACCCTGCCAACTGCAGGGGGAAAAATACACCCCAGATACACCTGGGTGCTCTGTAGCCATCCTAAGAACAGAGCACCAGGCTGACAGAGAGGAGCTGGGAGCATAAATACAGAAAATTACTCTCTACATGCCTGGTTCTTGCAGTCTCCTTTAGGAATCTGCTCCTAGTCATCGTTAGAAACTGGATATTAAGTTAGATGGGCATCTAGTTTGACCTAATATGACCAGTTTTATGTTCTTTCTCTTTGCATGCAATTTAGCAAGTGCCTGAGGATTCAAGCGAACATGGGACTTCATTGTATTTCTAAAAGCACATGGTGATTTCAGTGATCTGTAAGTGAGCACTGTTTGCGAGATGTTTATAGGAACTTGTTTCTTCTTCCCAGATTAAATACTTTCCATTTTTTCCCACATGTATAGAGAGACAGTGTGAAGTCTTGTTTCCCTGTTGTTCTGCCACATTTAGAGTGATCAGACCTCCATTGTCACTTTTTCCTGCTTCCTGTTTTTGGGACATCAGAAATCACCGAGCTATATGCCTATTAGAAGATAGCCAAGGGGATGTTACAGATACGTTTTAAAAGATTTTTTTTGTTTGTTGTCATGGCTGTGTAAAATCATGAATGAAGTTACTGTGGGTTGCTTGGTGGAGGTAGGAAAATTGAGTTCAGCAAAAAATATCAGAGAAAGGTCTAAATATAACTTTGGCAAAAGGCGTGGTAAGGAAAGTAGTGAACATAGTGTGAAAGTTGAAGAAAAATCCAGAGGTCAGATCCCTGAGGGTGGAAAATGCATTCAGTTTGTTTGAAGTCCATGGAAATAGTGATTTACACTCCTGAAAATTTGGCCCTAACACATCATGACTATTTCCAGATGAGTCCTAGTTTAATATAGATAGCAAATAGCCTTGCTGTTTGCTGACTAATTCTTCCCTTTGTAAAGGAAGTCTGAGTGGCGAGTCGTGCTGGAGACCCTCGGCGCTGTAAGTGCTCTCATGTAATCAGATTGGTGTGACTTCCTCTGTCGATAAAACTTTTGTAAGATACTCTTTAGACAAAACTCTGGCCAGATCCTCAGGTCACACACATATGCACACACGCACACACTCACAAAATACAGCTCGGGGTGCTGTAGGGCCACACAGGTCCCAGTAAATGCAGTACTTCAGCACACTTGAAGACCTAAATACATGTATGTTTGGGGTTGTTTTGGATCACTGAAAAATTCCTACAGTGCCCTGGCTGCCAAGTTTCAGTGCTTAAAAATACAAATAACTGGGATCTGGGTACTTCCCTTTAGGGCAAAGTTTTTTAAAAACCTTCATTAATCCTAACCCTAGGAAAACAATGCAGAGCTCAGTTGTCAGGGAATAAAATGTGTGGTGCCTGTGTCACTAAATTCTTTCAAGTGGTTTTAATTGACTCGTAAAACATTCAAAACTGAGCCAAGACAGGAATCCTATTACCCTGAATTGACTAGGCCTATACAGCTTGCTAGTAAAGCATTGAAAGTTGTGGGATCACCTCATTGAGCAGAAAAAGAATGTATTTTAATGGCAATTCCTTCTGCAAGTTTATTCATGAGTTAAAGTCAACAATAAACATGTTATTCCACAAGCTCAGACCTTTGTCTGTTCATGAATAACCCACAGGAAGACTGTGGATATGCCAGTTAGAAGGGAGAACATGAAATTGCTATTTGCTAATTTGATCGCTATGCATAGTTCTAAGCTGGCCCATTAAGCAAACACATTTAATCCTATAGTTTGCTCCTGAGCTATCTGTCACACGTACTGCAGAGAATTTGGTAATCCAGAGGCACCATCTCAGCTATATACCTGGTCACCTAAATCACAATGTTTTAGTTCCCAGATGGCAAGGTAACATTATAAACAAAAACAGTGTCTGAACGTAATAATGGGACTGACAGTGGCCACTGTTTTCAGTGCGTACCGACCTCTGGTCTCTGTCAAGGAGTATTAACTAGTCCTTCTTTTCCAAGGTTTCGTTCTTCAGCCAGGTGGATGAAGGTCAGCCTCCTACTAGCTGTCAGTGTTCCTTACGTCTGTCACTTTAATCATGAAAGAGAAAAACACTCTACAGCAAAAGCGAAGAGCATAGAGACGTGCAAATCCTGTTGATTTGGTAGGAACCTGTCAGTGAAACATGGGAGGGGTCAAAAGTGCCCTGAAATGTACTGGGGTGCACTAGTAACTGGTGCATGGACACCAAGAGGTTGTACAGAAGCACTAGTGATAGCAACATATTACAGACATAAAACAAAGAAGAGAGATTTTTGTGAAGTTTCTTGACAAGGTGTCAGTTGCTCAGGGACACTGACCAAACAAAACAAAACAAAACAGAACAACAAAACAAACAAACAAAAAAATAAAGCACCAAAACTCCGAAGGACTTGAGAGGCACCCTTGTAAGACTCAAGAAGACAGTTATCCAAGAACAGTATGTCTGGGGAATGCACACTTCCAATGAGGTCCATTAAGAGTTACTAAAACAACACCTGCAGTTGCCTTCTCTCAAGCTACGGCAAGTAAGGGAAACCTTCTCATTCAATATTGCCAAATATTTGATCCTGTTAGTGGGCAGTGAAACAAGTATCCAAAATGAAATTGATGTCATATCACAGAGATGGAACACGTTAAAGTAATTCAGAAAGATAATAGACATGACTTGCAAACACTGAACTCTGCTGCATGGTTTTCAGTGATTCAGGGTCACTTATGCAACAAAAGAAACCAGACACATCCTACCCTCAGCAATTTCTGCAAGGAAATTGGAAAAAAAGTATTGCCACAAATGCAGAGCTCTGGGAGTGTGATGGAAAGATGGATATTTTGCTGGATTGTCTAATAAACCTACAGAAAAACTGTCCTCAACCAGGCTGACTTGTGACAGGCAGAAAGAAAAAATAAACAGTGTAACAGAAATTAATGCAAGCATCAGGTGATTACAGCAGAACTTTTTAGTGCTGTTTAATAAATGTTTAATAATAAAAGAAACTAACATGAGGCAAAGCCAGAAAACAGGCAAAAAAATTGGCAGGAAAAGAACAAAAGCCTCGTCACTCCCCCTCTCTGTGCTAAAGTCCTGGAGAGCTAGGCTGGCTGGTGCCCCTGCACTACCTCAGACATCCCATTTCTCTGGTTGCAGGCTGGACAGCATTCATGATGCCATGCTGCCCTCCACATTTCCCCACACGCTCCTTTCATCTCCTGGAGGCAGAAGTGGAGTCCTTTGGACTTAACAGTGGGAAGCAAAATCAGTTTTGCCTTTGCTTCTGAAACAGCTAGGACTGGCCTTAGTTTGAATCCTCACTAGAGCCTGTCTGTACAGACAGATACCATTTAACAAAGTGCGAAGTAATGGATAAAGAAATCTCTTGTGTGCGTGGGCTGAATTGCAGTCTGCAACTGCAGATGGTCCAGCAGGTGCATGACTTGTCTACAGCAACAGGATGCAAAAGATATTAAAGATTCTGATGAAGTGTCTGATGGTCAGGGACACCTCAAGAAAATAATAAGTCACATTGATACAGATCCCAGTGTTCTGGCAAAAGTGAGTAACTGAGTGAATGCCCTGAGTAAAGTGCTGAGAGCTGGAGGAAAAGCTGAACTAGTATGGAGAGAATAATTAGCTAGCAAGAGTTACTGTAGTAAAATTAAAATAGTTAACTATCAGCAAAGCAGTCAAATGCAAATGCTGTTCACCGTCAACAACAGGAGAAGACAGGCCAAGTTTTGAAATGGTGTTTTCAGAACTTACCATAGTCTCTCAGGTAAGCTAATGGCTTTGGCAGGCAGAAATATGACACACAGAAAGAAACTCTGTTCTCTCACTTCCCTTGAGGCAGCAAAGAGAGTGCCCTAGCACCCAAGATGACCCCACATACAGCAGCTGAACTGTCTGAGGGTCTGGATGGGATGGATGTAATGAAAAGATTGGCTGAGGATGAAAGTACCAATGTCTAAGAGTCACTGTTTTATCTGCAAAAAGCATGCAGATACTCTTTGTCTAACACCCGTGTTTGGCTGTGTGTATCTGGTGGCATGCGATCAGGTCAGAGACATCTGCATTTTTGCATTTTTATAAGGTGCTGTGGGGGGTGTTCAGCAACTCTTGGTGTCTGAAATGTTTTGGAGAGCATGTTCAGTTCCCTGTGGCTCCAGTGTACCTCTGGACCTATGCAAAATTTGCACAATTTTATCTTCACAAAACTTGAAGAGCTTTCCTACTCCCATGTGCTTATGATCTTTCATTCATTTGTATAGGGCAATATTTTCATAACCCTTAATCATCTGCATTTTGGACTGAAGACCATGGTGAAATCTCTCTTTTGCCCCCCTTTCCCCATGTTCTTTAAGAGCTGCATATTCCTCCAGTAAATGTGTCCACCCTTGTGTGCCCATTTCTTCCAGTTTAACTTTTAGCTTGCTCCCTTGGCCTTAAAGCAGACGTTTTGCACTTCCTCATTATGCAGAAGGACCCATTTCTCTTTCAGAGAGGAAATGCTCACAGCTTGGACACTGCTGAACCAACCTCCCAGCCTCAGTCTAGAGGCTGCACCCACTTACCCAACAGAAAATCTGACCCTTCCTTCAGACGTTGTGCATTACGTTTACAGGTTGTGGTTACATTTGAAGCAGTTTATCTTTGTTCTTACTAAACAAAAATGTGAAGAATTTATAGGCCAGTTTAAACAAAGAGGTGGGATCTGAGTCATCTTCTTCAGTCATCAGTGATTTTACATAGTTGATTAATTACTATTAGCTCTAACATCCACGAGTGTCTTCTGTTAACCAGCAAACAAACAACAATGCTCACCTCCAAGAAATGTCGTCAGTTCTTGAAAAGATTATCAGCAGCACCATTCCCTTGGCTTAATTGGAATAATTCCTAGTTTTTGAGGTCACTGTAATGACTCCCTTTTGAACAGGGGTGGAAATTGAAGCATGGTGTGATGAAGCGGTTTGTTCAGGGGTGTACATCAAAGCTGTAGCAGAACCATAAAGATGTCAGATCTTTAAAATACTGTTCCAGAAACTTCAGAGCACTGTCTTATCTGAGATCTTTATCTGGGACACAAGGCATTTGTCCACTTGTCCGTTTCAGGCTGTGTCCCTGGGGAAGTCAAGGGGTCCCAGTCTGAGATGGGATGCAGGACATGCTGGACCTCCACTGGTCTTCTTGCCAGGCTGTGCAGGCAGTGTGTTCCAGCATGTAACACATTGCCTTGAGGTCCTACACATAATACATCACAAGCTCCAGACTGTTTTAAGGAGGTCTGGTCACATCAAATTAACCCTAGAGGGCTAGATCTATTGCTCACAGAAATCAGAGTGAATATTAATATGGACACTGTACCAGACACAGAAAAAGTCACTGATAGAAAGAAAAAACAGGTAGAGTGGGGGTTTTGTGCTGTGCTGGACTAATCACATGCCACTTTCAGAAATGTTAATGCTCTCTGGGATAGGTGACACAATGAAAACAAGTTTTGCTCCCTTTAGACATTGATTCAGGACAGTGTCAACTTGATCCCACTGGCACTAAGCTCCCAGCAGTGTGCAGAGGGCCTCACTCTGCCCTAGGATGGCACCAAGTGACCGCCAGTGTAACAGCAGTGCCAAAGTATGGACTCACAGCTCTTGCATTTTGCTATCTCCAAAATGGTGCCAGTGGAGGCTGATTGCCACTGTGGTGCAGGCTATGGACTGATACATGCGCAGCCCCCTTTCCTGTTCTTCACATGCAGTCTTTCTCCTACAGCCTTTTAATGAGTCTGGCCTTTCTGGTGGCTGGATGTGTTGAAGGAATTTACTCCAAAAACTGAAGCTTGGGAGTTTGGCTTAAATATGAAGCTCAAAGCAATCAATAGAGCTGCAAAAAGAAATGCGTATAGAGATGCCATGAAACTTTCAGCCTGATTAAAAAAAAAAAGAGTTTTTTATTATTTCACTGGGGCATAGTCCTTGTTGTCTGATGGCCAGGGGGGCAAAGCTTGGAGCAAGTAAGGCAAGAATGAAAGCAGATGAGAGCAGAAATAAATTACCCAAGAGAATATATCTGGAAGACAGCTTAACTGACAGGACACTGGATTGGAAGCAAGGGGGACAGAAGATCACAGAGGAAAAACCCTCCCTGAGCTGTGCTGGTGCAGGACTGTGGTTTCAACAGATTATTTTCACTCAGGATGAGTTCCCAAGTTCCAAATACAGAGCTCTGCACACAGCAGGGCTGGTGCTCAACCAAAACAGCAAAACTTGCGCTAGGAACTCTTGGGAAAGGAAAAGAGACAAAAATTGAGAACATCTCTCTGTCAAACTGTCACTTTGCATGCACATTTTTGTAAAACCTGTGCAGTCCTTGCCCCTGCATCTGCTCTGGTTAGGTGCAGAGAAGAGCAAGACAGGTGGTGGAAAGCATGCGGTCTGGTGATGAGGTGAGATGTGGTGGAGTGCCGTACACTCTATGTAAGCAGAACAGAGAAGGTGATTAGGGAATTATTCATTGGTTCCCGTAATTGAAGAAAGGAGCGTCAGTAAAACCAGAAAGCGGTAGTTTCAAACACAACCCCTATTGTTTTCAGACATGAAAAAGAGAACCTTTTCACACAACATTTAGCTAATTACATTGTGGAACTCTTTACCACAGGACATTGTGGATAGTAAAAGCTCACATGGAATTCAAAACCAATCTGATAAACTCATGGACAAAAAGTGATTCAGGAGCTATTAAACAGAAACTCATCATCCCTGAGACACAAGCTCTTGGAAGTGAGGAAAACGTTCCCCAGGGAGCAGCTCTGGGAGCTGTGCACCAGGGTGGCGTGAGCAGGGCACGGGGCGGGGGCTCCCCTCTGCCTTCTGGTAGGGGGGAGACATCAACAAATTGAAGTGAGCTCAGCAGAAGGCCATTGAGATGGCGGGGCCGCAGCACTGCCCTGTGAGGGGAGGCTGCAGGCCAGCACCGGTTTGGCCTGGAGCAGAGATGGCTTTGGGGCACCTGACAGCACCCCAGCACTGGCTGGTGGAAGGTGAGCAAACAACAGACAGGAGCTGAACCTAGAGAGGTTCATGCTGGAGTTAAGGACACACTTTGTCCCCATGATGACAGCCAGGGAGTGGAACAGGATGCCTAGAGACTCTGTGTCATCTCCATCCTCGGAGGTTTTCATGACCCAAGAAAAAAAGCCTTCATAAAGCCCTGGATAAAGGTCTTGGCACAGGAGAGTCTCTGTTTCTGCATAGCCCTCTGGGCCCAAAGGTAATGTAAATGCTAATGAAATGCCATCAGTTCAGTGTGTAATTTCTCTTTGCTTCTGAAACATACGTATGCAGGCCTTGGCATTTACACTCCTGAGAAAATGGAGATTAACTTCAACTTTCTGCATAACAATAATTACCATTAGACTGCTCTGTCCCTGTCCTGAGGAAAGCAAGTACACTACCTCCAGCAAAGGCAGAGGAGAGATTCTCCTCTGGTGCAAGTCGGGGCAGTGTTGCCAAAGCCATCACACTGTGCTGCGTTACCCCCGCAGAACCTCCGCCCCCCCTGCCCCCCTGCCCATGCCAGCACGGCGGGGTGGTCAGGAAGGCCACCCGGGTGCAGCGCATCAGCAGGCTGATGGTGACAGGTGATGGGTAGGGAAGCTGTGCTGCTGGCTCACAAGGGCATGCTTGTGCTCCCGCTGCTCTTGCTTCGGCCGCTTTGGGAGAGGAGAGGACATGCAGGTTGCACAATCTCCCTCCTGCCAGCAAGGAGACTAGCCAGGCTTCTCACACCTACAGGCAGGGGAAGAGGAGTAGGGGTCTGCTTCCTCCTTCTCTCGCAGAGCTGACAAGGCTCCCTTTTCCTTTGGAGAGGCCTGCTGGGTGGGCAGCAATGTGCAGGCATGGCTCTATCAGTGGCTGTGCTGCAGGATCTTAAACAGCACACTATGAGGCTGTCTTCAATTAGACAATGGGGACATTGGCACAGCTGCACAGCTTCCCTTTGCTGGGGCACTTTCGACCTCCAGAAACACTGTTTTAAAAGAGGAATGACCTTTGCCTGGGGTTTTCTAGCTCCAAATATCCATCCTGCTTTGTGCTGAAACAGCTACAAGTAACAGACTGCATTAATGCCTCCATTGCCATAGGGGTGATATAGCACTCAATGTATCTGTCACACAGTAATAGCAATAATGCCAGCAGCAAGTTAGGTGTTAAATGGGCTTTGGTGTGCCCCCTGGGTGTAGAAGATGCTTGTGCTTACTTTAGACCTTATTAGCATGACTTTTGCTTTTTCCCCTTTTCCCAAAACAAAGTGAGGACACACAATAAGGATGATGCATTTCATTTGTGTTTTCTAGTCTGAGTAGAAAGGGGCAACATCCTAGCTGGCACCGACAGCTGTACTCAAATGAAGAGCTGGAGCCTGCCCTCCATCAGCATAGTTGGGCTGGTCGACAGGCTTTTGGGTCTTCAAGCCAACCTCCTCCTAGTGGAAAGGAGTTCTCAGCTGTAACACATCACTAGTGCCATGCAGCAGAACAATGTTGTAGAGTGTGATTTCTCAGGGACTCTTTGTTGCTCTAGCTTGGTGGGTGCTGTTTCTCCCTCCTCCCCTTCCAAAAATCACAGTTAAAAATCCAGATATTGACCAACAGGCACTGCAAGGTAAGATGAAATGTTTTTCCTTATTCCCGGCATAGACTCAAACAAGGCAGGACGCATTGCCACAGAGGGACCTGTGAACACATGCACTGGCTGCTCATGCTGTTCAGGAACTGGGTGCACACACTCAACAGAGAAGAATTTCCGTACACCTTCTGGTTTTCCACCTGTGTTCAACCTCATAACTACAATGCACATTGCTTACATGAGTCATCCCATTTAAGTCAGCGGAACCACTCACCAAAGTGCTATTCATCAGGAGAAAGGGTTCTCTAGGCAGGCCACAAATACCTGATCATGCTTAAATTTGGGCATGCCTGCTCCAGTCATAATTTAAACAGCTTCACATGATCCCTTTAACAGCCACAAGTTTTTGGAAAATCAAAGGAATGCAGGATTCACTGGCTGTTGTAAGGAAAGAGCATAGTCCAAGCAAATCATTGCAAAGATGGAAGAAATAAGAAGAACAAGAAGCAGAAAAGTCTAAAACATGCAATATACGTTGGTTGGTTTATTTATTTTTTATATGTTTTGTTTTTTTCCCACTGGCTCATCACGATCAGAGATAATATTCTGATTTGTTTACACAATGGGCTGCTTTAAAAAGTGAAAAAAATTATGTCTCTATGGTAAACACCATGACCTGTGTGCCTCAGCTACCATACGTATGAAATTGTTGCTAAGCTGGAAATTTACTACTATTTTTATTACACTGGAGGACAGGAAACTGTGAAGAGAAGGTGTTTTAATTCCGTGATTTGAACAACAATGCTCTCAGACAGGGGCTGAATGTCACTAATGCTATTGTTTTGAACCATCTAGATTACGTGTCTTGTGGAATGATATGTGAAGACACTTGTAAAGTATTATACTAATATTTACTGTCCTTTTCATCTTTGCAGTGTATTATATGTCCATTTTTGCTGCTAAGATGCTATTTTATTCTTGTTTCACAATCCTGCTATGTATCTTTCTAGGCGATAATGAGAGCAGTACATAGTTACTGTTCAAGCGTCACAGAAATATGCAAATTGTACAAAAGTGTTTCAAGTTTCAGCAGGGTTTACTTAGCCCCCACTGCCAAAGAAGAAGTAGGTGATTAAGTTTGGCTCGATCAGATGGCATGCTGTTCATCTAAGCCTGGCACTCACTCCACAGGCAATAAATATCCCGAGTCATTTCTTGGAAGCACCAGCATTTCCTGGTGGAACTCCTTTAACTCCAAACAAGTGCACACCCTTCCTGTACAGCACACTGTGGGCCACATGCTGGGGCCAGTCGGTGGCTTTCAGTGATGTCTTACCAGGCACAGGAGTTACCTGAGTCATGCCACTTTCCAAGAGGCTCTTGGGCTCGGGAGTATTTTACACTGCATTGTGAAGAGCAAAGAGCATCTCCCCTACACAGGGACCAATGTCTTCGATTGCTTCCATCTAAGCTGCTTTGCAGCATGTGTGCAAACCCACTGGTTCAGCTCAAGGGTACTGAGCTGAACCACCTTCTGGCTGGACCAGCTGGACAAGGAAATTGAGAAGCAGGAACCTGTCTCAAACAGGCTGTGGGCCCAAATACCAAGTGAGGAAGGCTTCTGGCTCATCATCTCCAGAACCCAAGTCTTCCCTTGATCTCACGGAGGAGTAATTTTGCACAGACCTCTGGGCCAGCTGACAGGATTTACCAAAGGTCTCACTAATATATCAGCTGCCCCTGGAAGGCTTGCTTTCAACAGCATAGGATCCTGCTGCTATCAGCCAGCTCTGCTGAGGGATCCTCCACAGTGCTTGCTTGGTAGCCGTACATAAGGCTACCTGAACAGAAAGCATCAGGCTAACAGCATCATGGAGAATGTTCACCTGATGTGTAGCTAAAAAGTTTTTTTTTTTAATTTTTCCGGGAATTCTGTGTTTTAAAGAGAAATAAGAGGCACTCTGGCCACTTCTCTTCAACACATGCTCTTCCTGCATAGACTGACTTAAACCAGCACCACATTTCTGGCCTCTCATCTTCTCTGTTACTGAGCTGATCTGGCTTAAGTCAAGCATAAGTGTGAACCTTCCTCCCGCCTTACCTTCTTCCTTTATAAATCACTGAGAAGCCTTCCTTCTGATGGTCTTTGATGGTCTTTTAACACAGGAGGGATCACCCAGACACCAGGGATTTCAAAAGTGCAGTCCCTTAGGAAAAAACTAATCAGGCAAATTCACCCATTCTGCACCATAGCACACAACACTTCCCCACCTCCCGCCCCCAATTCTGCCCTGCCCCAAAGTCTTTGAGCCTTGAGGAGAAACAACACACCAATGTTTGAAATGTGACTAAAATCCACACTAAAACTTAGATTAATTTTGAAGCAGGAAGTAGAATGGGAATTTAAAGCATGGAAGTGTTACATCCAACTTTTTAAGATCAGGCGACACTGTAGAGTCTATAATCTATTCAATCCGTTTCCTTTTATGTAGCCTTCCCTACTTTCCATTAAGTGGTCTCCAACTCACTACTGCTTAACCTTTGATTTTAAGAATTCACCCTTCTATTTACTTCAGGAGACAGAAAACTTGTCTAGTACTGTAAACGATATCCACCAAGCTAAGCCAATTTTTGATACTCGAAGCTGAAGCAATGTAGTCTCTTACAAGCGAGATTTAATTTCCTCCCACCAGGGAATAAAGATCAGACTCCTGAAAACACCCAAGGTCTCCTGCACTAAGATGACGCTGTGGCATTCTTTGCAAGGAAAGCATCAGCAAATGCTTCAAATGTAGATGTCTAAAGGTGGATTCTTGATCCAAGCTAAGTAGCCTGTACATCTATCATGACTTTTCAAGAGCTGTACCAGATGAAGAAGTCATAAGGAAATAAAGTGTGATTTCATACTGTACCATGAAGGACACACTCTAGGGATCTGAATTTAGTCTGTATAGACAAATTTTATTCATGCAGGTACTGCCTAGTTTTTGATTTTATAATCTTAAAGTTTCTTCAACACAATTTTTAAATGTTAGCTGATAACATATAGTAAAAGCTAGTTCACATCACAACCAGAAGCTGTTGATCATGCCAGGAAATACTTCTGAACTCCATATGGGTGAATGGGAAGGACTGTGTTGTAACTGTGATGATTTAAGGATAGAAGTAGGTCAAGGCCTGAAGGGAGAGGTAATATCTGTCAATAGAACAACCAATACATTGGAAATAACTGATAAGCTGAAGAAGCAAGTGTGTGCTAGAAGTTTGACTGTGTTTTCTCATATGTCAGCTACTCTAATTATAAAGATTCGACTTCTCCATACAAACAGTACATCAATAAAATAGACTGACAAACCAATATCTAGATTGATTTTGAAATTTGTCTTGTACCACCATGATAAACCCTGGGGCACATTATCAAGATTCAATGTGTCACAACTGCACACTCTATTTGTAAGTCACTAGTTCATAAAGGTCATAGAGATGACCAGAGATAAACCACATCAGTGGTGTTATCTGAATAAAACCCGTTGGAGGAGCAAACAGCCATACCAGCTACATTTTTCTCTGATTGAATGATTGCCACATTTATTCATACAGCAGATGGCTAAGATAGGGCTTGAAGAACATGCACAGCTTTATCAGCAAGTGAAAACTTATGAAAATCAGAAGCCTGTGTCAGTCACGTTTTGTCAGTCATCTGAGTTGGGTGGCTTGTCAAAGGCAGTGTCACATATTTATTTCCCTTTGAATCTCAGAAAGCCCAGCCTGGGCAACAGAATAAGGTCCCCCACATCAAGCATGCAATGGAGACACACAACTGAACGATGACATTTAGATAGGCTTCTTCATTTCCTTTGGACAGACCTCAGAGCTTAATCCTTCCGCAGAGCTTTGTATGGCACAGGCATGTCCTCTGCTCTGCCCCCACCAGACACTGAGTGAAAATGCAAGAAAAGGGGAAGCACACCACCAATAAACATTTGACTCTTCTCTGCTGCAACGGGTGGAACTGTTGGGTGAAACAGAGAATGAATGTGTATTCACTGAGCTCTTCTGTCAGCGTACATCAAGAAAGCTCTGATGATTTCCTGCACATTTCAATCTCACCTAACTTGAACTATCATCCAAGAACTACTGCTTGCAGACTTTCCCTATAAACCCCTGTCTTTTCTTAAACTTTTGGATTAACTGGATTACTTATCTGCCACAAGAATATCATCAGGTGTAGTCAGCATGGATTCACCAAGGGGAAGTCATGCTTGACCAACTTGAAAAACTTCTGCAATTAAAAGACTGACCACATAGAAGAGGATACTCCAGTAGATATTGTCTACCTGGGCTTCCGTAAGGTGTTTGTCACTCTCCCCATAATATCCTCATAGACAAACTGTTGATGTACGGGCTGGTAGGGCAGACAGTGAAGTGGGTTGAAAAACGGCTGAACAGCCAGGCCCAGAGGGTGGATAGAGATTAGTGGTGCGAACTCTAGCTGGAGGCCAGTAATTAGCAATGTACCCAGGGGTCAATACTGGGTCCAGACCTGTTAAACATCTTCATTAATGTTCTAGATGATGGGGCAGAGTGTAACCCCAGCAGGTTTGATGGTGATACAAAACTAGGAGGAGTGGCTGATATAGCAGAGGGTCATGCTGCCATCCAGAGGGACCTCAGCAGAAATGAGCTGACAGGAACCTCACAGTGCTGAAGAAGGGAAATTGCAAAATCCTGCACCTGGGGAGAAAAAACCCCATGCACCAGGACATGCTGGGGGGCACCCAGCTGGAAAGCAGCTCTGTAGAAAAGGACCTGGGGGTCCTGGTGGACAACAAGTATAATATGAGCCACCAACGTGTTCTTGCTGTAAAGGTGTCCAACAGCATCCTGGGCCACATGAGGAGGAGTGTTGCCAGCACTTCTGGGTAGGTGATCCCTCCCCTCTCCTCAGCACTGCTGAAGCCACACCTGGAGTACTGTGCCCATGTCTGGGTTCCCCAGTACGAGGAAGACATGAACATACTGGAAAGAGTCCAATGAAGGGTCACAAAGCTGATGAAGGGACTGGAGCATCTCTCCTCTGAAGAAAGGTTGAGAGAGCGGGGACTGTTCAGCCTGCAGAAGAGCAGGCTTGAGGGGCGAATCATCAATGTATGGAAATACCTGAGGGGAGGGTGCAAAGAAGATGGTGTCAAGCTTTCTTCATTGGTGACCAAGTGAGTGGACAAGAGGCAGTGGGCACAAACTGAAACACAGAGAGTTCCTCCTGAATATCAGGAACCACTTTTTTAGTGTGAGGGTCATGGAGCACTGGAACAGGTTGCCCAGAGAGGTTGTGGAGTCTCCGTCCTTGGACATGGTCCTGAGCAACCTGCTGCAGGTGACCCTGCTTGGGCAGGCTAGACGACCTCCAAAGGTCCCTTCTGATCTCAACCATTATGTGATTCTGTGAACTGTGCCTCTCAATCTCCTGAAAAATCTGAAAGTGTCCAATAGTAGCAGCCATTTATGGATATAACTGTTTTAAATAATTTCTGGGGATAAGAAAAATTTACAAGCTTCCAAGGATAATTAGTGTTCAGCGACAGCAAAGCTAAGTATTTTCACCAACATTTAAAATATGTAGTTTTTCAAAATATTTAATGAACATAAAATCAAAATACTTAATTTCAATGAAAGCATCTAACAATTCAGTTTTTACTGACTCATTTAAACTTCTGTAATTAGTATTACGTCAAACCAGCAACAGTCAAAACAATGTTTTATTTTGTTAAACATTTTAGAAATTTCACTTGTTGTTTCAGTTCAGGATTAAATGAGTCTTGCTTTTATCATGGCATGTATCTTTCCTTTTTTGATTTGAGTCAAAGGATGAATGGTAAGGAAATATTATTTTCTTAAGTTTTGCTAAATAGCATTGCATGAAATTCTAGTATCATCTAATTGAAGAATCCCTACTTCTTTACTTACAGGTTGAGTTTGAAAACATAAAATGCATGGATACTTGCAGTTGCAAAAGTTACCTGCCATTTACGAGTGGTGTACAAATTTGCTAGAGTCTGCAAGAGTGAGAAGCAAAAGCCTTGCCAATAGTCTACAGGTTTTTAAAAACCCCTAGGATTATCCAGCTAGCTGAGTAATGAGAAGAGTAAAGTTAGACCAAAGAGAGTTGTTTCTAATCTGTGTTGAGCAGTGTGTCAGTAATGTGCATGGGGGGCTCAAAGGGGCCAGCAGCGTGTTGAGGAACAGGGAGTAGAAAGGTGTGCGGGCAGGAAGAAAAGGGTCTTTGGAGAAAGGGGAGGTGAAGCTGGGAGCGATGAATGTTACTGAAGGGATTCGGAAGAAAGGGAGGGGAAAGGAGACAGATGAATGTGGCTCAAAGACATTGAGGAAGTTTAAGGCAATTCTGTATAAGGCCACTGGTTCCTCCTTCTCTCACCTCCGTAGCACCATGCACCCTAGCGGCCTGTGCAATTGTTGAAACCCATCTGCTGTGACTTCTCTTCCAGGCTGTGAGTTTGGGGTCTGGGCTGAAGAGCATTTTTCTTCACAAGTTGTAATGTTAGGATGGGATAAGTAGTACATCTTAAATTCAATGAAGCCGGGGAATGTGTTTCTGCAATATTCTCATGCACAGTTTTCTAAAGCCCAGAGCACAACAGCATTGGTGTTGATAGGCTTTGAGAACAGTCATAACAGATATATAAAAGTTGAATAACCACATTAAGGAAGTTGCACTGGAAAAGTTAAGACATTTGAAAGTTGTCAGCTAGCCTAGCTGATCTGGCATTATAGTGGAAGCCTGCTACACTTATTATTACTCTTTCATGTATTTAATTTTAACTGCATGTATTCATGTATTTAATTTTAAGTAACAAGCACAGCGAAAGGGAGCAGCTGGAGGAGTGACACAATCACATATACACCCTACTGATGTTCCCTAGTGTGAAATTTACTTTCGCTCCTCCCGGATTTCCTTTCACCTAAGGCAAAGATTAAGTTGAATGCAAGCAGCTGTGCTGGAGGTTATGGAAACACGTAGCCCTACTGCCTGCTTTCTCTTCCACGCACCTCGCACTGCTAAGTCTTTCTCTTAGAAAGACAACAGCTTTGCTACAGAAACATGTGGAGGGAACTTGCAGTTGACTTCACTCGTGCTCAGGCAGGTGGGAGAGGGAGCCATAGATGTCATTGTGCTGACACTGCCCAGAGCTCCAGGAAACTCTCCCAGCACTGAACATCAGCATGTTCAGACAAGCAGTGCAGCGCAGACACTGCACTCCAGCGAGAATCTTTCTCTATTAGCAGATGCAAGGGAGGTAGTTTCAGCATGTGGGCGTCAAACGAAACCTAAAGTATACGGTGGATTTAGTGACTTTCAATTTGTTAGCTTTATAGACCTGAGTTTGCAAACAATTTGGATAATTCTGTGACCCAAAAGAAAATCCAGCTGTTTCCAGGCTTCACTTTCAATCACTTCTTCCTACTCTCTCTCTTAAAATGAAAAGGAGGAAAAAAGTACATGCAAAAATAGAATAAAATAAAATATAAAATAAAATAAAATAAATCATCCTTCCTGTCATCAGATGCTCTAACTGTCACTCTGTTTTGCTTGAAAAGGGCAGTGTCCCTGTTCCCCAGGGATCAACAGGCAAATGGCTGCTGCCTAGCATGGAGGGATGTTCTCGGTGGAAGGGATATATTTTGTGATGTGCCAACGCTTGACAGGACTGCCCCTTCCCAGCCATTAGCCAGATCCTGCCCACCACCCCAACAGGAATACTGAGCAAGTTCCCACTGATTTGCCTTACTGGGAGAACTGTTGTCAGCTGTGATTGGGAAGAAGGTAGAACCATCCCAGTATCTAAATATTTACAAGTGGTTATGAACAAAACACTCTGCAAGTAGTATTGTTTTTTTTCTTTTTCCTACTCTTGATCTCAAAGCTCTTTATAAGTTTTCCTCCCTGTGTATCTCTGAGAGAGTTAAAGGCCTATTCCACCTTGCCATGCCGTTTGAGATGAAGACTAGGCCAAATAATTAAGGAGAGCTGCATGTAAATAGTGCCATTGGGGTCTTATGGCCCTGATACCACCATAAGGCAAATCAAAGTGAAAGCAGAGAAAAGATATAGCAGTCTGAATATTGAAAATGTGCAAAAGAGGACCTTCAGTTTGAACACCCTTTCCCTTTTGTAGATCTCCCTAGTAAAGCTGCACATTGGTGGATACATCTCACGTTTTCTTTTCACCATTGCAATGTGATGGAAGCTTCTCTCGTCATGAATCTCAACAAAGAAACCAAGACATTAGGAATGTGCTTAAGCCTTTCAAAGGGCAAACCTGCCTGGAACTGCACAGAACAGAAATAAGGTCTGTTGTGGGACTCAGAGTATGCTGTCTGGATTTCCATCGAGCTTATTTCTGGATGCTAAGTTGCCTTCTGCCAATAAAAAACGCAGCTCAATATACTTCATAATCCTTTGACTATATTGCTACTGTATGGACAGTAATAAACTCTCAAGGCAGCCACTTATTCCTCGAAGAGACTCTTTTTTGTCACTCTGGCAGCATATTATAGCTGTAAACTGGCTGCAAATTATATTTACACCCATTAGCGCTCCTTCAACAACATGAAGAGAACTTACAGAAATGAGAACTTGCATGTTCTGCATACAGAGGGGATGTAATATTCATTATAAATGAATGTTACAGCTTAATGTTAACCACACAGAAAGCTGGTGTGCTTCTGGATACACATTTTAAAGGTGCCCAAGGGACCCAGGGGCTTCAGCCGCATCTTCTAAAGCTGTTGTGGTATAAAGAGGGATATGATTACACCGTCCTTAACAAGTGGCATATCATCCCACCATACTGCAGCTTGTCTTAGGTGTGCCTAACCCTTCTGTAGCTGCCAAATTGGTAGCCGTTGGTAGCCAAATACCATGCTACCAATGTACTCAGCCACTGACTGTGTTCAGGCATGGAGGATCACTTGAGATTCAAAGGTCAGTCTCTGGCTTCTCTTTGAGCCTCCTTTTCCAACCTGATGTCTGTATGGACAGTCAATCTTGGTTATCAGCTCCCTGAAAAACAACTGGGAGGTACCCAGAGAAACTTGCGAGTACAAAGTCACTTCTGAACATGGTGCTCCAAGCACATGAGAAGATCTTCTGTCCTTCTTGGAAATGCTGGTAACTGATTTTCCAAGGTCCACTGAAGATGAGTGACACTGACTTCTTCTCAAATGCTATCTGAGCGGGAAGCCAAAAGGTTGTAGACGGATTTGCCTGGCTTCCAGAATGAGAGCTCAGCCCGATTCATCTAATCATCCAGCCTTTATTCAGTTTCCCACTTTATGAACTCTTCATCTCCCAGTAGCTTTGATTTACATACATTGACTGTGAAAGGTCTATTTTTCCTGCCTCTAAGATGAAATCACTTAAATAAAAGCCTACATCCAACCTCAGTGTTTCCACAACAACAGAAGAGACACTTGTATGCTTCAATTTACGAGGAAAGAAGGGGAAAATCATCAATCAATCTGGATACTGGAGTGGTCAATTGACTGCTAAGTCAGCTGTCCAATCAATTATCCACTTGAAGTAGTCAACCACTTTTGTAGAAAGAGAACCATATGCATTTCCTTCTGACTTTAGGCTGGTAGATACTTATAAAAGCTTCAAGAGACTCTGGGGAAACCAATGCAGCCTTTTCAAATGCACCTTGACAGCACAGCAAATCTGAGGAGAATTGATTTTAAGTTTTTGTTCAAAAAGAAAAGGGAGGAAGTGCACTAGAGATTTGACAACTTTTAAAGAAAATATATCCACCTCCATTTTGTCTTGTAACTTAGAAATACTCAAAAGAGTGCTCAGTTTTCCTTCAGATTCTTTCAACAGTCTTATGCAAGGTGGGTATGAATTCCCTGCACAACTGGAGCTGCTTCAGTCACTGTGTAACTGGTGTTCTTTGTGGATCTATAAAGTTGAGCATATTTCTAAACAGACCTGAAATATCCTTAGGTCTATGGTACTGTAGCGCTGCTCTTGAAATGATATAAAGACTCTAAGGCAGTTTCACAGCACCTTTGTGGTATGATGGGTCTATGAAATCTTTGAATCATGAGCTCTAGTGGTTTTATCTGCAGTAGGTTGAGATGTAACCACCCCCTGCCTTTCTACTCACTCCTGATTAGCACTCCGAAGTAATACACTGGGCTGTGGTGTAGACATGTTTGCTTCTCTCATCACACCATGGGAGCAGCATCTTCTGGCAGAGAAGGAAGGTGGGCAGCTGGGAGCAGTAACAATTTGAGCTGCTGCAGATAAAGATGTCAGAGCCTATGAGTCAGAGTGCCTAGTGTAAGTCAGAATCAGGTCTATTCATCATTATGCTCCATTTTGTGCATTATTCTTTTGTGCCATGCTATTCCAGGGCTCAGAGCTCTACTGAACATGAAAGAAAAGGGTGAAAGAACAGTTCTTCACAGAGATGCTACTCAGCTAAATTTGCTAATATTAGAAAGGCTGAAATGTGGTATGCAGACAGTTGTATTCCACTATGTTGTATCTTAGTACCTGCTCTAAGATACAACTTTATATTGCAGTACCATTATAGCAGCAAATATTAGCAGAAGGGCAGAAAAAAAAATCAGTATAATGTTTTCAAGAAATTAAACTAGTCTTCAAGGTTAGAAGTTGTTTCTTAACTAAAAGGACACCAAAGAGAATTTGGGCAGAAGTCAGAGGAGACCACTGATGAGTCACACTGTCTAAGACAATTGTGTACTGAAGCTGAATAGATAGCGATATATCAGGCTTTTAGCTTTTCACAGAGCAGGAACAACAGGTTCACAACCCAAGGACCCATCAGCCCTGCCCAGTTTGTGGGATACAAGTGGGCCAGGCATCTTGGGAGTCTTGCTCTGTGAACGTGTCATGGGGCAGATCGTGAGGGACTTCGTGTGCAACTGTAGGAGAAGGCTGGCAGGGATGGCTAGTTCAGTGGTGTATGGGTCTGACTCCTGACTAGGAATAAAATTGTCACTTTGTCCGTATAGAAACCGGCTGCCTTTGCCATCAAGGCTGGAATACATGTGAATTAGGCATAACAGAGCTGACCATGGAAAGCCAGCTGTTGGGGAAACATTAGTTTCTTTTAAAGCATAAATGTGGAAAACATTTGTCCTGTTTGATTCCTGTTGACAACAGAGAGAGACCATTTTCTGTGACTTTTTGATCTAGAAGACAAAATCTCTGTGCAGTCCCAAGCCCATAGAGATGATTATATAGGGACAACTGGAAAAAAGACTGTTGAGATAAAAGATAAATGCTTGTTTGAAGCTACAATTTAGCAAATTTTAGGGGGTGGTGAAGGTACGATTTAGAAAATTTTAGGAGGTAGGTGATCACTGGTAGCCAAATCTTTTCTGGATTTTATACTTTTTTGTTTTCTGGCTATATATTACTTTCATATTACATTCCTGGAAATTTCAGAATGAGTTGTTCTGCCTGACTTTCAGTGAAACAGGTATTTTGCCTGGTGTCAGTGAAAACTATTTAATGCATATTGGCAATCTTGAAGCTCCCAACCCTGAACTCTGAGAATTGCAGCAAAATATGGACACTTGTTCTTTTATTTTAGATTTAACTAAGCATTAGAAGTAACCAAGAAATCAAATACAAATCTTGGAGGTGTGTGGGGATGAAAATAAAAATCACCACCACTTCAGTCCATGTGCTGGCCTAAAATCACAGGTATATGTTTGCGCAGGCTGTTTGAGGGTGGGCCCTTACACATGCTAACTCTGTTCCTCTTACTAGCCCTCCTGCAGACACATTGCTGTATCATCTACAGGCTCCTGTGCTCTGCAGAGTGAACGTGTTGGCGATTAGACTGTGAAGTCCAACCATGTTCTGTCAGTGTCTTGTAGACCCTGTCTGTCAAACCGCTTAAGCAAAATCTTCTCTTCATGGTATAAACAGTAGTTATTAGTATGAGGGAGGGAGCCTGCCTGTGTCTGTAATAGGGAAAGCACCTCTACAAAGCTCCTAGGGGACTTGGCTGCCGTGTGAAGAAAAGCATACCATAGTCCCCAAACTTGAAAAGGCTCCACTTCGGTTTCTGAATGTTTCAAAAGAAAGACACAAAATCAGAATAAACCAAGCTGAAATAACAGAAAGCTCTTCCCTTGTCTTGAGGAGTTCTCATTTTGTTTACCCTTTCTTAGCTGTCGTTACAATAAATTACATTATTTTTTATTTCTCCTTCAGCATTTTTAGGGCTCTGACTCCTGCTTGTATGTTTTTCCAATTTGGAGCTTAAAGCCCAGGTGCAGGCGAGTCATTACGATAAATGTGGTGATGCTAGTGCCATGCCTTACAGCTATAGGCAGATTCTGATGCTGCACTGAGCTAAGCCAGATGATGATGTTATCATCCCCAGGATGCTCATTACCACCCCAGGGAAAATCAGGCAGGTTAGTTTACACACTTAAACTGCATGGTTTTGGGTTTGTGTTGTGCCAGCTGGTTCTGCCTACAGCAAATTGGGGAACCACTCTGCCAGCAGAATTGCACAGGTGACAACTTCCACTAGGGTGATGTTGACACCTACACCTGCGTAGCTGGCTCAAAAGAGGGTGCCTAACCTGAGCTAATGGTTAAGAGCATTTCTGATCCAGTGCGTAAGGTTCAGATCCACAAAAATATTTAGGCACTTAATTCCAATGACAAATATCTTCCAGAATCTAGGCCTAAAGTCTCTTGCAGAATAGGGAGGTATTTAATTCCATTCTTAGGATGCAATCAATACTTTTTGTACATGCTCACAGCCCACATGGATAGGCAAAAGCACTTGAAACTGAGAGAGATTTCACCAAGAATAACTGTTTCAGGGTTCCTTGCCCTCTGCCAAGGTTGTATTCCTAGATCTTCACACTGCACAGATAACGGTTCCCAGATCTTTATACTCCATAGGTATTTCCTGTGACTAAAACCATAGCATTTAGGCCCATCCTCATGCTCTGAAAGATGAGACTAAACTGCGTTCCGTTTGTTTCATTCAAATCTCAATTGTGTCCTGTGTTTCCCTATCATTCCGTTTAGGTTGCATAGATGTTTCAGAGAAAAAAATGCAGAAAAAAGGCAAAGGAAGGGATTAATTTTGACAAGATTTATCCTACCAAGATAAATTGCTGACTCATTTCAATTTACTTCTTAAGGTCTTACCCTAATAACGGACCAGTAAGTCAGAGGATGTAGGTCAGCTGAGCTGTGCTGGGTGACTCCTGTAGAGCAGAGTGTGATCAATGCCACATACCTTCTTTGTACTATTTATCACCTCCTATATTGACTCTTACAGATCATAAACATTTACCTCTCTTGTTTTTAATCTCTCTTTCAGGTTATCATAATTCTTCTGAAACAGTGGACCCTTCTAACAGTTGGGTGTGTGGAACCACCCAGGATATAAAAATGATCCATTACAACCTAACTTTAGAAAGCAGGTACTTGAATTAATCAGTATTTTCATAGTCTGATCACATAACACCATTGTTTTTAACTTGATGTCCTCTGTCCATTCTAGCCTTTTGTCTGAACAGACTTTTGAATAAATTCTCCCCTTAGACACGGGGTTGATATAACTCCCATTTTCCCTAAATGAAACCTGTTTTAGTGCTTTTTCATCTTTCTTATGACCCAGCTTTGTAAGCACTGATCCTTATCTCTTTGCCCACATCCTTCCAAACCCTTTCTGTTCATGAGTTCATTTATGTGTAGTCTACTCCCTCTTCTGTAGAAGCAGCCAAACAAAAATATCACTAGGTCTAGATCAGAGATTTTGCCTTCAAACTCAATTTAATTCTTTGTTGTTGGTTTCTAGCATTTAATACAACCTTGCAAAATGTTCATTTAAAATTCCGGATAATTAAAAAACAGAGCATTAATAAAACCCAAGTATATTCCATTTACCAGATTCCTTCCCATTCTCCGTTTATATCTCTGCTTTGTTTAGCAGAACAGCCAAGGATTTCTGGTGAAGACTAATTGTTTATTACAAATGAGTGAATAAGTTACAATGAGTAACTTATTCCAGGAGTCCTAACTACTCTGAACAAAATGTCTGCTGGCACAACATAATTTCCACAACTGCACACTGTATTTTAATATATGTGATTATTCATGGATGGTTGACCCATGACTAGTTTTATATTTCCAATGAACTTCATAATCGTGATTAACCTGAACAGAAACTAAGGTGAGAGGCTGTGCTTCGAATATAAACTGTTATTAACGGACTCAGCAAAGCACTTACACACACATGTGCTAAGCTCTGAGCACATACATTAGTTTCTTTGAAGTCAAGATGAGTGTTTAATATCTTCCTGAATGGGAACCCAGGTGTCGAAGTATGAACTCATATTTTGAAATGCAGTCTGCTACATTTTAGTGTTTGTCCGTGATGCATGCTAAATTCTAAGAAATTGAAGACCATATTGTGAGGCTTCTTACATGCACCGCAAATTTGGAGAAAAGGTGTGCTGAGTCATTCTTCATTACTGAGGCAACACTGCAGAGTGATTACATTATAGAAATCCACAAGAAGCTCAAACTGACCAGCCTCATACATTCTCCACAGATTTATACCTTATTGTCAGACTCTTTTCCAAAATATTTTACATGATCATTCCTTTAGAAAAAGTTCTGAGTGTTCTGCTTTTTTGCTGTGTCCCATAATCTGAAACACACTGAGAACCCTCTTCCACACTCTTGGCACAGGCTCACCTGCAGCTTCAGTTAAATGCTGGTGATGTGGCTTTTCATAGACTTTATTGGCAAGACAACGGAGAGAACTCACAAGTGAAATCTCCTTATGAAGAGTGTGAGACCGCTGCAATGGCTCATTTACAAGCCCAAAAGCCTGATTGTCCATTATTCTGCTAACCTACTGCTGCACTGTGATAAAGAATGTTGTTGCAAGATGAATATCAGTAAGGAAATCCAACAAGTAGTTTCCCTCAGAGAATGTTTATCATGGGTATGAGGGGTGGTAGTGCAGATATATAAGTATATATGTATATATGTACATGTATGTCTGTGTGTATGTATACGTATATACATATATCTGTATATACGTAAAAATACACATGTAAATTCATATGTATTGACGTAAGAAATAGTATGTATAGACCAGAATACATTTTTCATCAACACCACCAAATGCATAAATGTCTTGTCAAATAGATTTTTCTCTTATTTTGATCTTTGAGAGAAGGTAAGAGAAATGATATCAGGATTAATGATTCCAGGTCATTTCTGCAAAGGAAAATCAAAAACAAATTTCTTAGTAGTTTCAGATCTGGAGTTAGCAAATAATAAACTATCTCTCCCTCCAGGAAGGAGCAAAGGCCATTAGATGCACGCAGTTATCCTGTATACCAGAGATAATTAACTCGGCCTTTTGCTGTATAAAGAGGCGTATTATAATCCTGCTAACTGAGCCTGTCAGTTTGTAATGAATTGCATTTCCTTGCAAGCGTATTGCTATGGGCCTGGTTATGATCTCAGTGGTGTCTAGAGGCCGGCATGAGCCATCTGTATTCTAGGTAGATGTTAGCTATATATTTATAACCAATTGCACTCACAGTTCTTCCTCATCAGCTCATTAGCTAAACCAAGCACCGCAAACCAAATACCCCCATACATTTAGAGCAGCTTGAAATTGCTCGATGTTATAGACCTTTGGCTAGGCTGGACACAAAGACTTAAAAGGTAAAATCTGACTACTTGAACAAAACACCAGCCCAGGTGTTGTGGTTTTGAAAGGTTACTTTGACGTTAAAGTAATTTAGAAAGACTAGGGAAAAAAAAAAAAAAAAAAAAAATATTCCTCCCATGACATTAATCCATATTTTCCATCCAAGAAACTACCCTTATATCAACTCCTGCATTATCCAGAAGATCTTTCTTTGGCAGGCCCTGTAAATCTGACAGGAAATCCTCCAGGAACTTGGCAGAGGTTGTATCTATATCATATCCTTTATGCTGAAGGCATCTTTCCCCTCCAGCTCACCAACTAATTTTGCCTCATTCCACTTTCCACAAGAGCAGCTCCATGACATGGAACAGATTTTCACCTGAAGCATAGCTTCAGTAACAGAACACTTGCAATACTAAGGAGGTTCAGTGGGTTGGGTACTGGTCAAATTTTGGGAGAGCAGAGCTCCCTGTAATGAGTATTAATGTCCCCCCCCACAGGGACAAACGGAATATAATCCCAGTGAAGACTGCAGAACACAGTCTCTTCAGTAATGGGACCGAGAAAAGTCTTAGATGACTAAGGTCACAAATACAGCAAGAGCACAACACCACACTAGTTGGTAAGGCTTGACTTCAGGGCATTTTGGAAGAGGCTACACTAACCTACAAAGGAAGTCCAGACAAAACGACATGCTGTATTCTGATTGGCATATGCAGAAAAAGACAGTGTAGTTTGTAGTAAGTAGATCCAAATGCATAGAGAAGATATAGTTAAAGGGCAAAACCAAAGATATGGGATAAAGATGCTTTGTCTTTTCTTTCATACATTGTATTTCCTATTTAAATTAAAGCTTCCTCAAGAATGCAAGCCATTTGTTGTCAGCTCAGTACTGTTCAGCATCCACCATGATCAGGCAGCCTTCTTGATACTACCTCCCAAAAAATCAGTCAACTAGGGATGTTAATACAGGAAATAACTGCATGGTCCAAAGGTACCATCTCCCTGGGTAGCACTGGGTTACGGTGAACTGCTGCTGAATGGAGTTTGATCAGAGCTGCAGAGAGCCCTTTCAGCAAGGTGAGGGACTTTCTGCATCTGACATCCTTCCCCACCTGTACTGGCAGCAATAGCTCAGTTTCTTACTTGCCAATGTCGTATGTTTACAAATCCTGAGTCAGGGCGCCAAACCTCACAGGATGTTTAAAAAGACCTTGGAACAGCGGCTGCAACCAAGGGCTTCGCTGTCACATCCCAGCACCGTATGACCCACTTAGAGAGCCGCTCTCTCTTCCACTTAATTTCTAATTTTTTCCGAATGGTGAAACCGAAAAGGAGGGCAAACAACTTCAAACTGGAACATTTTGCTGTTGTCTTGGAGAGCCCCTTGATGGTGGGGAAGGGTGAGCCCCTCTCACAGAGATGGAAGATTTGAGCCACAGACTCCAAGCTCCCTGGCACTGAGGGCAACTGACAGATTAGGCCCCCAGGCAGACTGATGGGAAGTGAGATGGCCTGTTTGCAGCCCTCAAGAAAACAGCACCCAGGTGTCCCAAGCCTTTAACTAGTGGTCTAGCTAGTAGAAAACCACAATCAATGTTTTATTGATAACCTACACCTTCACTTACAGCCACTCATCCTGAACCTTTACTGAAAGCCATCTAAGTCTGCACATTTATGACTCCAATAAAAACAGTAGGAATAGGCTTTTTTTGCATTGATATTTTATGTGGACAAATTAGTTCTGTTTGAGGACACAGTGATAAGGAAGAGTCCAGATGTTGCCTTCCAGGTTCCTATACACCTCTTTTCTGGAGTTACCATAAATGTTTTAGGCTGGCGTCACAGCACAACATCAACAGCAATGTTTTAAATGAAAAACCACGGCTGCAAAGTGACCACGTTTCTCTGAATTTTAAGGCAAACACTTTATCTCAGTTAAACCCTTAGTAGCCATGTGGTTTTGCCCATCTTCTCAGGAACATTTAAAGTACTCTTCTTCTTATAAACAGTTTAAAGTCGTAATGGTAAACATACAGGCCTAAAGCTAAACTTCCATTCCTTACTCTTGTGTTGGTTATTTGCAACAATACCAGCAATGTTTACCAATCCACCAGCACAGTTTACACTGACATCCCCCACTCATTTACCTCTTGTGCCATGATTAATTATTGGCATACACCAAGGAAAAGACTGAAGTAGATATAGATTGTGCACCAATTCAGATCTACTGAGGAGTGAACTTCAGTTTTTAAATGTGATTCAAAAAATCAGCTGAAGGCTCAGTGTTGTAGATTTCTCCTGGACTTTTCAGTAATTTTCAGTGTTTTACTAAGCCTCCTTGGAGCCGCTAAAGCACAGAAAAGACATAGTCCATGGAAGAGCCAAGTACTTTGCAAATGATAGATACTTCTCGACAGATAAAGCAGGCAAGACTCTGAGCAGCAGATTTCAACAACAGCACTGTTGTACCTCCTAGAGTCTCCTCCTTGTTGCTGTTTGCTGTGGACTTCTGGGACTGAGTTGAAGTCCATTATGGAACAAAACAGGTCACATCAAGAAGGATTCCAAAGTACATAATGACCAGTGAGACCCTGGAGATTATGGAAAGATGCCACACCAACCTAAGAAAACTCTGTGCAAGGTTTCTCTTGCCTCCTTGAATAGCTCGGCAGGATTTCAGGTCTCTAACTTTCCATATCATGTTTCCCAGCATTAAGCAGCAAATACAAGTAGGGTGTAAGTCAAGAGTCAGCTTAGGATATAACTAAGATTCACCAACTAGCAAGGACAACAGATAACCAGATCAACACTTTAGACAAAACTGGCACAGTAATCAACAGCAGCAATCCTGCAACAAAGATAATTAGAAATCACTTAGCACTGCAGGGAAAAAAAAAAAAAAAAAAACAACCAACTGCAGGCCAGAAGCACACACGTTTCTCGTTTTAATTTAAACAGTCTATCTTTGCCTATTTTTTCAGCAGCCTTGGCAAAGAGATGGGCCTTGCTGCAGACCTTAGTGATCAACAGTCTGGAGATACTTCACAGCAGGGTCACAGCCTTCAAGGTTTTTCTTTAGGTCCTTGAAACAGAACATGAAACAAAGAAGGGACTCCAGCAATTGATTCTGATAAAGAAATATCTTTGAAAACCTACCATTCAACACCATTTTCATGGAGTTGTTACTGCAAGATGATGAATAGAATTAGAGTAAGAAATGCAGGTTTCAGAGGGAATCTGGTTGGTACGTAGTTTGACTAAGATCTGGCCATACTTCCAATAAGACAAATGACATCATCTCAACTAACTTACACCAGGCAATGTATAGAGGTTAGCAGCAAAAGGAGAGCTGTCTGTCATTGGTCCACTGGAGTTGATAAAAGACTCCAGAGCTAACTTTTTACAAATTGCCCTTCATTTATATAATATATATCACCATAGTCAGAAGTTGCAACTTAAGTTTACTGGCTGCTGTATCTGTCCATTAGATATACAAGCATTTCCTAAACTCTGATGGATAGGTAAATATGGAAACAACATTACAAACCCATGCATGATAGCAGGCCACCTCCTAATGACAGATAAGCAGTGTGGTGGAATATTTTGGGATTTAGCCATTTGTGATTTCCTTTATTTTTGGTTTGCGGGTCATGACTGCAAAGAGTGCACACAACAAAGTGGCAGAAATGAAGACAATTTTCCTTATGCCTTGAACAGAAGTCAGACTACAAAAGTGCTCCTTTTTAAAA
>VXAL01003129.1:17764-37419 GCA_013399475.1 Chauna torquata | reverse complement strand
GGACGGGGTGGTGGAGGAGGAGGGTTCCTTCCCCCTCACCTCCATTTCCTGTCCAGAACTAGTAAGTCTGTCTAGACAGGGGTGGTTAAGGAATTTACCGACTTCCCAAAAGCCCCATAAGCCTTTATCACTCATGATTAACACACGGTGTTTACATAGCTATGTCAACCTTAACTTTCCTTCTTTGTCCATTTCTGTAATGGAAATACACTGCTGACATTTGCTGTTGATTTTATCTCTTGTTTATTGACTAGATGGTAAAGACGTTGATGAGGACTCAGTCCCAGCTGTGGTGAGTTGTGTCAGTGTTGCAGACATTTTCTGCAGTGGTGGCAGTGCTGGGACAACTGAAGGATGTGTTTCAAATGAACCGCATTGATCAGTCCTTTTGTCATGTTGACCATATCTATTTTCTCAAAAATCAGGGAATCCATTAAAAAAACATTTGTTACAGTACGGCAAATGAACTGCAAATTTCAAATGTGTTTGNAAGGCTCCTTAGTAACTTCCCATGAATATTCTTCAAACAGAAGATCATGCTTTTGGGCATCTCTGAAGAGAAATTCTGCTGAGAAGCACTGCATTCCTTTTTTTTTTTTTTTCCTATTACAGATATTTTGTGTACAAATAATGGATATTCATCTCTTCTGGTTTTGCTGACATTTTTATCCTGGGGTGGGACAGGGTGGTGGAGGAGGAGGGATCCTTCCCCCTCACCTCCATTTCCTGTCCAGAACTAGTAAGTCTGTCTAGACAGGGGTGGTTAAGGAATTTACCGACTTCCCAAAAGCCCCATAAGCCTTTATCACTCATGATTAACACACGGTGTTTACATAGCTATGTCAACCTTAACTTTCCTTCTTTGTCCATTTCTGTAATGGAAATACACTGCTGACATTTGCTGTTGATTTTATCTCTTGTTTATTGACTAGATGGTAAAGACGTTGATGAGGACTCAGTCCCAGCTGTGGTGAGTTGTGTCAGTGTTTCAGACATTTTCTGCAGTGGTGGCAGTGCTGGGACAACTGAAGGATGTGTTTCAAATGAACCGCATTGATCAGTCCTTTTGTCATGTTGACCATATCTATTTTCTCAAAAATCAGGGAATCCATTAAAAAAACATTTGTTACAGTACGGCAAATGAACTGCAAATTTCAAATGTGTTTGCTTCATAAAAATGAAGCGATGCTTTTTTGCAAAGTATTGAAAAAAACATATGAATAGCTAGAAATATAAAGGGACACTGCCAGTCCTACCAGCATGGACACTTTCATCCCTTGCTCTGATGTTGTCCAAAGTGTACTACTAATCTTTAAAATGTACTCAAATTTATGCAAATGTCAGGAAATGAAATTTTATTATAAAACTTCTCAGACTTCTCACCATTTCTAGGATAAGGTAGGTAGAGAAAAGGCACAGCCTTAATGTTATCCCTGCTAGAGCAATAGACAGAGTAGCTGAGGCAGAACAGAGGAAGATCGTTTCTGCAAGAGGAAAAGCTTAGTACAGACTTCTCACTCTGTTCAGAAGCAATCAAAGGCCGTATTCAAAGGAAAAAAAAGTGGTCTGGAGAAGCACAGTGAAATCACCACTCTTTGCGTGGTCTTTGTAACAAAAACACAGTCTGGGCAGAAATACTGCAGAAAGAAAGTCAGTTTTTACTTCCCCTTGGCTTTCTCTCCCTGACTTTTTCTTTCTCACAGTCTTCTTGCCACACACCTTCGTACTCCTCGGCCAGAAAACTTCTCTGCTCAATCCCATATTATTGCTGACTTGAAGCTTCAGTCTTTGACAATGGACTTGCATGCAATTTGCTTTCTATTATTCCTGATCGGAACTAATATCAGTAATTTTTTAAACCTAATTTTTTTTTCTTTAAGCCAAGAGCTACATAGTATTTATTCTTTTGCAGTCAGTGACAATAAATGGTGTCAGCCAAAGTAATAGCAGACATAAAGAGGAGGACGGAAAGAAAGAGAGTACAACATATCCAAAAGCCATGTGTTTCCAATGCAGCGTGGATCTTGCCTGTAGCTGCTCTTGTGCTGAACAGGGGGTACCTGAGCCTTTGTTTGTGACTGTGGCATTTGATTCTCACAGTCTCAGGAAGTTTCTACAAAGGCGTGATGCAGCGGGGAGATAACTCTGGGAACATGAGTCCCACTGCTGGGAATCCGTATGGCTTTTCAGACTTTGTGATTTCAGGAGGTTTCAGCACAACACCCTTAGCTTAAAAAACCACAAATTTAAAGAGAGAAAGTGATGGTGAGGGAAAAGAAGAGCATACTCATGATTTTAACAATCTAATAAAGCAACTGGTTCTTTAACCATCTTACCCCAAGGCACATTACTATACTGGAAGAGCATCCATGAACCCTTTACTAGGCTTCAGATCAGCTCCCATGCCAAGCACAAGGAAGTCTTTCACTCTTTTCGTATCATCACCCAGATGAACAATGATCAAGGCCAACACTGGGGAAGAAAGGAGCTTCAGAGCTGTGCAGACCCCCATCCTTCCAGGTGCTGAAACCCATTTACTCCAGGCAGGATCATAATACCCCCACACCTGAGCCCATGTGTGTTCACTTCTGCTCTCCCTGCCTGCATTGCTGTGATTCATCATCCTGTCCCTGGACATGCAGAGAAATTGGGGAAATGCCTCAGAAAACACCTATCTTATAGACTGTTTGAGAACTTTACTACTGACCCTTTTGTTATTCTCTGACTTCTTCATGTACCAAACAAAACCAGCAAATAATTAAATATTAAAATGCATTAACTGAAAAAAAATACCAATGTTTCTTTAATTCTATACAATGAAAATAGTGATTTTGGCCTCTCATTTACAGCTATATGAGAAGTATATGAAATTCAACTAGTTGAATAATTTGCATATATATGAGGTTGCCTTACACTTTTTAATAGACATGCATGTTTTTATGATGTATTTTTCAACAGATATTGATATTAATATTAACATTAATATGATATTAAACCTTGATCTCCTCTCTGACACACTAAATGCTGCAGTATTTAACTGCTAAGTGTATGTGCACCGAGGATTAAAAACTAATTTATCTTATATAATCTGAACTCTTATAAACAAGTAGATAGTAGAAACTCTAAAGGTGTCTAGGAGTCTCCTGGATAAATACACTGAGGCAGTGTCCCAATGAAGCAGTCATCTGACAGCCTCCAAATTTAAAAAAATGTTGAACTGAGTCAAGGAATGAGCCGCTGATAAACACAATGCTCCCTCAGAGTGCCAGGCACTGGGCACTGGATAGTGGAAGCCTCTTGAGGCAGAGCTCCAAAGCCTGGAGGTCCCAGCTGTAGCTTTTCTACCACATCCTCCTCTCCTTCTCCTTCCATATTTGCATTCTGGCTGCAATGAAAACTTATGAGTATAAACCAGCCTGTGGATATATTCACTTCCCCTCCTCAGGTTAATTATTTTGAAAACTTCATTATTTAGGAGCTGGCTCAGGTCTAGGAATGGAGAATAAAGTTTATAGTTTCCCATGGGGTAAGTCTTCTATTGTTTTTGCTTTGCCTTGGGTGATCTCACTCCCCTGGATTGAGAACCAAAAACACTGTGATGACCTCTGAGACAATGTTTGTGTTTGGATTTACATATTTCCCCTAGTGGTCGCTGGGCTCTGAATGGGAGAATAGGAAGTAAGGTAGGAAGAAGAACAGGTAAGTTGTTAAATAGCTTAATCAGAATTTATTTTTATACATACATACTTATGTATGCACAGAAACACATACACATATAGAAAGTTATTCAACATGCTTACATACGTAAACAGCGCAGAGAATCTTTATTTTTATTTTTTTTATTTATTTCTCTCATGGTTATGTGTCAAAATTAAAGTGTTTTCTAGATATTTATCTCTCAACGGATTTACTGCTTGGCATTAACAGGCCTACAAGCGGATCTCTTCAAAGAGAATTATAAAAGGCTTGGACATATGCTTAAGTATAAGCGATTAAGGTCTTCCTTTGTTCAGCCACGTGTATAAGCATGTGCCTTGCTATCAATGCTCACTTACACCTCTGAGTAGTCAGTGGGGTATAGGCATGTGTTTTGAGGAAATGGCAAAAAGCTTTATGAGTTGGTGCCATTGTCAGGATGATGTAGGAAGATGTAGATGATAGAGAAAAGGCCATTCTGGGCTCCCAAAGTAATGACTGGAATTCTCCACATTCCTGAAATAAAAAATGCAATTTTCAAAAATGTCAAAGTGCCTGAGAAGCATGCATCCCATCAACCTGCAAAGTTTCATGGGCTTTTTAGTGCCTAAGAGCATTTGAATATTTTCTCGTTTTACTTTTTCATCTTGTTGGTTACTTCTCGGACACACGTTCTGCCACTTTCCTATGGCTGGTATTACAGTTCAGGGTATTTCCAAGATTTTCGTCTCTACAGATGTCAGGAATAGGCAGCACACAAAAGTCTCCATTCACAGCTGTAGAAGCCCAGGACTAAAGCTAGTTATGTCAGCAGAGCTCCCTCTGCTGCTTCAGGACAAAAAGATTTTCTTGCAGACAGAAGCTTCAGTATCAATGTGTTGTAACAGAATTCATATCGAATGACTTGCAAAAGAAAATTTTAATGGCAAATTTTTATCTGCAGCTTTTTGGATTTATGAAATCAGCTAAGAGTTTCCAGCCTCTGCTGTCTGTTTGCAGATGTAGAGCTTATACAGCAGAGCTGACCTTAGAAAAAAATGTTTTGATCATCTTTTCGCCAAAAACAAATACAAAACCAAACCTGGCTTCTACAAAATCCCCTTAGATGTGCCTTTGAACCTTACAAACAACCTGACAGGAAATACCTCACATGAGTGGATAAAAATTAAACAAATGTTTTGGTTTCAAGCTGCTAAACTTTATTATAGAAGCAAGAAAGTGCTCTGAAGAGTTTCCTCATTGAAAATTTTTCAAGAGGAACATCCAGGCGCAACCCGGTGAGTCAAAGTCTTTAATTCAATTAACAGTCCAACACAGGAATACTTCAGCAAATATACTCAAAAAGAAGCCCAGAAGCGCTTTCTTGGCATATTCCTGGACTTTTAGATTTCCTTCCCAATAATTCAGTTTGTGCATAAGAAACATTTCAATAACTGTTCTAAGGAAAACAGCAGAAAAATTGATCTGTGTTTGCCTTACATTGCAGAATAGTTTGCTCCTGTAGGATTTTGCAGACTTTACCACCACCCTCAGCACTGTGGAATATCCACAAGAACATCTGACATATCATTCTTTTTACATTTGTATCTTACCCCTTTTTTTTTTTTTCACTTCTCGTTGTCAGTCCAAGCCTCTAGCCAAATCCTGGATACAGTTCCATGTTGACTGTTGTTGTTTAAATTCAGTGTAACTTTTTTTTTTTGCTGTTTTTGTGTTTATGTGCCTAAAGCTAAGCATTCTTAAGGTTTTTATGGAACATGGGCCTTAGCAACATAAGCTACAACATATTGTGCACTGATATTTACCTCCCTCTCTGTGTTTCACTAGCACTTGTAAATGAACACTTCCTTTCTAATTTAGTTCAGCTTTCTTCTACTTTTATCAAACATTTTTTTAAAATGCTTTCTCATTTTTGGGGAGAAGGAGAATAGGTTCTGTTACAGTGACATATATTTATATCTATTAACAAAAAACGCCTCTATGATATTAATTCACTGAATCTTGAGGTACAGTTCAAGCTAAATTTGTAAATACTTGCGCATCATTTCTAGAGTTTCAACTCTCTCTCCTTCCTGCACACACAGGTGCACCACGGGTTTGTGCTAGACTGGCAGTGCTGGCCACAGGCACTGGTGAAGCACAGTTCAGTGCTGAACCTAAATCCAAGTGCAGTGTGTAGTGGATCCTGGATTTCAGCTGACAGTCTGTAGTGAATGAATCCTATCTCTCATACCCTCTCTGCCATGTGGATGGTGAAGATGCCAAGTGACAGTTACAGCAGGGAGCCTACGCCAGAAGACGGGACTGAACCAGTATCCAACACTAGCACCTCAGCTTCTGGACCATCTTCTACCTTTGTCTGACATGCACCAAAGGATAATGCTGAGATAGGCTGAAATGTTGTCTCCAAGAACAATTCACTGCTTCTGCAAAATGTGTTGGGATACTTACACCTGAGTAAAACACAGATAAAACACCATCTCATCAGCTCAGCAGTGCTTTGCTGCCGGCATACCAGGAAGCAGAGAGATAGAAATGATCCAGGGGAAAAAGAAAACAGGACAAGACCAAAGATGGGCCCCAATCTGCTTGCAGTTTGGGGTGAGAGGACCTCTACCCTCTTCTTGCCTGTGGCATGAAGGGGTAAGAGAAAATAGGGTGAGCATGCTTTGAGCATGCTCCTTGTTGTGGAGCATGCAGAACCTGCCTTGCATGGCTCTCCTGCTGTTCCAGGACCACAGCCATCAGAGGAGGTGAGATGTGAGCAGGAAACTACCCTTCTGGGGCATCCCCTTACTGAACAATTGAAAGAGAAATATGTGCATGGAGCCACAGCGATTTCCCCAGGGTTGTCTTCTCCAAAGCCCAAACATGTAGCTTGCCTCCAACACCCATGAAAAATGAACAGTGTGGATGGAATAGCACATAAAACCCCTGTGATCAAAGAGAATCCCCTTTCCTCTGACCTTGGCTTAAAACAAATACAATCCACCAAGTACTCAAAGTCATTCACAAAATGGTCCCAGTGTGAGAGGCAATAGCACAGAGCTCCTTGTCTTTTCCTCTGCCTCCCCACTTTCCGTGTTGGGGATGGGTACTTTCATTCATAAGATGTGTGATTCACAAGGAAACCATCCCAGCTGTGTGGAAGCACTACTGCCAGCCCACTTCCCTGGCACTGCTTCTGCTTCTTCCCCTGTGACAATATTGTCAAGTTTGTGGAGCAGGACTTGGGGGCAAAGAACACCAGAAAAGTCAATACGCCTCTGTTTTAACGTGTCTGGGCAAAGGCACAGCACAGCTGTTGTTTTTTTTTCATTTTGTTCAGAAATGGAGTTTGCTTGAAACTGCAGATTTTTTTATTCTTTATTTTTTTATTATTTTTTTTATGTAATATTGTAAATGAAGGGGATTTTCAAGTTAGAAGGCATTGTCAGTGCTCTTTGATCAAAAGCACAATGGAAGTTGATTACACCCCAGCCTAACAACAGTGGCTTAGTCCTTAGTAATACCATAAACAGAGAACACCCATCAATATTTGGGTACAGAATGCTGAGGGAAATGCCCTGCTGATAAGCTCCAACTTGCTTGAAACAGTTCTTTAGCAATACGGCAGCACTCAAAGAATGCCAAAAAGCATAGTGAAATTTGGAACCTTGTCAAGTACTTTGCAAATAAATCAAGGATGTCAAAGTGCGGAACATATTTTGACAGGAATATCCTTGTAAAATATTGCTTGAGTTACTATTAAATACAATGCACTGTGGCACCTACGATGTTACTGTATCAGTGGCACAAACATATTGGCAAACCTTGAAGGTCATGCTAACTTGCAATTATTTATTACTTTCTGATTATAGCCAACATAGTGTCAATTTGCCTAATGAGTATGGTTGTGTATTTTATTTCAGTATGTCTTTCTTTCCACAAGACTGCCTTCTTCTGTAAACAGCTGGGAACAGAACCGACATGACCAGTAATCCTGGGTTCTTCCCAGTTCCCTTGGACCTTACAAGAGTCTGAGTTAGAAAGGCTAACCATGTCATCCCCTGCACCTGGCCATTTCTCAATTAGTGTGAACAGAACAGATGAATGCTTCTTTAACTTTCTGCGCCCTGGCCTCCAAGCTTCCCAGCAATGTCACTAAACTTTGCCATCTAATTATTGAGAATATCGTAGTGATAAGATAGTCCTTTCTCATCACAGCACACAGACAACCCTCTGGAAACAACTACCAGAAGCCACTCTTTTCAAAGTCTTGAAATACCTATATCTGCAGAAAGATGCCAGAAAAAGCTTGATGTTAGATGTACCAATTTCACCAGTTCCACTGAGAGATATTTAAATGCATTTGAATTCATTAAGAGAAATTAGTTCATTTAAATATCAATCTTCCTCTTGAGCTGTGTGTGGTACCTGTTCCCATATTTCTCAGACATGGAAAGCCTTTCTTACCACTGATACCCGCATTCAGGTCCTGACTAGGTAAAGAGCTTACCTATGTGAGCCTCTGAAGCACTGGCTTTCTCTGGGCTCGGCCTGGGGCAAAGAACCTGCCTGGAACACAAGGAGAGCAGCAAGGCAGACAAAAGCAAGGAGAAAGGATAGTAAAGCTGCAGGCTGCAGAAGAGGTATCTGGAGGAACAGGAAGACATGGGAGGTGAGGCTGTCACAATAAAATGCTGTGTCTTAACTTGTGCACACCACAGAGATGAATGGCCCTTTCCAGGCAGTCCTAATTTGGCTTATTCTTTCTTGATGCTCCTATGTAAACAGTGGATATGCTGCATTCTTTGCCTCACGGCAGTATGGCTTGTGCCATCAGCTAAGGGCTGGCCCTGGAGTGAGGCAATCTAATGCCTAGTCTTTGCCTTCTTGAGGTGAGGAGCTCATAGTCAAGGAAGAGAACTGGGCAGTCCTTGGGCAGAAGCACAGGATGGGGAGCAGGGCAGAAAGACTTTCTAGACGAGGGTATATCCAAGCCCTGCCTTAGCTGCCCAACCATCCCATCACTGTGCTGGAAGAAGAAGCCACTCCTTCCCAATGAAGCGATGTGGGACAGCTTGGGATGAAAAGACATGTTCTCCAATATCTGCAGCCTCTGGCAATTTCCTGTCGCACGCACACCATGCTGCTCAGAGATAGATTATTCATAACCGCACCCTCCTGGTGAATAAGGAGCAGTGATGGTCAAGGCTCTGTCATCAGAAGTAACCTTTATCAAAAAAAGAGAACAAAATGCCCCTAGTAATTTGAGGAGAGCTGGGCCTGTAACAGGTTTAGGCTAAAATGTAGCTTCCCAAAGGATACCCTGGTTGAGTCAGCTGGCGAAGACAGGTGGATCCCTCACAGAACTTTTGCTCTTCTGTTACGGTGGTGGTGCTGTAACAGAAACCCACCACAGTTATAACACTGGGATTAGGACTGTCCTCACCCCCCAGTGACAAATACTAAAGCCACAACACACCCTGGAGCTCCCCAGCCACGTCAGTCCCCTGCCAGTTTGCAACTTCTGTGTCTCAGTCCAGCTGTAATGAAAACCACATACCCCTCAGCCCATGCTGGAAACAGCTAGCTCCTCAAGCTGTTGTGCACCTGCAGGAGAACTGTAACCCTTGCAAGGGTGCTCAGATACCTTGATGTTTTCTTACACAAAGGGGTCTCAATTGCACAGCTTCTCAACCAGAGCCAATTAAAGTCATCAAGCGTCCTCCCACTGGTGACTGTGGGCTTTGGCTCACTGTAACATAAAGTCTGAAAGGTCTGCTGCAGGAGTTAAGAGCTGCTGGGATAACAGCCATAAAGCAAGCGGTACGTGACAATGCCACACTTTCACTGACCTCTCTGTCCTGCTGCTTTGCTTTACTAATCCTTGCTCTCACTCTTTTCCAAAAATTTTTAAGTGTCTTGCAAAAAGTTTTTGGGAAATCAGCATTCATGACATAGGGAGGATGGGGCATTAGGGAGTGAAATTATTACAGCAGTGCAGTTGGGTGAAAAGAGCAGTGATGCAGCAGGGACAGACCAAGCTCTCCTGCAAGTCCTAGCTTGTAAGTTATTTCCTAAGGCCAGATACGAAAGCAAGCTTTTAATGGTTCACTGCTTCTTCCAGCCTGCTCTGCTGACCTTAATTTGTTTCTGATCTCCTGCTTTTTGGCTGCTGGCTGGAAATGAGTCCCTGGCTGCGAGCTACTCCAGGGGACCTCCCTGAACTGAGGGGGGGTGACAGGCTGAGCCCTTTCTTCCTTCCTCACAGACCCATCTCCCTCTTCTTTGCTCTACTAGCAATGGCAGATGCTGCATATAGAAAAAGGTAACAAAGGGAATGAAAGTAAGAAAAGTAAGGAAGGAAAGGAAGGAAGAAAGGAAGAAAGGAAGAAGCCAAAAGAAAGTCCTCAGCTCCAAGCTGCCCTGAAAATTTGCTCTTTACAAAACCAGCCTTCAGGCTCACTGACACCCTCTCCGGCTGTGTGACTGTGCAGGCTACAGGTGTATGATGTTCGTGTGAGATGCAAAAAAAAAAACTTGTTGCCCTCCCACCACCTAACTCACTACAAAGTGAATCACTTCCTCGTGTCACTACTGCTGGAACCTCTTGTACATATATCAAATGGTGTAATTTAATGTTGTCAAGCACTGCAGTGGGAATAAAAAAAAAGAAACTATTTTGCTTTCCTAACTTATACATGAGATGTGTTATTAGTACCACTTTGGTTATTTTATTAGAAATCGAACAGCTTTTTTTTTTTTTCTTTTTTGTAAAAACACTTTCAGGACTGTATCTGGAGGTCTGGGAACCATTTCTGCTTCATGCTTCTCTTCGTCATGTCCTTGTAGCTCTGCAGCTTTCCTTTCCTATTTATTCCTTCCAGAAGACAAGTTTTTTACTGCAATAATTCAACACAACGTAGGAGATACTTAATTCTCCTTACAATGCTTGTGCTCAAGCCGTAAACCTCATTTCTACACAAAGAAATAGGTTAATTAGCAACTTGCTGAAAAGGAACAATGCTTACCATAATCTCCGAGCAGAAGTTATTCTTAAGGATCTACGCACATCACAGAGATCATCTACTCTTTTCGCATGTGTAACGACTGAATTTCAGCAACTTTGAACTGAATGATAGTATTTCTTATATTTATTTTAAAGCCCACAAATGTTGGAAAATCTGCAATGTTGTTCAGTGAATTGTTGCTCGTTCTCTGTATAAGCCTTTCCATTTCTGTTTCTGGTCTGAATTACTCTAGCTTTGGCTCCTACCTATTGAGTTCTTACTTCAGCTTTTTTTTTCCTACACAAAAGAAAGGTCTGTGATCCCTTCTCCAGGTAACTCACCAGAGACTGACATCAAATTGAGTCCCTTGAACGTTAGAAATGGAGCATGCTTCTCAAATAACCTCACAGTAAAGTGAGCTTTCTTGAGTTCAGGTGACACTTGGTTTTCTTCTCTGATCTCTTCCCAGCTACCTAACATCTGTTTTGATGCCTAGTGCTGCATACAGCTGCAACAGTCTCCCTGCTTATAGGTCATTTTCCTATTCTGTATGACTGCTGACTGGCTTATGGCACTGCTTTGGAGGTCCCAGATCAATTAGACCCTCTGCTGTGATCCATTAGCTCTTTGCAGTGCATTATACGATATGGATATCTATTTTGAACATACAGCTTCTTTACCTCTCTTCCAGGATATTTGACCTTTCATTTTGCTGAATAAAAAACCACAATGAGGCAAATTACCAGGGAACCCAGGCCTCTCTGTTTAAAATCGTTAGGGTACAGGTCAAGGTAGCATATTTCCAGATGAAACTGCCCTTGTAAACATTGAGTACAGATGATTCTTCAGGATCGCTGTTTTTAATGAGGCTTACCAGGGTGACCTGTGGAAGTGTGCATGGTCTTGTGCAGGGAGTGCGGGAGAGAGCTCTTCAAAGAGCAACATCTGTTTCACCGCATAGAAGCATGCACATTTCCCTGGGCATCATTTCCTCTGGTTCCACAGTTGTGAAAGTGAAAATGCCCCCAGCCCCTCACATCTTGGGCTGGGATCTGTTGAAGGCCCTTCAGGTGCACCTTTCAGCCTGTGGACCCAGCAAGTTTGAATTCAGCTCCAAGAGACAGATGCTTGATTACACCAAGATGTCCTTCACTTATGAACAGGCGTGGTCCTTGTCGACATGCCTATTTTCCCTCATTCTGATTTTGCCATTCAGCCTTTTCTTCTGCTTCAGTGACAGTCTATATCCCTCACTCTCTCCACCAGGAAGTGAATTATTTAGGAGGCATTTTACCTTGGCACGGATCCCTGCACACCTCTGAACCATCCAAAAAGTGTCTGTGCAGGTCCCTAGCAGGGTTAGGGCTCAGGGTGACACAGATGGAGAGGAGCAGTAGGAGCCCTCTGTGAGAGATGCCAAGTTTGGTGCTGCTCACTATCACTTATGTAATTGGTAAATGAAAGCAAGCTGTGGCCTCAGTGAGAAAATTAAAATGCGTTGTCTCACTAATCAGATGACCCATGGGGGAGTGGGGGCTGGAAAGGCTCCCAAACTGTCCTGCACTGCTCAGCTCTCAGACAGTACATTTTTTTCTTTAGCTTCTCCAAGGGCACTTGGAGTGCAGAATCTAGCCCCAGAGTGGCTTTCCACAGCATTTTCCATATTAAAAATGATTCTCCAAGGCCCACTAACTGCTCTCAAGACTGATAGGCCACCAGCTGTGTTAAGATAAAATGCATGTGTTTCTTAAGTACAATGGAAACAAAAGGAAGGAAGCATACTTGTGGAATCTTTAAGTTATCACACATAGGGGCTGGTTTGCAAAATCACAATTATACCACGTGACCTGAATATTTGCAATTGCGTTCGTAGTAGGTACTAGTAAGACTAATGTGCAAACACCAATTCAAAGACAAGATCAAAGACTGCCTTTTGCATGCAGCATTACAACTTCATCTCCTATACTATGTGAGACTGTAACTTTATCACATGCAGCTGCTCAAGCAATAATCCAGGAGGAGTCAAAAATATTTTATGACTCAGTCTTTGCAGAGTGCTTTGGTTCTGCTGTGAGATTCGGTTCAGGCTGATGACTGACAGGGGAGTTCAAAGAGTTGAAAGGTAGTGGTCCTATGTGGTCCTATGTCCAAGCTATGTCCTCCAGTTTGTTTTGGCTCTATCATCACTACCTAAAAAGAATAGCTGGATGGACAAAGTTGATACAGGTAGACAAGTCAGTTGTTTTCTGCAAATGCCTCAGACGAAGCATCTACTCCCAGCAACTGGGTAAATGCAGAGGTGTGTGAGTCACCAGGCTATGGACACAAGTGTGGGGTTTACCTCAGCTTCAACAGGCTCCTGTCTCACCACTGATGTACATCTTTTATATCTCTCGGTATGTGTTTGTACAGCTCCTTGCACTGAGTTACGATAGTAAACAACTTGCTGCAGCTTAAACTAGCTTCTACTGGGAGACAGTGCACCAGCATTTATGTTTGATTCTGCTGTGTATGACTACTGAATGCAAAGACCTTAGCTGGCTATACCTCACTCTCTGAGGGGCCACACTCTCTGGGGGGCCATATCTGCTTTGTCATTTCCACATCATAGCAGGTACTGTCACAAACTTCGAAGCATAGAACACAAATAATTCCTTAACATTCAACCGGGTATTTTACCTGAAATTTTTCTGAAGCAAAGGTGGTACTGACAAGACTAGATACTCTGCAACCAGCAACAAGACACAACCCCCAAGTAAGCATGGTAAGTTATAAAATAGAAAGTGTGCTTCAAAAGCATCATGAAGTATGTTGCATCATTGCTCATGTAATTGTCCTCATAACAAGAGTATTGCCTAAAGTTACAGATGTAATGGGGTAACAGTGGTGGAACTCCTGCTGCTGCTTAGAGCTAATCAAAATCAAGTGAAGATAACCTTATTTTCCAGGGCAAGAGCAGAGTAACAGCTTCAGCAAGCACAAAATGTATTGTCTCTGATGTAATACTGGACAAAGAACTGCAGTTGCAATAGTTCAGTCCTTCCTGAGAAACATTCAGGTCCTCCGAATGGGCTGGATGAGCTTTCTTGTGCAAATCTCTTAATCATACTCCTCTACAATCCTGCTTTCCTCTCTCTGTATTTCTATCTTGTCAGTTTTCCCAGGGACTCTTTGAAGCAATCATGACTTGCTACTGTTATTTTTAACCTGTTCTATCTGTAGAACAAAGTCCCTAAATAAAATGGTAGTAGACACAGGCCACAGGGAAGTGCAGACAGGGTCTTGTCTACCTCACAAGAAGATCATGTGACACATATCGCAAATTCACAAGGACAAAACATTGTGGTGTTTCAAAGCATTTTCGTACCAGAGAGTTACTTTTAAATTCTCAGTGAGACTGCTCGTACAGACATTTAATGTGACTTAGCTAGTCTGTTTTCTAAAGTAACATATGCTAACATATCTATTTCTGGATGCCCAGCAACTGGTTCTACAAGTGATACCACCATGTAGATACCTCCTGCCTACACACATCAGATAACCATCTTAGGATATCCACAGTGACTGCTGGCATGGAAAGCAAGTTAAGAAAAGAATATGCGTATTTTTTAAATCAGTTTGATTCACTGCAGCAGGCAGAAATGAAAAGACAACCACCATATGACTAGCTTTGTCCTAGGAAACAGCACTGAGTCTCTGGCCTGCTCTGCCATCCATGAGAAAAGCACCAATCAGCAAAGTCTGTGCAACACCACTCTGCCAAGGAGAAAGAGCTGTACTGTACATTTGCAGCACAGTTAGACTAGCACTGGCTCAGGATTCAGGGCAGTTACAAATGTGTGCTCTGAAGAAATAGATGTTCTTTGTAAAACAAGTCTTATTAAAGCATCCAAAAATTAGCTTTTACTCAAATCACTAGCTGCTTTCTCAAATCAGTGTAACAGTATTCTGAAGGGCTCTGGAACTTCAAGACAGATGCTGTGAACCTGCTGACCTATTTAATTTCACCACCTTAACAGGTATCTGGAAGGCCAGCTACGTTTGCACTATCAGCCCTCCTTTCTCAGTATTGCCCCAACGTGTCAGCATTGTTTGCTTTGTGCATTTTCTCTTAAGAGTGTTTGCATTTTACTCCCAGCATATCACTCTGCCACACTGAGCTTCAAAAGAGATCCTTGGAATTGAAAGCTTATATCTATAATTTTTACCTGCCCCTTACATTTTACAGGGTGTTTTCTGGGTCTTTGCTGCATTTTTCCTCCAAAAATGATTTGGTGCCTTATTATCTGTGCTATTCAGGCATCCTTCATCTGGATGACTTGTGGATGTTTGTGGTTAAAAGGCTTGCTTTGGCTACTTTTCACTGGCATACTGAAAAATAGCTGGTAGCAATAGTCCGTACCTGTTTCCATATGGCAGAGAAGTGATATTGCAATTCTCAAGGCAAAACAGAATAATATAGAAGACAGGCTCTCATAGACATTTCTACTTTCAGTTTTTTTCCCAACTATCCGCAAGCAGGAGATTTTTGGGAATTTGATGCTGTCATGTAAGGGAGAACATTCACTTGCTGGCATGAGACTTATAAAGTTCTCTCTTGTTCTATTTGTCCAAATCTGAGTGAATTGTAATAAAAGTCTTTACAACAAGTCTCCATTACTCTTAAAATGTGCACAACTGTTCACACTGCAGCAGGTTGGCACTGAAGATCCTACAGCTATCCGCAGAAAAACAAAAATTCTGACCATTATCACTGTAGTCATTCACGACAGCACAGACTCCCCCCCAGCTTCATGGCAGGGCCTGTGCCACCTGCGAAGTCTCAGTCTTGGATTTCAGCAAAATATTTTCATGTATTCAGCTTTTGCATCAGCCATTAAAGGGTTGAGCCCCAGTCAAGAGCCTTGGGTACTTCTGTGGTGCTTTGGCTGTTAGACTACTGCAGCTCCAAATAATGACATTATGGTGTATTTCCTTTGACTCCCACAGGTGTGTAATTGTAGCTCTCAATTGTATGCACCAAGCTCAAGAAAAAGAAAAGAAAAGATAAAAGAAAAGAAAAGAAAAGAAAAGAAAAGAAAAGAAAAGAAAAGAAAAGAAAAGAGCAATGACAATGGAACTGCTCACCCTAAAATAAGTGATGGTCTGATAGATGCTGAGCAGTGGGGCCACGTGAACTAAACCTTTTGGTTAATCTCACAAATATATTGCTTTTTTTTTTTTTTTCTTTAGGGCTTTCTTTTATTAACTAACACCTAGGACATCGGAAAATTGGGGTCAAATTTACAAAAGTGCCAACACAAAACCAAGAAGAGTGCTGTTGTTCACTATACCGAAATACTGGGGCATGAAGTAGGGTATAGATACCCATGCTCACATTCCCTCTCAGTTCACCCAGTAGCTTTTCTTGAAGCTCTGTAAGTCACTTCTGTATTAATTAGTTCAGAAAGAGCTTGATGTTTCTCTAAACACTGACGGTTACCTTGTGAGTTAAACATCTTATTGAAGATAAAATACCTACAGGACAGACTGACAAACCTTCTTCCCACAACCAAGAGGTTAAGGCACTCACTCCCATGGCAAAGTTGACCATAAATCCTACAGTCTGCACTGAGGCAGTGGAGAAATTTGAGCCAGGGTCTCTGATGTCTTGATGTCTTTCATTCCAAGCTGGAAGAAATAGAGTGGATACTTCCTTCTTTATTCTTGGGATAACACTTTATAATAGAACATAGCTGAAAAATCACAGCCACAGTAAGTCAGCTTATAAGCTAACCTAAAGATAGTCTTTTTTGTTAAAGAGCCTCCTAAGGATTACAAATAAGTTCAAGATAGACTATCCTTTTTAAGTCACAATTTTCTACAGATATGAGAGCACCTTCTCATCTCTACTGTTTTCATACACAGTACTCAGAAATGGTACTGCATTCATTTCATTATTATGTGTGCTGGAATTAACAAGCATTAGAAAACCCACTGTGTAGACTGCACAATTTGTTTCTGTTTATAGTGGTTTTCCCACATGTTTCTTGCAGGAGACACTAAACTCAAAGAGTCACAGACCAATCTGATCTTGAAAAAACGCCATCTACATCTACTCGAGTCTGTAATGCCCTGGTACTGGAAGCCTAACCTAGAGATGAACAAAGTGAGTCTCACAGAACTAAGAAGTATCCATAAATCACTTATTACACACTGTTGGCACTACGCAGATAATGCAGTTATCTTCCTCATTGTTTGTCGTAGCTATGTGGTAATGGTTGGCAATGACTGACATTTTAACAGATTCTTTGGTATTGCACCCTTACTTGCCTGTCTTTTTTTTCTAAGAAACAGATGCATCCAGAGAGCCAATGAACTAAATTAAGTCTTGGTGATTGGCGAACAGCATCTGAAAGGTATTTACTTTTCCATGTTTCACTGGCACATTTCTCTACTCCTGCTCTGGCATCCCCTTTAAAACAAAACAGCAGACTGAGTTTATACTGTGTGCTGCAGTGCAACCTTCACTTCTGCAAGTTTAGGCAAAGGGGAGAGACACACCTTGCTAGCAAGGCTCAGAGCATGACAATGAGGTTCCAGTCTCCGCCATTCCTGCAAGTCCGGGCAGAGAACCATGAATGGCTCTGACCTGACTGTTATGACATGCTTGGCTGCTACTAGATGTTTTAATTCCAAAGTTCACAAGCTAATCCATGGTTCAGACCCATAATGAGAAAGAGGCACAGAAATAAAACACTGAACCTTCCACTTCAGGCCTAGTGACCAACAGAGACTTCAGGAAGACTCAAAGTGGAAGGAGATGAAAGAAACCGTTCTCAAAAGGAACTGAAAAAGCAAATCACTTTACAAAAGGTGTAATGAAACAGTGGTCACAAAACACCAAGCCTGAAGGCAACTTTCTAAGATGACCTCGCTGTCCTCTATGGTGGCTGAAACAAGTCTATACAGTCCTTGTCCATATGAAATATGGGAATGTCCAAGACGAGGAGGGCAACCTCCTTCTGGGCACTGTTGCAGGGCAACAGTCACATTTTCAAAATGCATACTGGGTAATATAAGGAAAAGAATCTAAAATATTACCTGAGATCTGGAAATCTGATTCTTATGAAGTACTAAAACTCAGCTTGCTTAACTTAAGCAAGCTAACTTAAGAGGTGAATTAATTGCAAGTATGACCATGAAAGGAAGATTAATGATAACTCTATTTGGCAAGCAAGATTATGGGACTACCTACCCTCTTCTTGACAATGTAGGAATCCTCTCCTTTTCTTCCATTCAAGGTCTTCCATTCCTTCCTCCTCATCACCTCTTGAGTTGTGTGACATGACTGTATATGGGGCTGAAAGTTATATCAAGAAATGGATCTAGGTGGAGAACAATCCTGCAAAGGAAAACCTGAACCGATATAGTGTCTTGCCCTAAATATCTGTTGGCCATACAAAAAAGAACAGAGACGCAGAAAAGGTGTTGAGAGCAGAATGAACACAAAAAACTCCTTAAAGCCAGTATTGCTGCCAAGGGAAAAAGTATACAAGCCATATAGTTAGGTCTGAACCTAGGCAGTGCTTGGTTGCTGAAGACAGACTCAAACTAGAAAGAAGTGTCAGTTTTTAAATTGTAATTTTTTCTACCTTAATGCTAAAGACAACTCAAAGGGTGTTGCGGATTTTCTGTACTTTGAATCGTTATTCAAGGTACAATGTCTCTTAAGACACCCTCTAGCTCAATCAGAACAGGAGGTCATATTGTGAAGTGAAATGTGACAGTATTTGCTACATAGATCAGGCTAGAGGATCCAGGATGCCTTTCTAATGGAAACCTGAGACAGTGGAGTTTGTAGCTAGTAATACCGTCATGTTGACAATTGCCAGCAGAGCCATAACAATTTTCTCTAGACAGAGACTCAGTTCATAATATTTATCTGATACATTGGCACTATTCAGCTGAGTGGTTTTACTTGGCAAGTTTATTGCATTAAGTAATATCTAAATGTATAAATATATCATCTGTTTATCTATCTATCGATCCATCTCTTTATATCTATACACCATGATTCATGTATGACCCTACTTTGGCTGAACTGAAAGTCATATACCTCATTCCCTTCAGGGCAAGGATTAACACCTTTCCCTGACCTAACCAGATCTCTACCATACCTAGCTTAATGGTCCTAATGCTTAAATTTAATTTTTTTGGCCTAGAGTTTTGGAAAATCTGTCTCCTCTATTCTACCATATGTGCCAGAAAGGCAAGATTTCTTACGAAAACTGTGAGGCACCTCCACCGATGTTGCATTTGCCAGCTGTGACCTTTCCCCTTGTTCTGTAGGCAGTACTATAGGTCCGGAAGCACATTCCTGTGATGAATTTGTGAGTCAGCCCTCATTAGCCATACAAAAAGGATGCCATTACACTACAAAGTAATTTTTTAAACCTCTTGATGAAGAGGCACCCCATCAGGATGCTGTGGGTTTTCAGCACACTTTTGAACAACCCTGGCCGGAAATTTCACAGGGAGGAGGATGCTGGCATGCAGGCAGCCCCAATACTCACTGTGAGTCACCTCTGGAGATGAGGAACGCTAATATTACAGGAAGATTTTCCTAGTCAAAACACATATTTACATAAATGTGAAAGAAGGAAAAGTCACTAAATAAATAAATAAATAAAAAAGAACAGACTATATGAAAAGAAAACCCTAACATCAGCAGTGGCCGACTGCTCTGTTCCTAATTGACCAGGTGAGAATTGACATCTCATAGACTTCTGGTCATGAGCACTTAACTCCTAAGAGCTGCTCTCAGGAGACCAAAATTTCCTAGTCTGTTCTTCCAATGCAAGCTTGAAGACTGCAAAATGTTTTTTTGGGAGGCTATGAGAAATGTTCTTCGCCACTAACCTTCCTTCTGCAGCATGATACAGCGTGTGCTCACCTTGGCTGCCTGCTGCCAGTTGATGTCAC
>VXAL01003129.1:0-17710 GCA_013399475.1 Chauna torquata | reverse complement strand
TCAGGGAAGTTAAGTCACTCCACCTCCCTGGCTGGACCCTCTTTAGACTGGGAACGTACGAAAACTGCCCACCGAGATGATGAAACAAATAATTTAGGGAGCAGTATGTCAAAATCGTGTCTTGTTTCACAGCTAGTTGTGCCAGAAGTGGGAATAAAATGAACAAAATCTTCCTTGTTTTGCACCACTGAATGTGGCACTAAGGACCTTGTAGAGCAGTCTCAGACCTATAAGTGCAGACTATACATTACACTAAAGCATAACACTTTAGTCCTGTTAATCTATGATAAGAAAGATGTCCAGTACCTCAAAAGTCCTAGCCCTATCTTGATCTATGCAACTGACCCAGACACTGAAAACAGCTTACTTCAAAAATCTTTCCAAAGAAGCTATTAGTATGGCACTGGGGCATCATACACAGAATTTGTAGTCACTTTTGCAAAGTGGCTGTCAGAAAGTAAGAGTGGAATTCTTCCAGGACGGAGCACTGGAGGCTTACCATTCAAAAAAGCACTGTGCTTGTTCTGTGTTTATTCCCCAGGGCACAGCTGGAACCAAAAGAGTTTGTCTCTAATTTCTGGCACTGCATCTGATCTTCTCATGCAACCTTGGGAAAATAACTTCACCTCTTTGTGCCTTTGTCTGCCCTACCATGTTGATTTATTTTGAAAGTACAATAAGAATCGGGCACTTCCTTAATCAGGAAGCACCCCATTGTTCATATAAATAACAGCAGAGAAACATCTTGGATCTTCCAGTGCAGAAGAGTTTTCAGAGACATGACACTACAGTTACCAACCTCTCTTCCCCAAATTTCCCTTCATATAGGAATTCTCTTCCCTGACCAACTCTGCAGCTTTGGTGCACTCCAAATCTTTGTGCTACAGAAGGCAGACTATAGAAGAGAGTACTTCCACTGCTACCCTAAGCGCTCAGAGTTTGAAGGGGCAGATTCAAAGCTGCTTGAAGTTGATGTATATTTTACTCCACCAGGTTCACTCCTGGTGAACCATGTGGGCAGTCTGGTACTAGCAGGCCGACTGCAAAGGGAGATTTTTTAGTGGGATGAGATGCTTAGGTGAATCTACTAGATTATGTCCTTGGTATGTCAATAACCAAAGCCTCTGGATGGCACTGGCCCAGTACCTTGATGTAGCTGGGGGCACATGTGGCTTTCTGACTGGTAATATCATTTTGTCGTCGTTATTGTTTTTTGTTTGTTTGTTTGTTTATTTTTATTTTTATTTTTATTTTTATTTCTTATAAGAGAGCCTGTTCTGCATGTGCTTGCATTTCAGCTACTCTCTGCTAAAGTATTCTGATCTTTTGACCCTGTGCATATACAATTGCAACGCAAACAGTATACTTACCTGGGTAGCTAGTGACAGAAAATGGCTATTGGCCATGTCAAACTCTCCCATTCAATTGGACTGTGAAAGACCGAACAGGGAGGTTTCCATATCTGTGTGACAGTCTCTGAATCTTGAAAGAAATATGTCAGACTTGAATAAATCTTGCAGCTGCTTTAGGCACTAAAACCTGTTATGTTGGTTTTAAAATCTAAACAAGTGCTCAATGATCTAAACTCCACTTGCTTTTTCCTCTACAGAGGTAAAAACAATTTCCTTGTAGCAACAGATAAATGACTGAGCAATTTTTAAATTGTGCCTACAAGGTTCCTGTGTAATGTGTTGTTGTGTAACCACTAAAATCCAAACTTTGTAGTGCTATAAACAGCATATTCAACCATGCTTACAGCATGGGAAATTCATGCTGACATTTGTTTCTGTGTTTGAATCATGAAGCACATAGGAAGGAAGAGTGGTGCACTCAACAGTGAAGCCAAAATTACTTTATTGCAAATGGATACTGAAACGCCACTCTTTTGTCATGTATAGGCTACTTACAATATCATGATTAATTGTGTACTCTAGGATGTGTACGGAAGGTTATTTGCAATTTTTGTGAGTGGCACAGACAATGTGCCCAGCATTCAAGGAAGGCCTTGCATATCCTGCATGCTGTACTCTGTAAAGCAATAAGAGGACGAAACTTTATCCATCATGCTGTAGATTGAGAAATATTCATATATACAGCCACATAAGTCCTTATAAACTGCTAATTCACATTGTAGCAACAGTGTTGTTGTTGGGATGGTCAGAGGAGGTAACATAATTTTTTGTAGTAACAGTACCCATTGGAGGAAATCTTGCAGCTGCCGCCACTGTTCCTCCTGTCCTACTGCATCCCAGGAGGCTCTTGTTATGACTTATCACTGGGAAATATCTATCCTAAATGTGCAAGCTTTGTTACTGGGTGCCCTACCAAACCTACCACTTCAGAGGAGGAGCACCTACTATGTCTTTATTGTTGATGTTATCATACAGAATGCTGCAAGTGCAGTTTCAGCTGTTGGAGCCATGCACTGCCAATCTCAGGAGTGAAACACCTGTGGTTAGCCAGCCAATCCCACATCATGCTAAGCCTCACGCAAATATTAATATGGCAGTAAAAAATGAATATATTTTAGTAAGAATGCCAGATTAATGAACAGGTAAAAAACCTAGACAGAAATTAAAAGAAATAAAGGAAATGTCACCCCTAGAGTAACTTCTATTCTTTAGCTCAAAGACTTTTTTTTTTTTTTTTTTTTTCCCTCCTTATTCAAACAAAATCCTTCTAGGACACTTACACTACTCTCAAGGCTGAGTCTTGTTCCTTATAACCTTTAGCTTTGCTTGCCATTTTAATACATGTTCCTCTGGGTGTTTCACTCAGATTCTAATTCTCAGAAGGTCTTTCTGTCATTCATAAACTTGATAGCTAACTGATATAATGGTTTTTCCTGATTTTACTAAAGACTATCAGCTGCAGCTAGAATTTTTAAATAATGATATCCTAAGACATGACTAGAGAGAGACTTCACACAGCTACACAGAAAACAAAACTCTCCAGTGAATGCAAAAACGAGGCCTAAGGACAATCCTGGCTGTAAAGGCTGCAAACTCACCACCAACAGTGCCATGTAAACTGGCAGGGCAGTGTCCTGATCCACGTACAGAATGTTTGAGCATTAAAGGCGGAAGTAAAAATTTCACTTCACAAAAGTAATTAAAAGGAAACAACAACAACAACAACATTCTTCTTGCTCCTTGAAAGAAAAGGGACTTAAAAGAAAATGGTCTGACTGTACATCTGGGTCAGGTAACCACTGAACCCTGTTCAACATGATGGAGGAACCCTGTGCCAGTTTTCCCATGCACGGTAGAGAGCTGAAGTTAAACTATCCAGCTGTTTCAGACATGGTCTTCTCTGTGAGAAGGCAGTCTGTTACCAACTTATTTCCCTTTTTTAAGATGAATTTATATAAATTTCTGAAGCAGGAGGCAGCATCTCAACCAAGAATGCACTAGCTTGGTTTTAAGACAATGATTTGCCAGTACTCTGAGTATATGATGTAACAAGAGCGCTTTTGCAAAGTGGTGTAATGACTTCTGTGTCCTCTCCATGACTGCACAAGTGCTAGTCCTGCACCTGGTGCAGCAGCAGACCACTCAAGCAGTTTTTCTCCATTCTAGCTGGCAAGAACAAGGACTGATGAAAACTTTCCCAAGAAGGCTTCAGTCAAACTGCTGTGTCACTGAAGTCCAGTATGAGCAAGAACAGCAGGTCACAAAGGAAAGACAAATCCTCTTATCAAAATGAAAACATCTCATAAAACAACTCTCAGTCTGAGCCCCAACAGAGATTTACAAATTATGTGCAATATACTATCCTACCTACCAAAATAAGCAGCACTTCCACTAAGAAAAAGCCTGAGCTTCAGTGAGTCTCCAATGTTTTCAGGGACTCTGCACCAAACATTGCTAATTGCTTACATTCCCAAATGGTTGGACTAACAGAACTAAGTTACATTAAAAGCAATAATGTCTAACCCTTGGTTAGTTTGGATTTTGCCAAATCCTGTTAAACTGAATGAGCTGTTCTGAAGCCACAAGCTTTACTAACTTATTAGAAAATCATGCCATACTTCTTTTCACAAGCAGTTTGAATTCGATCTTTCAAATTATCCACAGTTTTGTTCTGTGGATGAGTCCAACTGCAGACTGCCAGTGAGCATTACATTGCCAGTACTCACTTTGTGTGGCTCATACACCTCCCACTGCTTGCTGGTAATAAATCAAACATAGTCTCTTTATTCCAGGAGGACCCGTGATACAAAACCACAAATTATACACCATACTCAATAAACTGAAGTTGGCTAGTGGCTAATATTCAAGTGTTCATGCTTTGGCTGAGCTATTTATTATCACTGGTACATTGTCCATTATGCGCTACCAATACCATTATCATAGCTTCCAGAGTGATTGAAATACAATAGTGTTATGGAATTTATTAGAAAACTGTATCAGAAGTGATATATAAATGCAAAGCTAAATAACTGTTTCTGGATCAAAAGTAAACAGGATATATAGTCTTCTTCCAAGAAAAAATATTATGATCATGGCTGCAGAGAAGCTCACTTCTGAATCCGAAAACACTCTTCTACCACATACCTAGCAGTTGTTGAGTCATTAATTGTCTGTGCTCTGTTCTGTGCTCAGTTGTGATTTTTTTTAATTAAAAAACAAATATGCAGACGACAATATCTTAAAACTAAACCACAAAACAATGCTGGCATCCTCTGAAGAACATAAAATGGGCAGAAAATGAGAAATGTATAGTAACTTTTGATCTTCTCAGGTATGCATTTTGTAATAATCCAATCAGACCAATAACACATCAGCAGTCTGATGACTAATACAAAACAAACAAACAAACAAAACTTATTTTTGCCTGGCCATACTTCTGGATACCAAAAGGGAAATATTTTCTTATTTAAACTTTGCTATTAAGTTGTAATCTAATTTTTCACTTATAGCAAGGATAGGACTGAATCATCAAGCATTTCTATAAGAATAAAACTGTACGATTTATTGTCTGATTTTTCGTATTTAATTCCCTAAAAATAAAAATGAGCAAATAAAATTAACTGGCAAATCTATACATTGTTTTTGAGGAGTCAAAATGGAAAGGAAAAGATGGTAAGCATGCCAGACTACTCAAGGAAGGAAATCTATTTTTGCATTATTTTTTGGAGGAAAATAAAAAACTTTAAGATCTATTTTGGATAATAAGATATTTGCATATATCTCTGTAGGTGCTAGATTTTGTTTTTATGGAATTGGAACAATAACTTGAGTTCAAAAAGTTCAAACTCTGAAGCAGTGGCTAGAATCAAGGGCTTTAATGCATAAAACAATTTTTTCCAATTATTGAAATGAAAAATACAGTTAAGACCAAATTAAGGCATTAATTTATAAGTAACCTACATTCATAGATCAGAGTAACAACTCTACTCAGTTCACCTTTAAAATTCTGAATTTAATGTTGTCTTCAGTTTTTGCTGTAGGAAATACTGGTACACACTTTAAGATTGATTTTTCCATTTCCTCTGAGTTAATACGGGAAGGAGACAGACAAACTGAACTTGCTTTATCAGATTAAAAAAAATAACATCTCATTATCTTGAAAGAGAGGAAAGGGCCCATATACAAGACAAGTCAACACCTAACCTGTTTTGGTTTCCGTACTCAGTGAGTGAGATGCACGGTTTCAGCAGAGCCAACTGATGGCTAATGGCTGGCAATATCGTAGGGTTTCTTAGCATCTTTGTAGTGGGTCCAGAGAGGCCGTTCTGGGAACATTTGTTGCCTTCAGGATTTTTTTCATAAGGGGTAAATCAATCAATACAATTTTGTCTCCCATGTCTAAATAGGATCTTGATGGCAATACGTTATCTCTTCTGCATTTTACTATTTCATATAGTATTAGGGTCCACTACTCGTAGGTACCTTTGCAAAAATACAAAAATTACAAAAATATGCACAGAAGAAAAAGGCAAACAAAAACATATCAATGTGCCTCTGTCAATTCTTTTAGTTAGAAAGAAAATTTAATCTTGAAGTAAACCTCTGCATTAAGATCACTTGCATGATGGGGTTTTGGCCGCTGGCAGCTAATCTGGGGTCTGGAGGACCTAAAAATTCCCTGCATTTTTTTTTTTTTCTGTTTGTTCCACATTCCTGAAACAGCTAATTGAAAAATGAAAGCAATCTGCTTCGGAGCTGGCACTGCTGCTCAGGAAGCATTTACGTACATGAGTTCTATTTTTATTTTTTCCCCCAAGAGAAATCTGCAGAAGAGAATGGTATCTATATACCGCAATAATGATGGAGACGTTGCTTTGTGGACTGTGGCAGTTCCTTTTCTTCCTGCAATTTTTTATAGAAAGATTTCCTATTTTCCTATAGATTTCCTATTTTACAGTAGATTTCCTACTTGATTCTGGTGCTTGAGAGGATTTCTTTCTGCTTAGGGATTCCCTGGGTAAGAAAGTGCCAATGACATCACTGGGAACTTGTTTCATTTCACTTCCATGGTTTGTGCATGGGAGGGCACTCGCCCACTCTGATAGCAAAGTATGGTGAGGGAGGAGGGATACAGCGGGAAAGACAAGGAGTTTCCAGGGAAACACTATAGCAGATGGCCTGGTCCACTGATAAATAGTGACACATCTGTAGCTCAATCAGTGGAAAGGATATTTTTAGAAATCACAGCTCTCCCTTTGGAAATCTAGTTAATTCCTAGTTAATTCTCTTTTTTACTAGCTCCTTTGGCTGGGGATGGAGGTGTTACAGCAGAGACTGAAAGCGTGCCATCCTTTGCAATCCATGTTCAGAATTAATTACATGACGTGCTATCCCCTACCCATTCCCACCATCCCCCTTAACCAATTATGCTCTCTAGGCTGCCAGAGCGGTGCTGAATACAAAAGTGAGCGTTGCCTAGGGAACAAGGAGAAAAAAGCAACCCTTTTCTCCTGCAGTGACTTTGTAGCCCACAGGATCAGCTCTGCACCCTTCAAATATGATGTACCTCATAAGATTCAGCTATTCCTTTCTTGTAAGTAGACATAAATCCCCAGCATGCCTGCACTTCATCAAAGGACCAATAAAAGCCTGTCCAACACTAATTTTTCAGGCAGTCAGTTGTACATACTACCATCCAGGCAAGGCAGGGAGTGCGAAGAACAGCCAGTGCTGAAGTTCCACATCGTTCCTGGCACCTTCAGTCTACAGGGGTACACAGAGGACTGGAAAGCGCCCCCGCCCACCCCACAGACCACCTAGGTCTCAAACAGCAAAGTTGCCACACACCCATCTCAGCGGGGAAGCAGAGAATGGGTAGAAACAAGAATCTGATCTTCTGTCCATCAGCATCTCTATTTTTTTAGCATTGGCCCCCATGGATTTAGTGAGGCACTTTCACAGATAGGTGGTATCTGTGGCACAGAGAAGGACCGTTCCTTCCAAAGCTCCTCCAGAGTAAGATCAACAGACCTGCATGCCACCACAGCCAGTCTTATGGTAAAGTGTGGTACAGCCCTGATTCACTTCTGAGCTAATGTAGGCACCCTGAGCAATTCCAAGAGCTTGGTTTTCAGAGAATTTGTCTCTGGTATCTGTTCAGCTAAACTCACTGTGTTCATAGGCTAGAAAGTCTTGCCACTTTACCAGTCTACCTGTTGGTTGTTCACTTTCCTGCTAAAATACACCCATACGGATGCAAATACCAAATCTCTTTTGGATACAGATATCACACAAGACATATATAATTTAAATAGAAAAGGCATGAATACATATTATATGGATCAGGAAGTTTGGTCCCATGGTCTTACAAACAACCAAGTCACAGGAATTTATTAGCTCCTCAAAATAATTAGCTTTTTCATGTCCCAAAACTTCACTGGTTTGGTGGCCTCAAATGTCAGATGATGCATAATTCAAAGATTATAATTCAAAATTATTTCAAGAGAAAAAGGAAGAAGCAGAGGTATGGATATTGAAGTGACCTGCTCAAGTCCCTTTGATCCAATGATGCCAAAGCAAAGCTCAGAAACAAAATCAGGAAAACTAGTACCCGGGCAGACATAGGGGATGCAAGCAGGGCAGACAGCACAGCAAAGATCTTGCACTTAATATTAAGTAGTGAACAGCAACTTATTAAACTCAATGAGACTTTTTACATATTTGAGCTAAGAAAATGTATGTGCTTGGCAAAACTACAGGTAAACTTGTGTTCTTTCAAACCTTTTCTTTATTTTAAAGATTTCAGCTGGGTTTAATCCCTGCAAAAATTATGCGGTGGAGCTCTTCCACCGTCAGCCACTGAAGGTGTTCTTTTTTTTCTGAAGGGAAGTGGAAAAGAATTTTTAATTTGTTTCACCCATTTCAAGTCTGGCATCAGTCAGATGTTTTTTGTGTAAATGCAGACTGCACCTGAAAAAAAGATAGAAAATAATCTTAATATCCTACTTACATTTTGGTTTGTTTGGGTGCCTACATTATGTAGTGGGGGTACCATGTTTTGCAGACATGGACTGTCATTGCAATACGGGATGCCATCTACCAAAACTTTAAGCTGAAATATTTATCCTTTATCGGCAAAAATATTTCCCCAGATGCACACTCAAATTCACAAACTGAAAATAAAGCCTGTTTTCACAGAGGAATTTCTAGATGGAGGAATGGTGTATATATTACTAAAAATACTTTCCATGACTAATACATGACCATCACTCACTCTGCTTTTTTTTTTTTTCCAAAGGGCAGATGGTGTATATTAGCTGGATAACACTTGTGTCACCCCTAAAGTGAAAAGAGATTGTGAATGTTCTGATGGTCACAACAGTTCTAATAAATAACAATATCTGTAAAGCATGCATGCACACACAGACACATGCATACATACATATAGAAGTATGTAGGGAGAGAAACAGAAGAAGAAACCACAGCATGTCCTCTGGTTCATATTACTGTGATCTACTCTGAAAACGATTCAGATGAAACACCTTCAGAAGCAGTCAGTAAACACCAGCATTACTGTACATTTTCACTGAAGCTTGGTGAAAACCAAAGTAAGTGACTGTGATAAGCCGTACCTTGAGTTTTCTCAGACTTTTCAGTGAGGAACATAAATATGGAGTCTGGTCTTTCAATAAAAAGAAAAGGAGTCCTGAAATGAAATGTGAGGCAAAGACACACAAAGGAGCATTGGACTTTCTACTGCAACTCTGAACTTTTTTGGCAGCCTGACCCCAGAAGTAAAAGCAACAGATATGATTTAAGAGACCTCTGAACAGTGGAAAGGGGTTCAGAACAGCTTATATGCAGAAACAGGTTACAAACCAGGTAGGCATTGACACGTGCTGGAGAAAACACATCTGCTGGATATAGTAACTTCTTCAGCTGCTACACCTTTACCTGCAAGCATCATCAAACTGCAGGTGGTCCTCTTGGACTTGGGTAGGTGAAAGCAGTGGGGAAAGGACTTCCTGTTGGAGCAGTGAATCATAGAATCATAGAATACCCTGAGCTGGAAGGGACCCATGAGGATCATCGAGTCCAACTCCTGGCTCCACACAGGTCTACCCAAAAATCAGACCGGATGTCTGAGAGCATGGTCCAAACGCTTCTTGAGCTCCAGCAGGCTCAGTGCTGTGACCACTGCCCTGGGGAGCCTGTTCCAGTGCCCGACCACCCTCTCGGTGAAGAACCTTTTCCTAACACCCAGCCTGAACCTCCCCTGTCACAGCTCCATGCCGTTCCCTCGGGTTCTGTCGCTGTCACCAGAGAGCAGAGATCAGCCCTGCCCCTCTGCTCCCCTCGTGACGAAGCTGCAGGCCGCCATGAGGCCTCCCCTCAGTCTCCTCTTCTCTGGGCCAAAAAACCGAAGTGACCTCAGCCGCTCCTCATACGTCTTCCCCTCTGGACCCTTCACCATCTTTGTAGCCCTCCTCTGGATACTCTCTAACAGTTTTATGTCCTTCTTATGCTCTAACACCCAAAGCTGCACACAGTGCTCGAGGTGAGGCTGCACCAGGCAGAGCAGAGCAGGACAATCCCTCCCCTCGCCCAGCCAGCAGCGCTGTGCCTGATGCACCCAGGGCACGGCTGGCCCTCCTGGCTGCCAGGGCACGCTGCTGGCTCGTGTTCAACTTAGTATCAACGAAAGTCAGTGAAAGTCAGATCCTGAGATGGTCCATATCTAGTCAAAGTTACTATCCACTGATCTTACAAAGGCATATCTAGTATGAGAAAATGTTGTAAACTATTCACTTACAGCTAATTTTCAATGTTGTTTGCTGAAGTCATAGACATATATTCAGCCTTTCATATGCAACCATAAGTATAGAGAACCTCTGCAGTTCACTTTCTTTGACATAAATGATGATGGACTTTGCCCCACATGATTTTCCTCAGGCCTCTGCAGCCTCATGAGTGATTCTTGCATATGAGCTCTTTTGGTGGGGTACTAGCAGATCACATACCTTGTGGGAAATTCGGGGAGATGGGTTATATTTCTTGCTTTGCTACTGATTCATTTAGCTGTTTTTGAAAATCTGTCCATGTAGGGCTATCCAGATAAACAAACTCCTGACAAGCAGATGCCTTGAACCAGCCTTGGAGGAACGCTTTCCTTCTCATTATTATTTGTTGGCCAAATCTTTATCTGTAAGGTGATTGTTGTGGCCAACCTTGGGGTGTTTACTTCCTGCAAAACATGTTTCCCGAAGCAGCAACACAACCCCAAGGTGTTCTGCCTACAGTAGCACCAAAGATGTGAAGCTAACAATCTCTGTTTTTTCCTGTGAAATATCCAACTGACATTGCAATGTTGCTTTTTCAAATGCCTCTAATTCACTACCTTACTTTTGAACCAACACTGCCCCCCACTGATGCTTTAATTACTTTGGGTAGCTGTACACAGGTCTCAGACAGATAGCATTTACATGGGTAGAAAAATAAGGACTGTCTGCCCAATTTTCCTGTATCCATCCATCACACAGCCACCAAATCAGAGCAATGTTTTACACAGTCTACATCGGCACAGATTTCTACGAGGAGGCAAGTTGAAGGACGTGCACAGACACATGCATGCTACCCGGAGAAGGCAGAGTCACGCACTTCCCTTCTCCAGGGGAGGTTGTCGGTTTAAACTTAGATTATTTGTCAGCTAAAAGCACACATTTGTCTTAAGGTCTGGTCAGTCTTTCAAATCTTGCCTGACAGGCACCACTCCTATGGCTTTTACTAGGCTTGCAAAGAGGTTGGCTGGTTGATGTCACCAGCCCACTGCTGCTCATGGAATGCTGCAGTCCACATGCTCACGGCAGGCCACTGGGGTCAAAAAATGCAACACCTATCTTGGTAATGCACGAAGAGACACATAGCCATGACACTTGCTGTTTTGCTTTGTATGAGCTGTGCTGGGCAAAGGATTGGTTCCTCCTGCTGCCACACTGATAAACAGTAATAAAGTTATCAAGGTCACTGAGGTTGCTCACTGAGCACAATAATAGCATAGAAATGATCACACACAGGAAAGGAAAAGCTTGCCTGTGGTTTCCTAAAGATCAGGCCTGCTAATGTGCTTCAACATTACCGAGTAGGAAGCCAAGCCTTCTTAAGCAGTTCTCAGTCAACATAAGATGCTCTAGTGCATCTACAGGATAACTGATTAGCAGCTGAAATATCAGAGCAAAGATTTATTGCTTGTGATATGAAGGTCTGCCTAAAAGATCTAACTGTTCCTTCTGGCCACAAGATTGCTCTCCAAGCACACTACAGTGTTGCAGGGAACACTATCAAAATAACCATTACCAAAAAAAAAAAAAAAAAGTTTATTGTTCCTCAGCTAAGACCAAGTAGTATGATGAGACATGAAGCAGTGTGTCAGGTCAGAAATGGAGGGCTGTGCTTAAGGGCACATATCCAGCACTGCAAAACAGATGCAATGGGTTTAGCCATGCAAGAAACCAGAACAGAAGACATAAACTGTCTCCATGGCTGGCTACTGCTCCAGATACCAAAAATCAGTCTTCTGCCAGAGTTGCCTGGCTAATCTGCCTCTGAACAGTAATTCCCCTTCAGAGGAGGGTTTGTGCACCAGATACTCCCACACAAAACCTTTCCACCAGCCACAGAGATTTGAAGCAAACCTTCCGTAGCCTGAGGGCAACATTCAGCTGAAACTTGCCTGTAGATGGGAGTACAAAAACATATTTAACCCTTGTAAACTTGGTTTGGAGACAGTTTGTATTTAACCCTTGCTTACTGGGTTTAGAGACAGCTTGCAACTGTCACCTGAGCCTTTGCTACGTCTGCCAGTCTTTCTGCGCTTTGACAGTCCCACAAATCCACCTGCATGTACACACACCCACACACACACACTCGCACATGTGGAATTCTGTACCTTCTCTCCGTAAGCACAGGTATTCATACAAAGCGGTGAAAAGCTGGACTCATAATAAGTGTAAAATGAGACAAGTTTTCGAAATGCGCCTTGTGACTTCTTGCACTCTTTTAAAAAGATACCTAGATACATTGGCAAAGATGTTAATGCTCTCATTTCCTACCCATAAGATGAAACGGTGGTGTTTTATTTTGGATTTGGATGGAAGGTGAAAGTACCTTCAAATTGTGCAAAATTTGCACTTAAAAATATTAAAATGAATATTTCACTTTGCCATGTGAATTCTAATGCCAATTCAAAATTTAAATGTCTACAACATTTTTTAACAGAAGTTAAGGCATCTACATTCACACATTTGGATAAAAAATATTTTTTATAAAAAGTTCAGTACAAACACATAATTTGGAAAAACTGCTTTCAAAAGATTGAAGGGAAACAAAACAAAATTATGGAAGTTACATTTTCCTACAAAGAATGGGATTTCAACTAAAGTTTCCTTGGGGTTAGTTCTGAGGTCAGAAAACTTCAGGCAGCTCTGAAGTTTCCTATGTACCAAGGAAAACACATGCCGAAGTTTTATTGTATTTACATATTTATCAGTATTTGCATTGTGGCTCAATTGTTCTGTCTGCATTTTTTGTTTGTTTTTTTGTTTGTTTTTTTGTTTGTTTTGTTTGTTTCTTTGTTTAAGTCTCTAATTAGCAGTTAAAATAAGCTGTTTTTAAAGATTTGGAGATATCACCACAATGACTAAGATCCACAGGCTGGAAAGAAATCCCAGCCATTGCAAAATGATCTTCATGTGTAGCTGGAAAACATATCTTGAGTTACTGTAGGGGAAAAACCAAATATTTCATAGATGAAGGTGCCAATTTACTGTACATGTCCAGCTGCACTTTCCAAAAGACAAATAGGTAAAGTAGTTTCCACTGTACTTCCAGTAAAACTTATCATGCTTCTATAAAGTGCTTTAAAAATGGAAAATGGAAATGAAGAAATTGCACCTAAAATGCCACACCAGAAGTGTAAAAATATGGTTTTATTAGAAGTGACACAAGAGTGCCATTCAGCCATATGAAAAGAACAAGGATATTATTAAAAAAAAAAAAAAAGTCAGTTTTGATTTTGTTAATTGTATTACCCTTAAAATAATATTTACTGTAATTGCAGTCAAAACAAGTTAATCTTTAAAATACACGTAGGGCCAAATTTTCCTTCTGTTTACAAAACTGTGGTTGCAGTGAGCTGACAGAAAAAAAGAACTTGGCACATGTAAAATCTTTTTAGTTATTCCACCAAAAGTATGTTGCATATAATTTCATTTGTAACGATAATCTCTAATGATATGATTGGTAAGAGTGAATATGTGCTCCCTGGAAACAGGTTCTGAGACCAGACTAGACCCTACAACCCTGGATCTTGTTCTCAGCGCACAAGGAGGTGGCTCTTTTAGTTCTCTCTCAGTCTCTGTTCGTAGCAGGTGAAAGGGGTCATCAGAATGGGGAAGAATAAGGTAAATAGCTAATTTGCATGCCTGCTGCTGGAATAACAGAAAGGACCCAGTTCTCCTCTGATCTGCACAGCGGAGAACCCTTGAAACAAGAAGAAATGAAAACAAAAGTTACATTCAAGCTTTGTGCTGTTGTGAATGACCACATCAAATGCAAAGCAACACCGAAGCCCGTCCAAAACACCTGTAGTTTAATACGGATGAAAAGCGCACACACACTAGAAAGAAACACATTTACTCCTGTTAGTCAGAGGTTCTAAGCTCTGTCTTATTCCTGCCCTGTAGTCCTGTAGCAGTCTAAATATGAATACAAAACCACCACTTCTGACAGTCAAATGTAGAACAGTGAGTGACAGGAAGGAGTTAACATGAATAACAAGAAGATATAGGCAGTATATGTCTTGCATTTTAAACATTGCACACATAAAACATTCCTAATTAAAATGGATTTTGCTGTCAAACAGTTCCAGTGAAACATTCGTTTGGACACCTGCTTTGACCAGACTCAACAGTCTGGTTATTTATTTTCTGACTGTTGATTTATTTTTGCTCTGAAAGAATGTCTGTGGCAAATGCATGTTTACACAGGGAACTGGGCTCTCCATTTTCAGATGCTAACCTTAAAATCCTGTATATTTCCTTTTTCCTGCTTATAAGGGTGAAACATAGCTCTGTTTTTTGTTTGTTTGTTTGTTTGTTTTTGTGTTTTGTTTTTTTGTTTAAATTAACTGAGATATAATTAAACAGTGACTTGATGAAAAACTTATGCAAGGAATAGATATTTGTCAGTAGATGATTTGTAAGCGTACAGTATGAGCTGTCTTCACTCAAAGATCCATTTAGCCTGGTATTCTATCACTAACAGCTATTTAAGAAAACATGTCAATTAAAAAGGCAACTATAAAGTCATTTTTTTCTGATATGTCCTCCAGATGTCATTTTAAATAGTCAGTGATAGTAGTGACCTCTACATTTTTATCTTTTTCTGAATATCTTGTGGTAATGAAGCTCATGATGCAATTATAGTGTGGTTTGTGGAGGAGGTTAAGTCTTCTACTAGGTAAAATAATATAGCCAGCAAAAAATAAACTTGATTTTTTGGCACATGAGGATTTTTTAAGTATAAAAAAGAAACAGTTGTCTTCAAAAGTTGACAGTAATTCTCTGGAGTTTAACTAGACATGCTAATTAGTCAGACCATCTGAAAGCAACAAAGTGTTTGGTTCCCATGAGGCAGAGGAAGGATTTTAGCATCAGGAGAGATAATAAAATGATAAAGTCTAATGGTTAAGAAAAACAATAATGTGCAATACCATAAATACTCGTTAGGAGTCTATGACTTTCACTGTTTGACAGAGTTAAGGTTTTAATTTCTTGGCTTATCCTTTGGAGGTGCTTAGTGAGCTATCATTTGAGGATCCAAACTCAGAGTTTACAAGCAGAGTGATTGCTTTGGGAAAAAATATTCTCCTCTGGAAAGAGGATGCTTTTCCTTCTGCTGACTGTCTCCAGGCACAGTATGGCAAGTGATGGTTACTCAGTTCAAAGTTGATATGAGGTGACTTTGGAGCACTGGATGCTAATGCCAACTGTTGCAAACACACAATAAAGGGACTTTGAGAGTTCATTCTATGAAGGGTCATGCTGTAATGGCTCTGGGGACATGCTGACTGAAGACTGCTTGTTTGTTTAGTTGTCGTACATATCAGAGCTGTTCCATAACTCTAAACTTTCCTTGTACTTTTCTTATTCCTAGCATTTATTAAGGCAAAAAAACATTCATGTAAATAAACCCTGACATGTTATTGATAGTTCACTCAGCTCTACCACGATAGCAGTTTAACACACCCCCCCCCTTTTTTTTTTCTTTGAATCATAGAATCATGGAATCATTTAGGCCAGAAAAGATCTAATATCTAAAAGATCTCTAAGATCATTCAGTCCAACCTTTAACTTAGCACTGCCAAGTCCACCATTAAACCATGTCACTGAGCTCTGAGCTCTACATCTAAACATTTCTTGAAGACCTGCAGGGATGGTGACACAACCACTTCCCTGGGCAGCCTGTTCCAATGCTTCACAACTCCTTCAGTGAAGAAATTCTTCCTAATATCCAGCCTAAACCTCCCCTGGCATAACTTGAGGCCATTTCCTCTTGTCTTCTCAGTCGGCACTTGGGAGAAGAGACCGACCCTCAACTCACTACAGCCTCCTTTAAGGTAACTGTATACAGTGATAAGGTCTCCCGAGTCTCCTTTTCTCCAGGCTAAACAACCCCAGCTCCCTCATCCGCTCCTCATAAGACTTGTTCTCCAGACCTTTCACCAGCTTCGTTGCCCTTCTTTGGACACGCTCCAGCACCTTGATGTCCTGCTTGTGGTGAGGGGCCCAAAACTGAACACAGTATTCGAGGTGCAGCTTCACCAGAGCCGAGTACGGGGGGACAATCACTTCCCTAGTCCTGCTGGCCACACTATCGCTGATACAAGCCAGGATGCTGTTGGCCTTCTTGGCCTCCTGAGCACACTGCTGGCTCATATTCAGCCAGCTATCGACCAGTACCCCCAGGTCCCTCTCCACGGACCAGCTTTCCAGCCACTCTTCCCCCAGCCTGTAGCGTTGCATGGGGTTGTTGTGCCCCAAGTGCAGGACCTGGCACTTGGCCTTGTTCAACCTCCTACCATTGGCCTCAGCCCATCAGTCCAGCCTATCCAGATCCCTCTGTAGAACCTTCATACCCTCAAGCAGATAAACAGCCTGTTTTCAATAAATGTGCATCCAGGTAAGCTGAGCTCTGTAAGCGCAGACTTTATAACTGCAAAATCCTTTGATGCCCTGAGAGAAACTTGGATCCATTTAAAGGAGTTACAAACTTAAAGCAAAGCACAGAAATCTGAAATATAATACCACTAGCTACTTTAACTGGCTGGAATATGAATTATTACTCTCTTTTCTGATGGTACCTATATCAGGCTCATTTTGAAAAAAAGTCATTATAATGTTTGAATGCCTAACAGTCAATATCCAGTGCCAGGAAAAAAAAAAAAGAAAAAAAAAAGAAACAGCTTTTCATATGAGTCTCCTCAGTTCTTGGAGGGGGCATTAATAAATGCCATTGACACAAAATAAACCAACGTGTCATACTGACCTACAGAAGATTTTATTCAGTACAGCAAGCACAGTTAAGCTCCAATAATCATAAAACCATAGAATGGTTTGGGTTGGAAAGGACATTAATGATTCTCTAGTTCCAACCCCCCTGCCATGGGCAAGGACACCTTCTGCTAGGTCAGGCTGCTCAAGGCCGCATCCAGCCTGGCCTTGAACACTTCCAGGGATGGGGCATCCACAGCTTCTCTGGGCAATTTGTTCCAGTGCCTTGGCACCCTTTGAATAAAGAATTTCTTCCTAATATCCATTCTAAATCTACCCTCTTTTAGTTAATCACTACACACAGTGATTAAGAGTCTCTCCCCATCTTTCTTGTAGGCCCCCTTTAAGTTCCGGAAGACTGCTATAAGGTGTCCCTGGAGCCTTCTCTTCTTCAGGCTGAACAACCCCAACTTTCTCAGACTATCTTCATAGGAGAGGTGCTCCAGCCCACTGATTATCTTTGTGGCCCTCCGACCATCTTTGTGGCCCTCCTCTGGACCCACTTTAACAGGTCCCTGTCTCTCTTGTGCTGGGGGCCCCAGAGCCAAACGCAGTACTCCAGGTGAGGTCTCACAAAAGCAGAGCAGAGGTGAGAAACCTCCCTCAACCTGCAGGCCACGCTTCTTTTGATGCAGCCCAGGATATGAGTGGCTTTCTGGGCTGCAACTGTGCACTGCCAGCTCATGTCGA
>VXAL01003128.1:30284-91190 GCA_013399475.1 Chauna torquata | reverse complement strand
CCCCCCAGCCAGCAACCACGGCTCAGCCCGCGGCTCAGCCCGCAGCAGCCCCTCCCGGCCACGCCGCCGGGCAGGGGGCGGAGGAAGCAAGAAGGCGGAAGCCGCCGCGCTGCGCCGTAGCCCCGCAAACCCCCCACAGCCGTGTCGGCCGCCGCCGCCTGCACGGCCTCGGGCCGCTGGCGCATGCGCTGTGCGGCGCAGCTGTTTCCATAGCAGCGGAAATCAACGCGGGGTGCGCCGCGCGCGTTGCGGCGCAGTTTTCCGCCTCGGCTCGCCCGACATGAGTGTCCCGGAGGTGGAGGCGCTCGTCTCCCAGAAGTATGAGGTCAAGAGGCGCCTGGGCAAAGGGGTGAGTGCCTCGGGGGGCCTTGGGAGCTGGGGAAGCCGGGCGGCGGGGTCCTGCGCTGCCCCGCGGGCGCGCTCTCGCGGGCCGTTGCCGAGTACGGCGCCTTTGTCTTCGGTCTCGGTTCCGGCCTCGGTCCCTGCCTCTGACTAGAGCCGTGTCTCGTGCTGGATGTCTGACAGTTATCTAGCTGAAGAAAAACTGGGCTTTGAAATACTTACTAAATCTAATAAAGAAAAAAATGTCATAAATCGTAGCCTCAACTTTCTGTGACTTCTTTTTGTTCTAAAAAAAAATTCAGAATAATTTCAGAGTTATGATTATAGCATATAAAACTGAAAATATGTCTAAATTCCCCACCAGATTTTTTTTTCCTGTACTTTACTGGAGAACCATTCCCACTTACATGTTTTATGCTATAATTTTGTGTTTCCACACAAAGCAGTGCTAGTACACCTAGTTTATTAGTAAAATGAGTCTGAGCCTCAAAAACATTTTACGTTTGTGTCTGTCAAATTCTTTGACATTTACTGTAAATCTACTACTTAGGGTATAATGCTACATCAAGTAATTTTTTTCCCCCCCCAATAAAATTATGTATTTTTATGTTAACCAAAGTTTGTTTCCAGGGTCTTTCTCCTCAATCTCTAAGCCCTTCCTGGTTTAGCAGTTTTTGTATGTTCTGGCAATTCTTTGTCATTGTTTAGCTGTGTCGATATCCGTAGTTAAGTATTTCATATGCAATTATATGGGGGCAATTGAGAGAGGCACGTTTTCTTTATCCTCTCAGACAATACTTTGTTTTTTCTCATTTTGAAATCATAATGATCTTTCCCGTGGCTGTATTTCATTCCACGTTTACCTCTGACGTGAGGTTTGCTGCCATACTGTTACTACTTGTCAGCTTTTCCCCTTTGACTGAATGTAATATATTACATCTTTTAACATGCTATGTTGTTTGAACAAAGTTGGCATTATTCTTTCATCTGAAAAAGCAGATTGTCTGAGGGTTCTGTCTGGAGACTTTTACAAGCATAACTACATACATTTGGGTCCTTAAAGGATTTTAGTGGCTTCACACCCATCATCTAGGCATTGCTGACATCAAAGCTGCTAGTCAGGCTCTTAACTCACGTGGTGCCAGTCTCCTAAATACTTGCATTTTCTGCCTTTTGTATGCAGAAAGCTCTGTATATATTGGCAAGATTCCACAGCTGACAAACTCACCTGAGTGCTTAAAAGAGTGGTGAAGGCCCTGAAACAGCTGAGGACTGCCCAGAAAATAGAGCAGAGAAGTGTGGCAGCAAGGGAGATAAGCTCTTCCTTCACAGTAAGGGAATTCAAACTGTTCATAATTTTTTCAAGTCAGAAGCTGTGTTGTCTACTAAGGGAACAGGAGATTTAACCTGAGTTTTCCCTGTTCTGGGTGACTATGTTAACTAGTGCGATACTTGCAAATGGTGATTACTCAGTCTACCTTGTGATACAGGTCTAGTTGTCTTATTTTTAGGTCTTAGATTTGAATCTTGACTTTCCACATTCTAGGGAATGACTTATATCTGTACATTAGGGTCATTTCTTACTCTGTTGCCCAGTTAATGTTTAAATATCTGTACAGAGTAAAACAGCTCCAATATACGATAGTGATTTTCATACTTAAATACCCAGATAGTGACATTGAGGCAGACTTCCCAAGAATATTTGTAGTCCTGGAATACGGGTTCAGGTCCTTTGCTATGCATCATGAAGTGTAAGCCTTTGGACTATATGTATCTCAGATAAGTGCTTTAGTACTAGGCTGTTGGCAATTGTGATGTCTTTTTTTTTTTAATTTCAGTTTCAGGAGAGGATACCTTGTTCAGGATCTCAAGCAGATAAACCTGTCGTTATGACCAGAGATAGATGTCTATTTCTGGTCAATCAACTACGTGATTGTCAAAAACATCCTTTCTCTCTGTTTTCTTATATTATTCTAACTTCATTTTACTACACTCTTTAGATTCCTCTCATTTTGCATGGTTTCTGAGAATGGGAAGTTCAACTGTCTTAGAAAAGACATTCTTAATATAGCAAGCCTGTGTCTTGCAGCAGAAATTCCATCAGTTGATAGGGCAGTTTAGGATTTAGCCATGGCAGTGCTGAACATGACAGTGATAAGTACTTTTAAAAATACACTGCATGGACCCCTGTTTAATTACACTACATCGTCTGTCCTTATGTGCAGTTAGGTGCTAATGTGACAAATACAGATAATGAGATGTATTGGTATTGCTCTGTGTGTATGTTGATGATGTTTGCTGTATGTCATAGGTTTGAAGGTTTAAGATGATTTCTTAATGAACAGACACTAAGAAGATATTTCCCATACCGTGAAGTTATTCCATAACTTTTTACCTTGTGGTTGTTTTATAGTCAGTGGGATCATTGTTTCATGCCTTTACTCAAAATCATAGACCAGGAACAGGAAGAACCTACTAATGTGATCTAGTCTAGTGAGTCCTATGTCGCAACAAGGTTTCTTAGAGGAGCAAACATTCTCCTTGGAACAGCATGTTGTTGTTGATACTTAGCATGTGGTGAAGAGGAAACTGTTGTGTTAATGGAAGACGGCTCTATGAAAACTTTGTCAAATACACTGAAACCATCTGTGGCTCACTTAGATCCTCAGCCAAAAGTAACTAGAGTCCATGAAACTGTAAAGGGGGTCATTATATATTTACGCATATGCATCTGCTGTTGGCTGCTTTGGGGCCCAGGACACTGGACCTTGTGGACCTTTGGTCAGGCTCTGTATGGATGTTCTTAGTCCTCGAATCAACCAAGTATTGCTTATTGGCCTAATCTCTCTTTCTTCTAGGTAGTTGGTGATTTGAAGCTCTCTATTGAGTTTGTTCTGCTTCCATGCTGAAGGTTTGAACTCAGTTTAAGATGTTGTAGTACACTACTCATTTGTCCTTTTTCCCCCCTAGGCTTATGGCATTGTGTGGAAAGCAATTGATCGCAGGACAGGACAAATAGTTGCTGTTAAAAAGATTTTTGATGCTTTCAGGAACAGAACAGATGCTCAGGTGAGGGATCATTCTTATAACATGTCCTGAGGGGATATGGTGGGAATTCATAGATACTTTCAGGATTTATGTCTCCAAAAGATGCTAGTTATTTGGCAATTATATATGTAGTAATATAGTCTACAGCTGTACTAGGATAAAAAGGAGCAATAAATGTCAGGCTTTGTATATCATAACATCTAGAGACTACTTTTTGAAGTCACTGGGGAAAAAATGTCTTTATAGGCATGCACAGTTTGATTCTCCCTTATGACGTTGTTCTATAGTGCCTAAGCATCAAGAACATACTTGTGACTCTCTAGGGAGCAACTGTTTTTTTCCAAGCCTATCTGCCACATGAGGTTTCCCTCTACCTTAGAAATGAGAATGTGTTTAACTCTCTCATCGGAAGTCCATGCTCTCTTCTGTCATTCTGTTGATGTGATAATAAGTGTTTTTTGTTTGTTTCTAGAGAACATTTCGCGAGATTATGTTCCTACGGGTAAGGTCCATTTTTCCTCCTACTCTTCGATTTTTAGTTATCCCTGATATTCACATATTTTCTTCCCATTCTTTTCTAAAATGCAGTGATTGGCGTTGACATTTCTGCACTATCTTGGCAAGCAGTCTTTCTATGACTGGGCAAAAGCACCTGAATGAAATGAAGAGTTGGTCTTATTTTTTCATTGAGACATGCCCTGTTCTTTCACCATTTTTAGCAATACGTCTTCTCTGTGATCAGCATATGGACTTGCACTTTCTGTCACTTCTTCCTTCTTTGAGGGTGGAAAGATTTTTTCCTTAAATTTTAAATGCTCAGAGGTGGGGCTGGGGTGTGGAAGAAGATTACATGCCAAAATATTTTTCCTCCATCACATGGAAAGAAACTTGACCACTTGAAGTAAGCAAAGCAAAACTAAAAATGCACCTTCTGTATGGAATTACTTACAGCTGCGTATGTTTGAATATAGTTAACCACACACTAGGCCTAATTACTTTATCAGTGGCAGTGGCATTAAAATTATCTGTTCATTCCTCCGTAGACTTACCGTGTAGAAACATTGATGTTTTGAAATAGTGATAATGTTGTTATAAATATAGAATTATTTAGGCTGGAAAAGACCTCCAAGATCATCCAGTCCAATCTTTAACCTAGCACTGCCAAGTCCACCATTAAACCATGTCACTAAGCTCTGAATCCAAATGTTTTTTGAAGACCTTTAGGGATGGTGACTCAATCACCTCCCTGGGCAGCCTGCTCCAATACTTCACAACACTTTCAGTGAAGAAATTTTTCCTAATATCCAAATACGATTATCTAAGGACACAAGCAGAGCAGGGCTCATAGGCTGTTTCCTAAGACTGACAAGCTTAAGTAGGAAAGATATGAGATTTTTAATTTTCCAATCATTCTTTAAGCCTGAAATTAAAAGCAACAAACCTAAGAGCTAAAAACATGTGAGAACAGTTCCTTAGAGGCTGATTCCGAGTTAGATCACCTCTGAAAATATAGCACTTCTGGAGTAGATGAGTGGAGGAGTAGCTGGGAAAAGAAGGAGAAGGATATTTCTCCTGAAGGAAAGGCCAAGAGGTTTGAGGAGAGGGGGGTTAACGTGCCATTAAGCCCTTACTTTCATGGCTTTTGGTTCTCAATAGTCATAAGAATTTTAGTTTCCACCTTCTCTTTTTGAGGGTGTTTTATAGCTCTAACTTGAAATTCAGGATTGAGAGATTAGAAAGGGAAAGATGTAAAAAATATTCTTTCATTGGTAACTGGATGTTTGTCTTATATTGCTTGCCTGGGCACGTTTGCCTGCACGAATTCCTTCCTGTTCGTAACGATTGCTTAGTTTCATTTGTAGGTTTATCATAAAGGCATTTGATGCACTGGGTGAAGTTCATTATATTTGAGAAATGTTGATTCAGAATCTGGGTGTGTTGATGATTCTCTTCTGAGTGATAAGTAGTATTTTCTGCTCTGGGTAGCTCGTGAAAATATTGGCATATAGTGAAGCACTCAAAGTGTCTCTAGCTGTGCAGAGGTGTTAGCTATAGGAAATAAAAGCTGTTAAGGTTGAGGACATAGTAAATGGTCTTGACAGTTGTCAGTCTGCAAACGTGAGGACAGAATTCACCCCCAGTTGAAGATACTTGCATTTCAGAGTCTCTGGGTATGGTGGCTGCCTGATCTCCCATTATAATGAGTTCAATCAATGCAGCCTGTAGAGTGCTTCAGCCTACCCTCAAATAAACCCTTTCTGGTTGGTTGGGATTTTTAATTATGAATGGTGAAGACACCTGTGTAGTATTTTTCAATAACACAGTAGTTCTTTACCTTCAGTAGGATCTATGAGATGCATAATGTTGACTGGATTTTGTTCATACATGGTATAGAGGGATTTTTAGTACTAACGTCTTATACAGAGTTTTAGACTAATTGACTGGTTTCATACTGTGGAGCAAGCTTAAGTACATTTTCCATATTTCAGTAGAAGCATAATGAAGGAAATAGCATGTTAATGTTCATTCTAGTGAATAATACAAAATGAAGTAAGTTATAGTCCTTTTTTATGATTCACAAGAAGGGCACTTGTTTTTGACAGTTGGGTCTCTTCCCTCTGCAGGAATTTGGAGAACATCCAAATATCATCAAGCTGCTTGATGTTATCCGAGCTCAGAATGACAAGGACATCTACCTCATCTTTGAGTCCATGGGTGAGACTTAGTGTTGTGTCAGCCATTTAAATGCATCCTGTCTTATGAGTTGTCTTTGTTCCTTCTCTTGGTAGTAGTGTGTTAATGATTAACATGAATATTCATGTAAGTAGACATGTAAGTAGGAGCAATACAGTATTGTTTCTTTTTTTTTTTTTTTTTATATACCTGTTGTGATTAGATGGGAATAGCAGCGAAACTTTGGAGGGAGTAATAATGATGAGAGAACTGGCTGGTTGAGATGGAAGAAGGAAGGCAGTGCGCAACAAATTAGAAGGCTTATAGAGACAGAAGAGACAGTAGAATTGTATATAGAAGAGACTACATGCAATTTTATTGTAAGAAAATCAAGCAATAATGGAACAATTACTGTAGCATAAGCTGCAAGTCAAACTGATAATACAGAGAGACTGCAGTCTGACTCAGACTGATTCCAGTCACTAGTGGGGTTCCTCAGGGCTCCATTTTAGGTTCAATTCTCTTTAATGTTTTCATAAATGACTTGGATGCAGGACTCAAAGGTATACTAAGTTTGTGGATGACACTAAATTGGGAGGAGCTGTTGACTCCCTCGAGGGTAAAGAGGCCTTGCAGAAAAATCTTGGCAAATTAGAGGGCTGGGCAATCACCAACCGCATGAAGTTCAAGAAGAGGAAGTGCTGGATTCTGCACCTGGGACAGGGCAACCCTGGATATATGTACAAACTGGGGAATGATGAGCCTGGAGAGCAGCCTCACAGAAGGGGATCTGGGGGTTCTGGTCAACAGCAAGTTGAATACGAGTCAAGAGTGTGCCCTGACAGCCAAAAAGACCAGTCATATCCTGGGGTGCATCAGGCGCAGCAGCACTGCTAGCCAGTCAAGGGACGTTATGGTCCCGCTGTACTCTGCCTTGGTGTGGCCTCACCTTGACTACTGCGTATGCTTTTGGGTGCCACAAAATAAGAAGGATATAAAACTATTAGAGAGTGCCCAAAGCAGGGCTACAAAGATGGTGAAGGGTCTAGAGGGCAAGACATATGAGGAGCAGCTGGTCAGGTCACTTCGTTTATTCAGTCTAGAGAAGAGGAGAGTGGGGAGCAACCTCATTGCAGTCTACAGCTTCCTCATGATGGGGAGCAGGGAGGGTGACCAGTGATAGGACCCAAGGGAATGGCATGAGGCTGCATCAGGAGAGGTTCAGGTTGGATATTCAGAAAAGGTTCTTCACTGAGAGGGTGGTCGGGCACTGGAACAGGCTCCCTAGGGAAGTGGTCACGGTACCAAGCCTGCAGAGTTCAAGAAGCATTTGAACAACGCTCTGAGATGTGTGGTTTGATTTTTGGGTGGTCCTGTGCGGAGCTGGGAGTTGGACTCAGTGATAATTGTGGGTCCCTACCAACTCAGGATATTCTGTGATTCTATGATTCTGTTACCATTTGTACAATGGTCTATTCTGGCCTTGTTTTGAGGAACTTATATTCACAACTTGGTAATCCTTTACTGATGTATATTACAGAGACAGATTTACATGCTGTGATTAAGAAGGGGAATTTACTGAAAGACATCCACAAGTGTTACATTCTCTACCAACTCCTGAAAGCAACTAAATTCATCCACTCAGGAAATGTTATTCACAGGGATCAGAAGGTATATTTCAGTCACTAGTCTTTATCCTTCGCTGAAGTTTTATCTTAAACACTAAATGGAAAAGGATAAAAAGAATGAGACTAGTATAAGAACCTTGATAATAATCTTCTGCCATTCAGAAAGTAAAGAGCTTGTTAATTTTCATTTGTTCAATTCAGCCTTCAAATATCTTGCTGGATGCAGACTGCTTTGTTAAACTTTGTGATTTTGGGCTGGCCCGTTCTCTGTGCCAGATGAATGAGGACCAAGGCAACCCTGCCTTAACAGAATATGTGGCAACACGCTGGTACCGAGCCCCTGAGATCTTACTTTCCTCTCGAAGGTAACTGCTTGATATGAGCAAAGGGATGGGATTATATAATTTCTTCACTACTGGGAAAAATAATTGACTGAGATGTCTTAGATCTTTTAATTTTAGATGTCACCAGATGCAATGTCGTGTCACTGATCCATTTTCTCAGCATGCATTTAAACTTCTGTTCTGCAACAGAAAAGTCTCGCATGACATGTACATTTCCTTCCTGGCTTCTTAGGCTGCCCCTTTACCTACATTATCAGCTGATCTGTTTGTCGTCCTTTCTCCCACCAGGCTGTTCCTTCTCCCCTTAAATCTGCATCTTTACAAAATTTTGTTGAGTACCTCAGTCCTCTTTTTCCAAATTTTGCTTTAAGGACCCCAGGAGGCAGTTTTTTCCTCTTCATTTTGCTACTTCTTTTCAAGCACTGCTTTTCTTTTCCCTGCCAACAGAGTTGAAAGTTTTGGTCTCTTTTACTTTTGCCTAAAGAGGATCCTCAGTAGTAGCTGATACTTCCCTATTTTTGCAGGGTTTTTTTGTTGCTAGTGGTTTGTTTTTGTTTTTCTTTGGTTTTTTTTTTTTTTTTTTTTTGCTTTTAAGTTTTCATTTGTTTGTATTGTCTTTTATGTTTGGTTGCTCACTTGCTTAAAGAACTCTGCAGCTTCTGCAGTCCTTTCTAAGACTAGAGAAGGAAACATGAAGTGAAAAGAAGCTTGTCTCAGCCGTAACAGCTAACATGGCAAGATGACTGAAGATAGTTTCTATCCATTCAAATGAGGGCAATGCATAGCTAGCTGAGGGAAAATGGAATTACTAATTTTTTACTTTCATTATAGATGCTTAATTTGGGATAGTAGCACTCTTTCTCTGCTTGCTGTACTGATAACAGAAAGCAGAGTAACTGCTATGTGATGTTCTCATTCTGTTACGTGATGCATGCGCACACAGCTTAACAGTATCCTTTTCTTCACAACTCATTGAAGCATACTGTTCTCTTTAGACATCAAACTATAACAAATCTACTGTTAGCACTTCAGAGTTTCACATCCCATTTCTAGAGGTGGTATTTAGTCTTCCAGAACTTTTCATCCATGTTTCAACTTTGTTGACTATGATTGCATAGTCATCCTCTGTCCAAATGTCTTTTTGAGTCAGGCTGATGTAAGCTAGCTGCTCTTTAGCAACTCCACAGTTGAAAGAGCTCTTGCCAGGCTGTGTTTCAGGAAATATGAAGTTTCTTACTTTCTAGGAAAGAGGTGACCTACCTGCCTTACAGGTCGGTAAGATGTGAGGTGCAGCTGTGAGATATGAATCTGTACATGGACAGTTACTGCAGACCAGTTACTATATAGTACCTTATTGTCTGGGATATTGGCTTGTGGCTCACTAGCCTGGTCCATCATGTGATCTGTAGCATCTAAGGCAATATCAGATCTTATGTTTGCAGATGAGCATATGTAGTCCAGCATATGGTAGAAAAAAACAGAAAAGGTGGGAGGGTGAGCACAAAACAGAATCTGAATTATGCAGGAGAACATGGGGGAAAATAGTCATCAGTTCTGAGTCCTCGTTTGGAGATATTGAGAGTACAAGAGCAGAAAGGAGTATACAATCAGATTACATTTTAAAAAGAGGAGCAGACTGCATGGAGCTGAAGTCTTGTATGTGTGCAGCTTGGTACAAATACTGCTAGGACATATAAGTCTATCTAGTGGGCAAAAAGGTAGGATCGTCACCTTAGGTAAGTTAGCTTTCACTTTTCATTTTCTTTTGTGATTTATGTTTCAGAAATTTCCTACTTCTGGTGCAGACTATGTTTTGCATTATATCTATATATAGCTTTTGAGCATAATACAGCCTTCAGACTATTACCCACTCCTCCTCTTTCATGTAGGTACCAACGATGTAGCAACAGGAAGTCTGAGTTCTGTCAAAAGAGATTTCAGGGCCCTGGGGAGACAACTAGAGGGCTCAGAAGCACAGATAGTGTTTTCCTCAATCCTGCCAGTAATGGGGAAAGACAGGGAAAGAAACAGGTGAGCCCAGGTCATCGCTGTGTGGCTCCAAGACTGGTGCCTCCACCAAAATTTTAGGTTTTATAATCGTGGAAGAGTCTTCAAGACAAGAGGTCTGCTGGGGCCTGACGGGACCCACCTGTCTTAAAGGGAGAAGTGTTTCTTGGCCCGTAACCTGGCAAGACTGATTGAGAAGGCTTTAAACTAGGATTGATGTGGGAGGGGAATACCACTAGGAGTACTGAGGTTAAGCCAAAGGATGGTACAGCACTGTCTGAGGGTGGCAAGGATAATGGGAGCATCTATGCCACTCCAGGGAGCACTGCAGGTTCAGGAACACATCTGAAATACCTGTAAACCAACACACACAATATGAAGAACAACTGGGACGAACTGAAAGCTTTGGCCCTTTCCCAGAGTTATGATATCATTGGTATTAATGAGACTTGGTGGGACGAGTCCCACGACTGGAGTGCTGGGATGGAGGGCTGTCAGCTGTTCAGGAGGGATATGCAGAGCAGTCAAGGTGGAGGTGTTGCGCTGCACATAAGGGAGAGATTAGACTGTATGGCCATTGCCGTTTGGGTTGATGTCATAGCCTCCAGGTGAGGAGTAAGGGGACTGATAGCAAAGCAGATATCGTCATGGGTGTCTACTATCAACTGCCCACCCATGACAATGACATGGATCAGCTATTCTATAGGCAGTTAGGGGAAGTCTCTGGATTGGTTGCCCTCATCCTTAGGGGAGACTTTAACTTCCCAGACATAAATTGGGAATATCATACTGCCATGACAAGTAAGTCTGGGAAATTCCTAAAGCGTGTTGAAGATAACTTCCTGTCACAAGTACTGAGTTAGCCAACTAGGAAAAATGCCCTTCTAGATCTGTCCTTTGAGAATAGGGAAGGGCTTGTGGGAGATGTGACGGTGGCTGTCTTGGCCACAGTGATCGTGAGTTGAGTTCAAAATTTTTGACATTAGGAGAAAAAAGGTCAGCAGAGTTGCCACCCTGGACTTTAAGAGAGCAGACTTTAAGCTTCTCAGGGAGCTAGTTAGCAATGTTCCCTGGGAATCGGATCTAGAATGTCTAGGGGTCCATAAGAGCTGGTTGCTCTTCCAGAACCACCTTTTAAAAGCCCAGGAGCAGGCAATCCCATTGTGCCACAAGTCAAGTAAATGGGTCAGAAGACTGATCTGGCTGAACAAGGAATTCCTCCTGGAAGTGGGGCAGAAAAAGAAAATATATGACCTCCGGAAGCAAGGTTTGGCTTCACAAAGAGAGTGCAGAGCTGCAGTTTGCATCTGAAGGGAGAAAACAAGCAAAGCAAAAGCTCAATTTGAGTTGACACTGGCCAGTGTGGTGTCAGACAACAGGAAAGGCTTTTTCAAGTATGTAAACAGGAAGAGGAGGTCAAAGGAGAACATTGGACTGATACTTGATGCAGGTGGTCACCTAAAAAGTAAGGAGGAGGAAAAGGCGGAGGCACTTGAAACCTTTTTTCCCTCAGTTTTTAACAGTAATGACAGATCTTGGGCTGCCTGGTCCTCAGAGTTGGAGGCCCATGGCTGGGGGACCAGTGACTTTCCATCTGTGGTCACAGAAATTGTAAGGGACTAGTTGTATCGGCTCAATGTACATAAGTCCATGAGGCATGACAGGATTCACCCCAGAGTACTGAGGGAGTTTGCAGATGTTGTAGCTGGAGCCCTCTCAACAATTTACCAAAGGTCGTCAGAATCTGGGCAGGTCCCTGCTGACTGGAAGCTGGCCAACACTATAGCCATCTACAAAAAGGGCATGAGAGAAGACCCAGGAAACTACAGACCTGTTAGTCTAACCTCAGTCCCTGGAAAAGTTATGAAGATTATCCTGGTGGTTATTGAAAGTTATTTAAAGAACAAAGCTATTACCAGACATAGTTAACATGGGTTCATCAAGGGAAAGTTCTGCTTTAGCAATTTGATCTCCTTCTATGATAAGGTCACGTGCTTGGTGGATGAAGGGAAGGCAGCATTCATAATCTTTCTGGATTTTAGTAAGGCCTTTGATACGATCCCTCACAGAATCCTTCTGAACAAATTGTCCAACTGAAATAAACAGGTTCCANTTGGTGGATGAAGGGAAGGCAGCATTCATAATCTTTCTGGATTTTAGTAAGGCCTTTGATACGATCCCTCACAGAATCCTTCTGAACAAATTGTCCAACTGAAATAAACAGGTTCCAGCTACATTGGGTGATAAACTGGCTCAACAGTAGAGCTCAAAGGGTTGTAGTGAATGGGGCTACATCTGGCTGGCGGCCAGTCGCTAGTGATGTTCCCCAGGGCCAGTTCGGTTCAACATTTTTATCAATGATCTGGATGCAGAAGTGGAATGCCTCCTCAGCAAGTTTGCTGATGACACTTAACTGGGAGGTGCTGTTGACGCTCTTGGAGGGACAAGATGCTTTGCAGAGGGATCTAGATACATTGGAACATTGGACAATCATCAAGGGCATAAAGTACAAAAAAGGTAAATGCCGGGTGCTGCACCTGGGATGGAATAAAGCCAGACACAGGTACAGACTGGGAGACAGTTGGCTAGAAAGCAGCTCAGCAGAAAGGGATCTGGGGGTGCTGGTGACAGCAGGCTCGCTATGAGCCAGCAGTGTGTCCTGGTAGTCAAGAGGGCATGGGGTACATTAAACATAACATAGCCAGCCAGTCAGAAGAGATGATTCTTCCGCAATATTTGGCATTGGTGTGGCCTCACCTGGAATACTGTGTACAGTTCTGGGCTCCACAATATGAAGAAGATGTTAAGGTACTTGGAAGTGTCCAGAGGAGGGCAACAAAGCTGGTAAAAGGGCTGGGAGATGTGTCCGCACTTGGACACTTGGGTTGTCTAGTCTGGAGAAAAGAAGGCTCAGAGGTGACCTCATTGCTCTCCATGACTTCCTGAGCAGGGGAAATGGAGAGGGAGGTGTCGGTCTCTTCTCCCTGGTAACGGATGACAGGACACAGGGGAACAGCACAAAGGTGTGCCAAGGGAGGTTCAGACTGGACATTAGGAAAAATGTCTTTACCATAGGAGTGGTCAAACACTGGAACAGGCTTTGTAAAGGTGGCTGACATGCCTGTCAGTGTTCAAGACGCATTTGGATAATGCCCTCAGTTAGATGCTTTAACTTTTGGTCAGCCCTGAAGTAGTCAGGCAGTTGGACTAGATGAATGTCCCTTGCAACTATTCTACTCTACACTACTCTACTCTACTCTATTATTATCTCCTGAAATTACTGCGTCATATTTAGAAGAGTCTGCACTTCACTGGTTGTTTAGGGGTATTAGGGAAGGATAATGTTACCCTGTAGGGCTCCCACACCAACCCTAAGCAAGACACACCATGTTCTTCCTGAAGCACAAGCATGGTGGAAATAGTGGGATAATTGTCCTATTCCAAACTTCCACAAATGGATGTGGGGCTACTTGATAGGGACCTCCAAACAGCTCAGTTTTGACTTAAATATACAAAATCTTACTAATCAGAAAAGATAATAAATACATTTTGGTTTAATACCCCAAATTTGAAATGTGGATGTTTTGCAAACTGTCATTTGGACCTGTTGGAGCAAGTCCAGAGGAGGTCCACAAGGATGATCAGAGGCTAGAGCACCTCTCCTATGAAGAGAGGCTGAGAGAGCTGGGGTTGTTCAGCCTGGAGAAGAGGAGTCTCCGGGGACACCATATAGCAGCCTTGCAGTACTTAAAGAGGGCCTACAAGAAAGCTGAAGAGGGACTCTTAATCAGGGAGTGTATTGATAGGACAAGGGGTAATGGCTTTAAACTAAAAGAGGGAAGCTTTTTATTAGATATTAGGAAGAAATTTGTTATTATGAGGGTGGTGAGGCAGTGGAACAGGTTGCCCAGAGAAGTTGTGGATGTCCCATCTGTGGAAGTGTTCAAGGCCAGGTTGGATGAGGCTTTGGGCAACCTGATCTAGCCCATGGCGAGGCGGTTGGAACTAGATTATCTTTAAGGTCCCTTCCAACCCAAAACATTCTGTGATTCTATGATTTACCCTTTCTTTGCCATTTGCTCTGCTTAAATAATTGTAACTACTTTCTAGATATATTATGCCCTGAAAAGTCATATTATACCTGACAGTTGTTTCTAACAGCAGCTTGTATCTTCACTATTGGTCATGTGAAAAGTATATATTACCTTTTCCTGGTATTCACCTCTAATATATATCCTTTTCTGGTTTTGTAGAATAGACTTTTAATAGGATAAGTCTCTTTTCTGTTTTGCTCTTGCCACTTTCATAATTCCCCAGTGTCATTTACTTTATCGTCAAAACCTGTGAGCATTCATATTCAAGCAGTAATCAAGCTTATTTTTCTAGTAAAATAAGGTAACATAGATGATATGAATACCAGGTACTGAAAAATACACGTAACTCTGTTTTATTCTTATTTGTAGCTACACTAAAGGGGTAGACATGTGGAGCATTGGCTGTATTCTGGGGGAGCTGCTACTTGGGAAACCTCTTTTTCCTGGAACATCAACAGTGAATCAAATAGAGCAGATCTTGAGGGTCATTCCTGCCCCATCCCGAGAAGGTAAGACTATTCTATGAAGAAAGTTATTTAGAGAAGAGATAAAAAGAGTGAAAGAAAGCAGCCCAGCTGGGTTAGGAAGAAGGTATCTGTTGTGAGTTGTTGTAACATCTTCCCAACGAAATGAAATACTTAGTTGTGAAATGTTACTGTTAGAGGAAAACAAGCCTGTACTTGATTAGATGAGAAACAAGAACCAGGCCTTCAAAACATTTTTGAGATTTGTAAGATGATAACAGTTTAAAACAGAGTATCATACTGCAGTGGGACTTGAGTAGTAACAGTAAATTGGACTTTTTGGTTTGGGAATCTAAATACAGAGATGAAGGCTGGAGGAAATACGTTTTTTTGTTATGACTGTCTCCCAGTCTAACAGTCTGTACAGTTTATTAACTTTTGCAACATGTTGATATGTTCTGACTGAGCTAGCAATTAGTTTTTAGAAAGATAGCTAACTTTAGTTTAAGAACACAGTTTTGGAGAATTCCATTCTAGTTTAAGTGTATTTGTAGTTTTTCTTGGAGATTGCTATGAATGAAATATGGATGGAAATGTGTATGAAAACATCAAAACAGAGGTTAGAATAGCCTGCACTAATAACAAAAAATGCTATTCCTAGGACTACTCTCAGCTATATAATTGAGGAGTGTGTTGCTAATGTCATGACCAGAAGGCTTGCACTCTAATAAGACCACAGGACAAATGGCTCACCAGCAGAAGGTCCTGTTTCCTAACCACAGGAGGATGGCTGCAAGGTTGCAGCATATCACAGACACGTTTTCTTTTTCTGTTAGCCAAACAAGTGAAAACAGACATATGTTTAAAGCATTTCAATCAAGGAAAACCAAACCATGAGCAACAAGTCTAAGATTTATGGGGACCTAAGAAGCAAGATTCTGAAACAAAAGACCATTCCATAGCAAATGTTGACTTTAAGAGTATGACAGATATGTCCAGAAAACAGTTCATCATCACCAATCAAAAAGAACACCAGAGGTGCAATGAGGAAATCGATAGCTGGTATCCCTTGTAGTCTGTGTAAAACACAATGGTTCAGGCCAGATCATTTTACCTCAGATATCTTGGTGCTTCTAAGTATGTAGGTATAAGAGTACATGTTTATGAAATCTATGAAAAAGTAAATAGGAAATGTGAAAATTAAGATAGAAAATTTGTAAGTAAATATTCCATCCCCCTTCCATAAGATTTCCTATTGAGCTTTATTAGGCTAATTTCCTACGTTAATGTCAAATATTTGCTTTCCTTCATAAACTGTATAGCTCTGGTAATCCTAATCTTGGCGTTAAGTGTATCTTTTCATTATTGCAGATATTTTGGCTATGCAATCAGATTACAGGGCCTCAGTTATTAACTGCATGAATTCCCGGTAAGCTTTTTATATTAAATATGTCTCAGAATTCACCAATCTACTGTATAATATGGACAAAAAATTCACTGGATGTTCACCTTCTGGAGTTCACCAGTAGAAACGATTTCTGCTGTCTGCACATGCACTTAACTCTAGGGAAGGGATGTGAAGTTTAAAAAAAATACATGATGAGAAGACCGATGACATTGTAATCTGGGAATAACAAAGCAAAAATGAGGTTGGACCTACATCCCAAGCTATCATCAAGTGTACTTTCTCAAAATTAGAAATTTTCCTATCCTGACTTGTTTGGGTATCTAATGTCATTTGTTCACACATGGAAAGCCTGAGTCTATTTAGGCCGACAGCTTCATTCCAGCTGCTTAATGACCCTCACTGTGATTTTTATTTTTTTTTTAATTATATCTGTCATGGTTCTTTTGGATCCTCCAATTATGTACACAGACCACTATATAATTCTGCTTAAGTAAATTAGTCAGTTATTACACACCTAATCAGTAAACATTAGGAAACTTAACACTCTTACACAATCTTAAGGCTGTAGCGAGTTAGTCACCAGCCTCTAAGTACTCTGTACTCGTATCTGTCATGATCTAGGCATCCCTCCTCATGAGGGAGTCTGCAGTACCTATAGCCCAGCTACATGTGGTTTGAGTTCTCTGAATGCTTACTGATACACCTGTTTTTTATAGGATTAGGTGAGGGTGGCTCAAACCATAATCTCCATGAGGTCTGTTGCTGTTCATGTTAATAGTACGTGCATTTTTATGCTGACTTCTTCAGTTGGCCTTCCGGAGCATTATTCTGGCTTTTCCTAAGGATAACTGTCTATTTGTGAATGCCACACAGAGATGTGCCCAGAGTTTGTTGGGTCATCAGTCACAAGGTGCGTGGGCAAATTTGGGTAGATACCTAGAGCGATATTCACCCCCAGTGGTGTGGGACTTCACATCCAAACTAGCATGACATCCTGATGAAGTGATAAAACACTTGAAGAAAGGATGCCTTGTCTACGCCAAAGAGACAGAACTTCTTGCACTGTGCTGGGGCCTGGCCTATGCCTACCTCAGGGCAGGGCAAGAGGGTCTCTGGATCTGAGCACATGCAAATGGACACTGTGGCTAAACCAGAGACCCAACTCTCAGCTGTAACAGTCACTCCTATTATCAAGAAGAAACAATGGAAGAGGAAGTCAACTTAGTAAGGGAGGAAGAAGTGTCTCCAAAGAGGAAGAAGGAGGAAGAATCAGAAGAGGCAGCCCATTCAGCAGCAGAGCAGCTGCAAGGACAAGAAGGGGAAGAGACAGAAATCAAAAACAAGTGCAGAAACCAGCTGGTCTGTATCCGCAAACGAGCTGTGAGATCTGCAGAAAGATTACAGCCATCATCTAGATGAGCAAATTATTACCTGGTTACTCTGATGCTAGGATACTGGGGCCAGCAGTCAGGAATTTGAGGGTAAGGAAGCCCAGCAGCAGGGATCTCTCACTAAGGACCAGTGAATTGACAAAGGAACTGGGAGAGAGACAACAATCTGCAGCATCTGGAGGTGGCTTTTGTGGAGTGGGAAGGCAAGGTATCCCCTCAAGGAAGATCTTGTAAACTACTGAGACAAGTGGACTGAGGGATATATCCAGTATTAGGGAATTAGTGCTGATGGAGGTGATCTACAGCAACCAGGATAGTAACCAGGGCTCCATAGATCTGGGAGAAGTCCGGTGCACACTGTCCATGTTGCAAAAGTGTGTACAGAGGGCAACATTGTATACAAGCAGCCTGTCACTAATGAATTGGGCAGACATCAAGGCTCCAACTGTGAACTGACTAGCCAGCCGTCTCTGGAAATACAAAGAGAATCTCTCTTCCTCCCTGTGGGCCTGGGTCTCAGCTGTAGAGAAACTGTTCCAACAGTTCCAGCAAATTTGAAGAGTATGCTTTCCTCCTTGCCCATACAGTGTCTCAGCTATCGGGAGTCACATGGAGTCAGCCTCTGTGTGCTCAAGGGAAACGGAACCATGGCTGCATGCCACCCTGTGGTTCTGTCTGCATGAACATGGGGAGGACATGAAGTGGGACAGTGCACCTACCGCCAGGCTAGAAGCTTGTGTAGGGTGAATTTCAAGGAAAAACAGCAGCCAAAAATGGTCCATTCAGGAAGATGACTGCTCCAGTTGCTGTTGAGTAATTCCCCAGACAGTGGACGGACTGATCCTACTTCTGATGAAGGGACTAATGGTTTGCAATCACAGGAGTCAGGTAGAATCATAGAATCATTTAGGTTGGAAAAGACCCATAAGATCAAGTCCAGCCATCCACCTAATACTACCAAGTCCACCACTAAATCATATCCTTAAGTGCCACATCCACACCTCTGTTAAATACCTGCGGGGATGGTGACTCCACCACTTCCCCTGGCAGCCCATTCCAATGCACAACCACTCTTTCTGTGAAGAAATTCTTCCTGACATCTAACCTAAACCTCCCTTGGTGCAATTTGAGGCCATTGCCTCGCATCCTATCACTTGTCCCCTGTGAGAAGAGACCAACACCCACCTCACTACAGCCTCCTTTCAGGTAGTTGTAGAGAGCGATGAGGTCTCCTTTCAGCGTCCTTTTCTCAAAACTAAACAACCCTGGCTCCCCAGCCATTCACAGTGAATGCTTTGACCAGGAACAGAGGGACCCTGTCTCCAGCTGGTCAGAGAAAAGAGACAGCTGGGTTTATTGGACTATATAAATTCAATAGCCTGGCATATCAGCCCCATGGGAGTGTAAGGCTGTGGTGGATACCAGTGCACAGTGTACCCTAATGCCATTGCAGTATAAAGGCACGGAACCCATCTGGATTTCTGGAGTGATAGCGGGTTCCCAGAAGTTGTCTGTGTTAGAGACTTAAGTGAGCCTAGCAAGCGACGAGCGACCAAAGCATCTCATTGCAGCTGGCCCAGAGGCTCTGTACGTTCTTGGTATAGGCTGCCCCAGGAGAGGCTACTTCAAAGACCCAAAAGGTTACTGGTGTGCTTATAGTGTAGCTGCCATGGTTACAGAGATGAAACAGCTGCCTACGTTGCCTAGCCTCAGCAAATCCTGTGGTGGGGCTGCTGCATGTCAAAGAGCAGCAGGGGGTGGTGGGATGTGAGTGAGGAAGCAAGGGGCTTGGCTGCTAGCTGGCGTCAACCCACCACAGCACCTCTAAGCTCTTGTTTCTATAACCCTTTTCCTAACAGTGAAAGAAAGCAACTGGAACTCTCCACTTATTCCTAGCTGAAATACATGTTTTTGTTTGACAGTCCTACACTTTGGATATTATCCTTCTTTTTCTCTCCTTAAAATATGGAAGTCAAATATCTAAGTTCTGATAGATGGCTCCAGCTAGGTAAAAGAACAAGTGAAATCTTAGTCAAAACTGAAAAGACTTTTTCTGAGCTGTTCAGCCCAAATGCTATGTTCAATGTTGGATCATTTTTCTAAACTAAAAATAATGTTGTGGAGTAATAAAATGATTTAAAATATGAGTAAAAATAATGTTTTAAAAATGATTTTCAACTGTGTTAGATATTGTCATGTTTGTCATGTTAATAATTATCTTTAGGATTTAAAAATGCGGAAACTTCATCTTCTCCCTGCAAATGATACAGAAATTTATTTCTGTGGACTAAGGGCTGGATTCATGGGATCTTTAATAGTTCAGCTGAAACACGCAAGTTAGGAATTTGGGCTTTCTGCATTGTCAAAAGAAGTACTTCCAGAAGACTGATATTCCTCTGTGTTCTGGCACACTGCCAGGTATCTCTCACTCTTTCCACTGAAACAAGAGAAAGACTAGACTTAGAAGTTAGGTAGGCATTTCATGTAGGTTCACAGCACTGGGAGGGAGGCGTCCAAACCTAATCAAAGAGGTGAAAGTCTTTATCATACTCACAAGCCTGTGCTTTAGAGTGTTCCAGGATTATGACACTATTTGTGAGTGAACTCTGGAGGCATGTCAACTTGATGTGGTACTCAGAACTGTAATTCATGACTTACCTGTAAATTAGACACTGGGAGCTCATATCACTATTTCCTGACTTCTAGGCAACGAGTAACATTTGAGGAGATTTTACCATCCTCTACTCCTTTACCTGCCTTGGATCTTCTGAAGAAACTTCTAGTATTTAACCCTGATAAACGGCTGACAGCAGAGGAGGCCCTTCAGCACCCTTATGTGAAAAGGTGAGAGCAATATCAATGTGCAGTTTCCCCTGTCTGCTGAAATGTTATAGAGCTGCTTTTGGCATGAGTTTCCTTTATATGCTTGGTAGAAAAAAAGACAAAGCTAATTCCAAACTGTCCTGGTTTTGGCTGGGATAGAGTTAATTTTCTTCCTAGTGGCTGGTGTGGTGCTGTGTTTTGGATTTAGGATGAGAATAATGCTGGTAACACGCCGATGTTTTAGTTGCTGCTGAATAGTGCTTACACAGAGCCAAGGACTTTTCAGCTTCTCATACTGCCCCGCCAGCGAGGAGGCTGGGGGTGCACAGGGAGCTGGGAGGGGACAGAACCAGGACAGGTGACCCAAACTGACCAAAGGGATATTCCATACCATGTGACATCATGCTGAACAATAGAACTGGGGGGGCTGGCCGGGTTGGGGGAGAGGGGGGCGCTGCTCGGAGACTGGCTGGTCAGTGGGTGGTGAGCAATTGCATTGTACATCGCTTGCTTTGTATATTTCTTTTATTATTATTATTTTCTCTTCCTTTTCTGTCCTATGAAACTGTCTTTATCTCAACCCACGAGCTTTTACTTTTTTCTAATTCTCTCTCTCCCATCCCACTGTGTGTGGGGGGGATGTGAGCGAATGGCTGCATGGTGCTTAGCTGGCTGCTGGGTTAAAGCACGCTAACTCTCTCTAACCCTATTTAGACTAGAGGTCACATTAGATAATTCAACAATCCTTTTCAGCATAATATTAATCTGTGGAGCTGTTTTTAGTTTTAGTGACTTACATTGTGTTGTCATCTTATTAGGTTTCATTGTGCTGCCAGGGAGCCCTCACTGGATTATGATGTGATTCTTCCTTTAGGTGATGATATCCAGCTGTCTGTGGCAGAATATCGAAATAAATTATATGAGGTACATTCTTTTATCCTATTTTCTGAAATCTTAATCCTCCAGGTAACCTGTCATTCCTGACACACTTACTGAATTCTGTATTACTGAATTATTTTCTTTTTTTTTTTGCCTTCCTCTAGGCTTTCCGTACATACTTACAGTTACAGCTTGGTGCGTCTTATCATTCAGTTCCATACTGTCATAATTTTTTTAGAGGGTTCTTTAAATCTAGATTCCCCCTGGGAAGAGAAAAGTCTGTAATACATGATGTCTGAGAAAGACTCTGTTAGAGGAAAATATATTATGCTGGATCCAACAGCCTGAGAGGTGAGGCTGTTGCCAGTCTGTNCTTTTTTTTTTTGCCTTCCTCTAGGCTTTCCGTACATACTTACAGTTACAGCTTGGTGCGTCTTATCATTCAGTTCCATACTGTCATAATTTTTTTAGAGGGTTCTTTAAATCTAGATTCCCCCTGGGAAGAGAAAAGTCTGTAATACATGATGTCTGAGAAAGACTCTGTTAGAGGAAAATATATTATGCTGGATCCAACAGCCTGAGAGGTGAGGCTGTTGCCAGTCTGTGTCCCCAGGTCCAGCCAGTAGCAAGCCTGTACAGCAAGCCTGTAGGCAGAGGCACACAGAGAACACACACTGCATACATACACACTCAAATAGCCAGCCGTGTGGGTCACAGACAGACACTCAGAGCACGCACACGAGCATAGCTCCGATAGCCTCATCCTGCTCACTTCTGTGCCTGAGCAAGATGGAAGTCCACTACTGAGAATATGTGCAAACTGGATCCCTGCAGCAACTGGTCTCAAACACTCAGTCTGCCCAGTAGCTGACCTGGACCCCAGGCCCCCCAGTTACTGCACTTGGACATATGAGCCTGAGACTGCAGCCCTACTCCAGTTGCTGGTATAGACTGTGCACACATGCAAGCACAGCTGGCCTGGACTTTCCAGGTCCTTTAGCTGACACCCCTTGAGCTCTCACACCTAGAGATACAGAGGCGCTGTCATCCCCAGAGCTGCCCCTTAGAGACCCACTCACCTCCATGCTCCTAGACTGGCTTGATCTTTGCTAGCTATCACATGCTTACTCTCCCACCTACACTCTATGCAGTTGCTGGCACCACGGACACATAGGCCTTCCTACCTGTGGTCTGACTCCAGTTGCTGGCACTCACACCCCTGTACACACACAGAGATGAAATAAAGAGCCCCTCACCCAGGAAAGAGTTAGAAAGGAATTTAATAAGAAGAGAGTACTAACTGCCTTGATCAGGTGCTAGGCATGACCAGACAAGCATATAAATCACACAATTATTTACACATGACTGGCTGTTTTAATGCCTTTTACCCCCTATTTCCCACAGTTATTTCTCCCCAAATCACCTAAACCCCCCTATCTTTTCCTGCCTTTGGTTCCTTCCCTGAGCATCCCATAATAAGTCCTGTGTGATCCCAAACCATTTTTCCCCTACATCCCATAATGCAACCCGTAGGCAGCAACTGCTCTTACTCTGAAAGGTGATCCAGAGAGCTGGTCCTGATGACTGATCATGATGGGTTTCACACCTGGACAGTGAGGTGATGGCTGTGCTGGGACAGCCCTGGGAGGGACCTGGTCAAGGTGTTTGCTTCCTTGAGTCCTTAATTTGGGTTCCCACTTGCCATTGAGCACCCCTGTGCTTCTCTCAGTTTGTGCAGATGGGTCCTTGATTGGCTGATGGCTCCTGTGAATTGGCCTGAGAGCAGCTTGGCAGGGTATTATTTGGGGTCCCCATCCTGCCTTTCTCTCTCGGAGCTCCTTTGTGGATGCGTACATGAGCTTTTATCACATACTTACATTTATTGCTCAAGAGTAGTCAAGTGCCATTGCATTATGCACCACATACACAGAACTGTCATTTTCAGACTTCCAGACTCATAGAATCGTAGAATATCCCAAGTTGGAAGGGACCCACAGCAATTATCGAGTCCAACTCCTGGCTCCACACAGGACGACCCAAATATCAAGCCGTATGTCTGAGAGCATTGTCCAAATGCATCTTGAACTCCGGCAGGCTCGGGGCCATGACCACTTCCCTGGGGAGCCTGTTCCAGTGCCCGGCCACCCTCTCGGTGAAGAACCTTTTCCGAACACCCAGCCTGACCCTCCCCTGTCACAGCTCCATGCCATTCCCTTGGGTCCTGTAGCTGTCACCAGAGAGCAGAGATCAGTGCCTGCCCCTCTGTTCCCCCTTGTAAGGAAGCTGTCGACCAGAATACCCAGATCCCTTTCTGTGAGGCTGCTCTCCAGCCTCTTGTCCCCCAGTCTGTATGTTACAGAACAATTAAGTAACAGAGGAAGAAGAGCAAATGAAGGATAAGTGTAGCTGATGTGCTAATAATAAAGGACAGTGATGTTTTAGGAGCCATATTTTGAGTGCATTAATGTGGGGAAAGAATAGTACTTGAAAAATCAGAATATGGTGTAATAATCAAGGAAGAAAATAAAAGCTGATGCAGGATCTTTAGCTGTACAGGGGAAGAAAAGAAAGGTAGTATTTTGATGCCGTTTGGTACACATGTTAAGATCTAAAGGAAAATAAAAAGCTGAACTTTCCTTGCAGATTTAAGTAACAGGGAAAAGAGCTAGATTGAAAATTAAAACTTAAGTTGGAAAGGGAGAAGAGGGTATGGAATGAGGAGTTAAATGTTGATGTTGGTTTTAAACTGACACAGTAATTTGGCAGTGGAGAGGTACATCATCAGTGAAATAATATGGCTAGATGAGATCTGCTTTAAAAGAACAGAGCAAGAGAGAGAAGATGAGAAAGATTTCAGGAACTTCTGCAGAGAACAGAAGTAACTAAAGCTAACATTTGAGTAGTGTTTAAAGAAGTGAAAGAACTAAGATTAAGACAAATCAAATTTAACTGTAGGACACAATGGACTGAGTTTAATGGTGGTGTGAGGCAGTACAAGGAGGATAGCCACAGTAAATGCTTTAACAATGAAACACGAGGAGCAGCAAAAGTGGAAGTAAGTCAAGACTTCAGGGTGAGAAATTGTTTTTGTCTTTTTTTTTTCCAGTGAAGAATATTATGTAAATATTTTTATGCGGCATAGCAGCCGGCAGATGGTGAGAAGCGCAGGAGCTGGAAAGTGAATGGTAGTAAAACAGGCATTGGAAAGAATGGTAGTAGGAAGAGAAGATTGAGAAGGAAGCTTAGAGATCAGAAAATCTAAGAATGAGAAAGACTGATAAGGGTGACCGCCTTCCAAGGGAGAGAGGAGAAGTGTTATTGCTTCTATTAACAGCAATTAAAGTTAAAGAAAGGAAAAAGAAAGTCGATTTTTAAAAAGTTGAACCTACTTAAGATTTCTTTTAAGGTCTTTAATAGAAAGAAACCAGTAAACTCTACTGTGAATAAATGTTAGGAGTCATGAGTAGATGACTGAATAAAGCGCGTACTGAGCATAGACAGAAAAGATTTTATAATTATTAGTAGATTGTTCACAGGTAATCTACATACAAGGTTAAGAAACAAGTTTTGACTAATCCTACTGATATGATCAGAGGAGGGTGAGAGCTGGTTGTCTGCACCAATACCCAAAACCTCAGCAAGGATTCTGATGCTAGATAATAGCCACATAGTGAGAAAAGATTATGAACTGACTGGAATGAATGTTGCTCTGACCATTTAAAAATCGACTTGGCAAAATTCTAGAAAGGGATGATAAGAAACAGCATAGTGTTAACCTTTTTGCCATATAGATTCTGCCTTTCCTATGACTAATGCCCATTTTATGTAGTGGCGTTCTCCCTCAAGATGTACTGAAATCACCTATTGACCCGATCCTTTTTCGTAATGCTTTAGCTCATTCTTTCTTTCTACTAAGAATATTATTTTTATCTTCTTTCCAACCCTAAATTAATTTTAAAACTATAATTGTTACATATCCTGTGAAATAAATTAATTATTTACACGTCTTTTTGGTTTTATTTTTTATTCCTCTGCTTTGCTGTGTAGCTGTGTTAAGTCTAACCAACTTCTCGTTTTTGTAGATGATCCTTGAAAAGAAAGTAAATAGCCATCCAAAGGAGCAAATGCAGAGAGAAAACATTCAACTAAGTCAGTCTCAATCCAGGCCATTTCTTCCGTATTCCAATTCAGTGACTTTACCCACCAGGAAAAGCGAGAGAGAACCAACACCGCCTCTTCTAAAAAATCCACAAATGCATAGTGTAACTGCAACTACTGTCCAACCAGAAGTGTCCAGCCAGAGTGAAGATTTAGCAAGACCTTTATGTCAGAGATCAAGGATCAATGTGATATACAATCCCATAACACACACTGCTGTTCAAAGTAGGTACTACCATCCTGCAGTTGGATGCAGTCCACCATGAGGCATTATTATAGGGAAGAAAGAGGCAAATAGATTGTATGGGGAAAAAGAAACCAGGGGAATTAACATGGCAAAATGAGAGAGCAAAACTGTGGGAGGAAAATGGCATAGCAACAAAACACTGTTGAATGAGTTTTGAGTGTATGATGTTCTTTTTAGGTCTTTGCTACCACAGTCTTGACACACTGTTCCTTTCTGTTTTTTCTTTGTTTGCTTCCCTGGTGCTGTTTTTTTTTCCCTTGCCCTTTTGAACTGGTTTTGTTTGTGACTGCTGCCTCATTTTATTCTGAGTATTTTTGTCATGTTGGTGAGATGAAGCAAGGTGGCAGAGGCTGATTCAGTCTTTATGCTCTGTCCCTGCCTCAGTCAGTGTCTTCTGTGTCCTCATGATTTTCCTACTTTCTCTCATGTTTTTTCTCCTGCAGGTAATGCAAATTCTGGTGCTGTGATCAGGAGCCATTCTGCACCACCTCTTCAACAGGCAAGAACTCCCAACAATGGGAAACTGGGGAGACAAATCACGTGGGCAAATGCAAATAATCAGCTACTTCCTACAAGTGTACAGAACCTTTGTAATGTAAGTAGCAAGAAAAAAGATAACTTTTCAGGGACCAAAATGATGTACACAAAAAATATCTTGATTTGCAACTTGGTAAATATACTTACATGAGAGGCAAGTCATATTGCTCTGAGAGTTATTAAATTACTAAATGTCCATCAGTTAACATTACTTATGATATACACTGCAATTTCATTGCATGTATGTAATGTCAGTGAAATGGTACCAGTAACCTAGTTTGATAAGAAAGTTGGGCTTGTACAGAATATGTTCCCTTTACTAGAGCGCTGAAGAGTGTGCTAACTGAAAAGTTTCTGGAAATAACTGGTCATAACTTACCTCTAATATGCAGTAGATTCATACAGAAGCTTGCATATTGTAGTGCTCTATGTTGCAATACCTGCATTTCCAGTGTTTTGTCTACTAACAAAGTTTACAACCCTGAGCTAAGTTCTGTACATGAGGCAGAATGTTGAGAGGAAGACCATGTAATCACCAGGAAACACCAAGGACAGAGACGTGGCTTAAACCTTACATCTCCGGCATTCATAATGCTGATCTTCAGCTAGCCTGGGTTTATATACACTAACTTTCTCCTGGAGTTTTAAGTCTAACCACAGTCTTTCAAAAGAAACCACTGTCACCTATGACTTGAGCAGCAAGACCATTTTGGTGCCTATAGGTTTATGCAGGAGTTCTGTGAATGACTGTTGAACTTAAATACAGGATTTAGGTACTTTAGAGAACATGAAGTAACACAGCCCTTTTGTAAATCTAGGTCTCTGCCTCATTAGCACTATTTTTTTCCACTGAGTCAGCAGTGTGCACTGGCAGCCAAGAGGGCAAACTACATTTTGGGGTGCATTAAACATAGCATAGCCAGCCGGTTAAAAGAGGTGATTCTCCACTACATGTGGCGTTGGTGCAGCCTCATTCTTGATACACCCATTTTAAAGCCCTTCTCCCTTGCATCATTCTTGCCACGCTGTTCTTAATGTTATGAAACAGTCTATTTTGTTAGTCAATTAACATTCATGATCTGTTCTCCTCAGCTGAAGCAAATTCTGTGTTCCTTAGTTGTGTTTTAGAAAGCTAATGATTACAGATTTCTAACTGTCTTGGCTTTTCTTTCTCACACAGAATCCAAGAAATACTCAGTTTCACAGCAAAGACGTTCGCCCCCTTCTGAAATCCAGTAAAAAGATGTTCCAGATTACTGCAAATATGGGAACTGCTGGTGATCCAAAAGCATCAATGGGCAGTTACTCCCAGGCCTATGGAACCATATGTAAATCTGCACTGCAGAGTCTTCCAATATCAAATTCCTCCCAACAACATGAGTAGTGAATATGGAAAAGTTCTAACCAGGTGAAATACAATTCGTCTCATCAGTCCCCTAACTCAGCCAGTAACAGCAAGTGAGAGCCAAGTATAACAGGCATTTGACAGTTACCCCAGCTGAAGAGAAATGCTTTATTTATTGCGTTGAAGAATGTACCACTTTCCTCTGGACAAACCAACAGGGAAAAGAATTTCATCCTTTTGCCTTCCAGTCTTCCCAGACAAGGACACAGTGCTATTTGCTCCCATAACGTGATAACAATGAATACTGTCAGTTCATATTCCTCATTTGCATTATTGCAAAAAATTACAGGAAGTTGCAATGTTGTGATGCTTGACTGTCTTTCGACATATTCAGGTTTCTTTAGCAGCTTCAGGTGCAGTACCTAAATCCAGACTTTTTTTGAGCAGAACAAGTAACTAACTGTTCCATGAAGACCAAGAAGACTGAACTCTTCACAGATAATCTTAAAGCCCTTCATTTTATTTTACACTTTCTTTACAATTTCTATATGACTCTTTCAGGGTAACTGAATGAACTGAATAAACAAAATCAATGGTGGCTTACTTTCAACAAAATCAAGTAGAAAAGTATTTTAAATATAGGTGGGTTCTGCTATGATGTTTAATAGCCTACCTACCATGTATTGATATATTTTGTAAGTATTGCAATAATAAATTCTTTATATTGCACTACAGAAAAGCTTCGTCTTTTAATGGATGTTTGCAGTCTGTTAAAGGGGGAAAAATACAAGGGATATCTTGTTCAATGAATAAGAGATTATGGTAATTTTTTTTCTTTCAGAAAGCAATGTTCCAAGAGATGCTGTTGCTTCAACATCATAAAGCAACAGGCAACATCAGGCAACAGTGGGACTGCAGTAAACTTTAAAACTGCTTTCCTGGTTTAATGCTGATTTCTTACACATTTTTCTTATTTAACTCCTAAATTCTTGTAAGAAGTCTCTGTCCCTGAAATTTTACTTCACTTGTGATAAGTGATTGTTATTCCAGAACTTGGGACTATGGTTACAGTGGGGATTCAGGCACTAAACTGCAAGATACAAATACTACTGCCATTGATAGCATATTCTTTTAGTACCTAGTCGAGTTAAATGCAAAAAAGTAGCACATTCACTTCTGCTATCAAGTGTGGTCACTTAAGTCTGGTAACACTAGGGAGCTGGGAACGCAGCTCACAGGGAAGTCCTGGTTTTTCTGACATATCCATAAAATAGGCATTTCCTGTCAATCTCAGGTACAGGTAGAAATAGTAAATGGCAATGACAGGGTTGTGTAGGCAGTACGCTGCACAGTGTATTGGCTCTTGTGAGTTGATGAGTGAGTGATGCCAGTTCTCACTCACTGAAAAGGGAGCCTAATGCTTATTTCAGGGTTGTGAGTTCCACTGAAAGCCTAGCACCTCTCAGTTTGATGATATAATGCAACACCTAAGACCCTCTGTGAACCTAGTCTCAGACTGAGAAGTGATACGTTGTAGCACTAACTTTTTATTCTTAAAATGGCTTTTGTTATTACCAAGTGAATCAGTTATTCTGCAATGTTTGTATATAACCCACAACAGCTGGTAATCAATTTATCACTAAAAGAGATGAGTCATTCTAGTTCTGGTCAGGAATGTACTTTTACATTGAACACACCATGCCGAGCAAGATAAAATTCTAATGATCTAAACAAATGAAGCAAAATTCTTAAATGTTCATGTCCTCTGTCACTACAGAAATAATTACATTTCCAGCATGTCTATTACAGAATAATACTAGAGCAGGTAGATTTGTGAAAGTCCAGGGAAGTAAAGAATGATATGAATTACACAAAATAGGGCTAGCTTATATCACATATAGCATGAATATATAATGGAATATATAACTATGAAGAGGATAGAGTAGGATTGAGCTCTAGCTGTATCATCTGACAGAGAACAATTGTCTTGATCACTGCAGTTCATTTTGGACCTATCAGTGACTGGATCTGACTCAATACTAAAATGGAATGTGTGCATACAGAATTGATTTATGAATTCATACCTGTGTAACTGAGCATAGTTTGTATTTGAAATAGTATACATTTATATAATGTGGACTATGCATAAGAAATCCACTTCAGCTTTTTTTTCCAGTTTTGGCTGGGTCTTCCCTCCTTACTTTTTCCTCTCAAGTTTATTTCTGGGTTGAATTTCTCATGTTAAAATGACAAATTCTGTTGGTTCTTGCAAATCTTTTACCATCATCTGTAGTAATATGGAAATTGGCTCATTTTCTTTCATATCAACATCTTCATTTCCCAAGATTTTCAACAAACAGTAAAATAATCATTAATTGTTATAGATATGCAAATTACATAAAGCCTGCTACCATGGGAGCTGGCATCCTAAAAAAAACACCTTAAGTTTTAAAGACCCTACTGAAGTTACCTTTAGGAACTGATGCAGCCTTCTGCCTCTGGCAGCCACATACCTGAACAGGTTTGCTGAGCTTGCAGCTAACACCACAAGTGGTTAATCACGGAACCCAGGCTAACGGGAACAAGAAATTCAGAAGCCTAGTTCCATGTAAGAACATTCTACTCACAGATCTCTTTAGCTGGGAAAAAAAATAAAATTCCAGTTTGACAATCCTGTGGGCTGCTAAGCAGAGNAACTTTATGTCCAATGGTTTCTTGGCCTCTCTGTCTCTACCTTCTGTCCTGCAAGACAGTATAACACAACAGCATGAACCTACGGATTAATCTGGACTGTGTTTAATACTGCATGCTTAAGCTTGCTACCAGACTCCTACAAGAAAGTTGTGCACTAAAACACTTCTGAGCTTGAACACTCCAGGAGGATTGCCAAACTGGGAAGATATGCTAACAAATAACCTTCCCCCTCCTCTAATGAATTGGAGTTACATTGTCAAATAAGTTACCGCTCAACTAAAACAGCATTTTACAGGCTGAAACTCCCTACTCAACTGAAAAACAGTCCTAAAAACATCTCTTGCTCCACTAATAAGTTGTCAATTTCTTCTTTTATGGTCTTCCAGCTGCTTCTCTCTCAGCTCAACCTCCAATGCAATACTTCCATTATACATAAGGAAACAAACCAATAACATAACACAACCAATAGGCTTATAAAATGGTAAATAGGAAAACTGGGTATATTCTGCTGGACAAAACCATAACCATAGCGAAGGGAAAAAAGTTGCTTACAATAAGTTTTTCTCCTGTAACTCTTCAAAAAGGTGCCTCCCATATTAGATTAGGCATTAGACACAAAGAAAAGATATCTGTACCCAAGAAACAACCGTTTTTTTAAATACACATATATGTATATTCCTTGATTGAATTCAAGTATTGATTTTTCTATTTTTTGCTTCTTTCTTTACTGAAAGTGGAATTATTTTTCATCTACTGAAAACATTCCCTGAGCATAACATAAAGAGACTCTACTTTATTTCAGTGTTTTAAGCATCTTGGCAATTTAATAATTTTATTTTAAACATACTGCAATAAGGTTGCCTGTTACCACATGACTTTACTGGGCAAATTGTGCCATAGGACTCTAATGCTGAACATATTTCCACTCACTAACCCCGAAGAGCACTGCCTATGGTGCTTATAGCCATCATAAATATGTTGCTTCCTCTTTTGCCTCATTTTGCCTTTGACAGTCAGTGATTATATGGAATTAAATAGTATTTCTATGATCATTTTTTGGTCTTGAAGGTCCCCAGGATTTTGGGCATGAATTTTCCCATCTTCTTGTCTTTGGCATCTGTGTCATATTCCTCTTCACTCTGACTTGTATGTTCATCCTTTTTGCAAAAGACCTCAAATCTACTGTAGACTCGCTTCTCCTTCCGCATATTCTCCATTTTTTTCAGAAGGGTATCTCTATCCTCTGATGGTTGCCGCTGAAGATTTCGTTTCTGGCTCCCAAAACTCTCTGACCTGTGGATGTTACAGCTTTTCTCCTTCTCACCTTTCCTTTCCAAGCTTGTAGTTGACTTAGAAAGATCAGGATTACTAGTGGATGGTAGTTGCTTGGCAAGTTCAGCTCTGTTCTTCTGACTGTTTGCAGAGATTTGTTCCAAAATCACCTTGGTATCATCGCGGAGATTGCTGCTGTACAGGATATTAGCTGTGGATGAAGGAAATCTCCCCTGTGTTGGCTGGCTGCTTTTGGGAGGAAGGGGTGTTGCAAATTTATGGGTTTTTTCTTCCTCTGTTATTTCCTGACAGTCTCCTATGGAAGATCTTTTGAGACCCATGGGCTGCTTGTCAGATTTTCCACTCTCAGAAGTAGGTTCCTCCTCCAATTTCTTATCACCTTTTGGGTTCAAAAGCTGCTTCAGCCGTAGTGATCCTTTTCTTAAAAATTCCATTGGATTCTGTTCCTGTTTTGAACAGTCTTCCTCAGATTTATTGAGAGAGCTGTCAGATCCATGACTTTTAGATAAATTTTCAAGAACTGATGTAGTACTTGTCCTAATCTGTGGTTTCTTTGGTTCTGTACCGACTAATTTTTGAGTGTCTTCTTTGAATGTTACTCTTTCCTTCTTATCTGGAAGAGTCAATTTCTGAGTGTCTCCCACAAATATAAGACTCTCCTTCTCTGGAAGAGAAGGTTTATTCTCTATAGGGTAAAACCGAGATGATAATTTGTCCGCTTTAGTGTTAATATGTGCTAGGGAATCCTTACTCAATGTGTCAGCGAGCTGGGGAGTTGAAGCCACTCCAAATGGCCTGTCAGCCTCTCCATGCACTTTGTAAGTACTGCAGGAGTCTTTGGAATCTAGTACCCTACTCTCCAGAATCTTATATTGCACGGATTTGGTACATTTCTTCTCTGTGTTCTGTGATTCTTCCTGGAGAAAACTGGAAACAGCTTTGGTGTGAGTGACTGTAGCTCGTTCTGTGTCTTTGCCCACAGCTTTGTACTTCTCTAAAAGTTCTGCTACTTTAGATGAGGCGGCTGTCTTTATAGTTTCATTATCTTTTGTCAGTTCACTGGACATTTGTTCTTTTTGGATCATCTGAACCTTTTCTATTGTTGTATTAGGCTGATCTAACTTGGCAGCACTGAAAATCAGAGAGGACCTGAGTCTTGAGCTCCTCTGGATCAAAGGATTTATTCTGGACCTAAAGGCATCTTGCTTCATTATAGGGGTTTCTTCACCTACTCTATCAGGATCTGCAAATTCTTTGGCACTGTCAACTCCCAGTGATTTGCTATTAAAAGATATAGGGGATTTGAATGCTGAGATGAGGTCAGTGTGGTGTTTTGTGAGGGTATCCCCAAGAACATCATTATATGCTTCTGATTCCATAGGCATTGGGAGACCTTCTTCGGGTTCTGACTGGTATGCACTAAGGTATGAAGAAATCCTCCAGTTACGTAAACCTGTTCTATTTTCCTGGGTGTTCTTGTCCTGATCTTGGTCCTCATCTTTCTCTTGTAAGAACAGGCGCTGTTCCAGGCTTTGTTTCTGTGTAGGAGAGGTCTGGCAAATAAATTTCTGTCCTATATTCTGCCTTCTTAACATCATTCCCATTGGGCCATTGCCTGCAGGGTTCAGCTGATCAGAGCCATGTCTCACTTCCCTGGAAGAATTTGAAGGTACATAATCCAGCCTTAAGGGGAAACCCTCCTGTGGAAAACTGGATTCAAGTTCAGGGTACCTGGGTCCCTCTCCATAGGGATGAGGTCCTCCTTCTTCCAGTTCATTGAATCCTGGCCTACCACCTCGAATTCTCTCAAAGAGTCCCTGAGGTCTGCCAGAAAGATGGGGGTGTTCAAATTGGTACTGGTAGAACTGATCCTTCTGAAAATGACTAGACTGGATTTTAAATTCATCCATATTGTTCATGAACATCTGCCTTGCATACTGTTTAGAAGAAGCAAAATTTTCATATGTTCCTTCTGCAAAACTGTGTCTCTTAAAAGCATCCAACTCTAACTGCTTGGAACGGAGAAAACCCCTGACAGGATCAATCTGAGCATTTTCCATTTCTATCTTTTTATACATTCGCATGGCTGACCCCTCCACAGTGTGGCGCAACATGTCATCTCGCCTGAAATTCGACAGGAAGTACCTGTCTGGATCAACTCTGTCCATAAAGGAGGGAAAAAGATTGTCATCCCTCTGGAACATCAGGGGTGCTTTTTTTGGAAAGAAGGGCATATTATTGCTAAAGGGAGTCATAGCAAATGGGTTCTCTGCCTTTGCCAAGACATTGGCTGGAGGAACAAGAGGTTCTGATTGGGCAAACAAAATTCTGAATTCTTCATCAAAGCTGGCCACTAGCTCTCCCTGGAAGATGTGTGCAATGCTTCTGTGAATCTTCTCAAAAGACCACATAAAACTACAAAGAGAAACAGAAGTAAAGATATTGTTAGCATCCAGTAACTCAGCTGTGCTACTTCATGTTAAACCATTTGCTTGTCTGAAGAAAATTCTCCTGATACTGCTCAGGCAGCCGTTCATTACACACTATTGTTCCCAAGCTTCATAGTTACAAATTTATTGGGCATCACAGGTTGGCAGAGGATTTTATCAGGCAATAAATGACTTCTGTTCTAAAAAAACAATCAGTACTAACAACAGCAAGATAGCTGATGATGACCTGTAACACTGATGTGGTTCTTGCAATTACTTTGTGTTGCAATTATCTTTTTATAACTAAAATTTTGTGCCCATCTTTAAAAAGAGCAAAGGGATCAACTATGGAACTATAGCCAGTCAGCCTTACCTCAGTCAGAGGGAAGACTGTTGTCATGGTTTTGGCTGGCACAGAGTTAATTTTCTTCATAGAGGCTTGCATGATGCTATGTTTCGGATTTTGGATGAAAATAGTGGTGATAACACACTCGTGTTTTTAGTTGTTGCAGAGTTGTATTTACACAGAGTCAAGGACTTTCCCACTTGTTGTGCTGCCCTGCCAGCAAGGAGCCAGGGGTTGCACAAGAAGCTGGGAGGGGACACAGCCAGGACAGCTGACCCAGACTGACCAAAGAGATATTCCATGCCATGTGATGTCATGCTCAGGAATAAAAGCTGGGGGAAAGAAGGAGGAAAGGGGGAACATTTGGATTGATGGCTTTTGTGATTAGCCCTGCTTTCCTGGAAGTGGTTGAACATCTGCCTGTCGATAGGAAGTAGTGAACGAATTCCCTCTTTTGCTTTGCTTGCATGCGCGGCTTCTGCTTTACCTAGTAAACTACCTTCATCTCAACCCATGAGTTCTCACACTTCTACCTTTCTAATCCTCTCCCCCATCCCCATCTGGGGAGAGTGAGCGAGCAGCTGTGCAGTGCTTAGCTGCCTACTGGGGTTAAACCACAACTGTAGAGCAAATCCTCCTGGAATCCATTTCCAGGCACAAGAATAACAGAAGGACAACTGGGATCGGTCACTAGGGATTTACCAAGGGCAAACCACGCTTGACCCAATCTGACTGCCCTCTACAATGAGTTGGCTGGCTGCATGGACAAGGTGACAGCAGAAGATGATGTTTTTCTTGATGTTAGCAAGGTTTTCCACATGGCCCTTACATAAGTATCTTTATAGTTAATTGGAACACTGTGGAATTAATGGGTGGGCCACACAGTAAATGGAAAACTGGTAGGACTGTCAAGCTCAACAGAAAATGGTCATTCGTTTGAAGTCTGACTGGTAGACAGTTGTAAGTGGTGTTCCTCAGGTGTCAGGAGAAATACTGTTTAACACTGTCATTAACAACCTGGACAACAGGACTCTGTGTACCCTCAGCAAGTTTGCAGATGGCATAAAAATAAGCTGATGGCACAGTTGATATGCCAGTCAGGGGGATCTCAACACACTGTGGAAATCATCTGACAGGAACCTCATGACATTCGACAAAGGCAACTACAGAATCCTGCACCTGGGATGGAACAACCCCACGCACCAGTACAGGCTGAGGATGACTATCTAGAAAGCAGCTTGGTTAAAAATGACAGGTTCTGGCACGCAACAAGACAAAAACAGACAGCAGCACCTTCACTGTGATGGTGACTAACCACATACAGGGTTGCATCAGTAAAAGTGCAGCCAAAAGGACCACAGAAGTGATTATTCCCTCCTAGTCAGCACTTGTGACACTGCATCTGGAGTACTGAGTCCAGTTTTAGGCTTTCTGGTACGAAAAAAGCTGTTGACCAATTGGAGCAAGTTCAGCAAAACACCACCAGATGGTTAGCACGATGGAGTATATTAGGTACAAGGAGAGACTAGAAGAGCTGGGCTGGCAGGGCGTTGGGGGTGTGTGGGGGTGAGAATGGGAGGCACTCAGTAAGCTGATTGTCGTCCTCACCAAAGTAAAGGGTGGTTATAAGGAAACTGGAGTTAGCCTCTTTTGAGAGGTACACAGCACAATGCTACAGTTGTAGCAAGAGGAATACCAATGAGCTATAAAGAAAAAAATTCTTCACAGTGAGGGTAGTCAAACACTGGAGCTGCTGTCCAGGGAGGTTGCGGAGTCCGTGTTCCTGAAGACACTCTAAACCCGACTGGACATGGCCCTGAGCAATCTTACATAAATTTGAAGGTAGCTCTACTTCGAGCAGGGATGTTGGACAGCTATAGGTAAACTGTACATGAGTTCCTAGAGAGGTTGATGTCCTCTGCCTGTCAGTGTTCAAGACGTGTTTGGCTAACAATAGAATCAAAGAAAGGTTTGGATTGGAAATGACCTTAAAGATCATCTAGTTCCAATTGCCTCGCCATGGACAGGGACACCTTCCACTAGATCAGGCTGCCCAAAGCCCCAGCCAGCCTGGCCTTGAACACTTCCACGGATGGGATATCCACAACTTCTCTGGGCAACTTATCCCAGTGTCTCACCACCCCCATTACAAAAAATTTCTTCCTTAAATCAAATCTAAACCTACCATTGTTCAGTTTAAAACCATTGGCCCTTGTAATGTCAATACAGGTAAAAAGCCTCTCTCCCTCTTTCTTATAAACCCCCTTTTGGTACTGGAAGGCCACAGTAAGGTCTCGCCTGAGCCTTCTCTTCTCCAGGCTGAACAACTCCAGCTCTCTCAGCCTCACTTCATAGCAGAGGTGCTCCAGCTCTCTGAACATCCTTGTGGCCCTCCTTTGGACTTGCTCCAACAAGACTGTATCTTTCTTGTGTTGGGGGATCCCAGAGCTGAACGCAGTACTCTAGGTGGGGTCTCATGAGAGTGGAGCAGAGGGGGAGAATCACCTCCCTTGACCTGCTGGCCATGCCTCTGGTGATGCAGCCCAGGATATGGTTGGCTTTCTAGACTGCAAGTGCACATTGCCAGCTCACGCTGAGTTTTGCATCAACCAACACCCCCAAGTCCTTCTCCTCAGGACTGCTCTCTATCCACTTGTTGCCCAGCCTCCATTTGTGCTTAGGATTGCCCCAACCCTGGGGCAAGACCTTGCACTTGGCCTTGTAGAATTTCATAAGGTCACATAGGCCCACATCTCAAGCCTGTCGAAGTTCTCGATAATGGCCTCAACAATATGCTTTAACTTTTAATTAGCCCTGAAGTGGTCAGGCAGTTGTACTAGATGATCTTTGAAGGTTCCTTCCAACTCAACTATTCTATTCTATTCTATTCTATTCTATTCTATTCTATTCTATTCTATTCTATTCTATTCTATTTTCAGACTGAATTTAAAAAGTTTCCTAACATCAGTATAATAAAGGTTTACATTTGCCTTCCGATATGATACTATTTGAGGAGGTTTTTGAGGCTGCAGCAGGGCAACGGCAACAGACTAAAGTAAATTTTGGTTATGAGCGAGGATGTAACAGGTTTTCTTCTAACAACAGGAAATGGGATACAATAACATACAAATCTAGGTTGATATACTTGGGCATAACGTAAGTATAGTATAGTCATTAATAAAGAAGACATTGGTAATTCTATACAAATAACTTTCTCTTGAAATGTAAAGGCATACTCCTTGGTCTCTTTAACTGTTCTGCTTTGGAGTGGGTTGTTGGGTTAGGGTTAGTTTGTTGCTTTGGATAGCTTTTTTTCGTGACACTTTTTTTGAGTCAGGTTTAAAAATTCCTCATTTGGAAGTGCTGAAACACTGTTTTATCCAGCAAGCAGCCTATTACTCACTGAGATTGAGACATGTAACATTGCAGGGCTTCTCACCTGTAGTTGCCACTCAGCACCACCATGCAGTCCACCAAGAGGAATTTCTCTTTCACATGGCCTTTGAAAGACATCCCTGTGCGGCAGTAGTAGGTTGGGCCAGAAACTGTCCTCACCCTTAGGAACTGCAAACCAGACAAGGCACTGACTCAGTTGGAAGCTGTTACTTCACTCCCCCTGTCCTTCTTTCTTCCCCTTGCTCTTTTAACATCCCTTCTGCCATCATTTTTACAATTCAGCACTAGCAATTCTGTCTGCATACACAGTGGATAAATAACCCTCTTTATCAGTGTGTCCTCAGCCTTCAGCCCTGTATTGTTGTGCCAGGTCTCCTGGCTTCTCTTATATTTCTCTAGCCTCTGGCCCAGCTTTCCCCTTTCTCAGGTTTTTACTGTAATGACAGCCCTCTGTGTCCCAGGACATATTCCCCTCAGGATGGGAATTAGGGGTAGGGGAGGTCTTTGGTTTGCTCACCTCCACATAGTTAAGATTGACTCTGCATTTAGCAGCTGTATCAAGGAAAAGCTGAGAGTTCATTTCATCGAGCAAGATGTACACAGGCACTCTGCGAGCAGCAGCATCCAACACCTCAAACAGCAGATCCACATCAGTGAAAATGTCCATCACTATGGCTACCACCTATGGAAAGAATGCAAGAAAGTCTTCAGAGATTTGTGCCTGCCTATGGCCTGACTGTTCCTGTTCCCCAGCACCTCACATTCCAAAGCTACACTGCTACACTGGCTTCATTTCAACTTCCTATTTAAACACTGTGGGCTCCAGAATTGGAAACAGAATTGTTATCTGATGTGCATATTGTGTATACGAGGGTGCAAGGTGAGGGAAAAAAAAACTCACTGCCACTGACCGTTCCCTTATTCATTTATCCAATGATCACAGCCGGCATTTTTTGGTCAAAGAACCACACTGGAATGTTCTGTTGAGCTGCCTGTCACTACCTCCTCACTCCCTCCAACACACATATAACTTTTAAATAACTTCCTGGCCAACGTTCAGTTAACCACTGTATAGCTACCTCTATATGCTGTTAGATGGGCAGTAGCTTCAAAAAACAAGTAGCTTTAGAAAGCTACTGGTAGCTTTTCTAGTAGCTTTTAATAGTAGCTTTTCTAGCAGCTTTAGAAAACAAGACATATGAGGAGTGGCTGAGGGAGCTGGGGTTGTTCAGTCTTGAGAAAAGGATGCTGAAGGGAGACCTCATCGCTCTCTACAACTACCTGAAAGGAGGCTGTAGTGAGGTGAGTGTTGGTCTCTTCTCATAGGGGACAAGTGATAGGATGCGAGGCAATGGCCTCAAGTTGCACCAAGGGAGGTTTAGGTTAGATGTCAGGAAGAATTTCTTCACAGAAAGAGTGGTTGTGCATTGGAATGGGCTGCCAGGGGAAGTGGTGGAGTCACCATCCCTGCAGGTATTTAAGAGACGTGTGGATGTGGCACTTAGGGACATGGTTTAGTGGTGGACTTGGTAGTACTAGGTGGATGGTTGGACTTGATGATCTTATGGGTCTTTTCCAACCTAAATGATTCTATGATTCTATGATTCAAAGCTCCGCAGGATTTTCCTGTACTTCCCAACTCTTACCAATGGATATAAATACCTGATGGCTGGGAGTAAGGAAGATGGAGCCAAACTCATCTCACTGGTACCCAGTAAAAGAAAAAGACATGTTGGACACAAATTGAAATACAGGAAATTCCACTTATACGTAAGAAAAACTCTTTTACTGTAAGGGTGATTGCAGACTCCAGCTGGTTGCCCAGAAAAATAGTGGAGTCTCCACCCATGGAGGCACTCAAGGAGGCGTCCTAAGTAATCTTCTCTAACTGACCCTGCTTTGAGCAGCGGGGCTGGACTAGGTGATCTCCAGAGGTCCCTTTCCAATCTCAGCTACTTTGTGATTCTATGAACTCTTGGTACACTTTAGCATGGCCTTACACACTTATCCATGAGTCCAGAGAGCAGAGACTAGCTTTGATGCAGTAAATGGTAGTTTTAGAATCATCCTTCCCCACTGTCAGGTCCTTGGAGCAAAGTTAAGAAAATTAGCAGAGCATCTGATGCATCCTTTCACACACATACAAACTTCATCTCTGCTCTGGATGGGCTGTTTCAAGTCTCACCTGCTGAGCTGCTCGAATCATTCTGCGAGCCTCCTCCTTAATGCTGGGATTGTCTGGGGGCGGCGGTTGCACGAGGGTTGTCACTTCTGTTCCCCTGAACCCAAAGACCATTGGCCAGCCTAGGTCAAGCTCAGGAACAGCAAGGTCTGAGTTCATGGGCCAGTATGTCCCAGAGGATCCATCCATGTCATTGTCACCTGTGGTGTCTGTGCTACCTTCCTGATTGGCATACTGGGGTTTCTGGAGATTCTGCATGATGTGATCCACCTCTGAGTTGCAAAGAAAATCAGGGGCTGCTTCCTCTGCCAGGAAGCGTTCATAACTTTCTTTGCCCTCTTCAGTAAGTATATCCAGAGCTAAGCGGTAATACTCCTTGTAATGGGGGGGAAGGTAGTTAGGGTCAAGGGGATTGTCCCCCTGTGAGGAGCTTTGAGATCGGCGAGCCATGAGGGGAGGGAGAGCTGTAAGAAAAGAAGAGTCAACAGTGAGAACAGACACAGTCATGCCACCATTTTTACTCCAGTGACACACCCATCCTCATAAATGGAGAAGGTTGAGGGGTCCTGATGGCAAAATCAAAAGAGAAGAAATTCAAAGTGCACAGTAATGTTGGATACAGTTCGTTCATAATCAACACCCACCTCAAATTAGGCAAAGGTGGTAATCATTTAAGGAATTACTTTAACACAGTTAAATGTTTTGGGGCAAAATACAGAACAAATCAATTAGGGCACCACAGTGATGAACAAAGATGATGCATATAACTGAATGCCCAGCTTTCTTTTTTAGGTTGCTGATAGCTAAGCTTAAATTTGTCTTTTGTTTTAAACTTACCTTTTTTTTTTTTTCTCTGAAAAACAGTGCTGCTGGTTATCATCTGAACTCCACTGAAACTCATTTCCAAAAGCTACAAAAATTGTTTACTGTGTGTAATAAGGTAGTAAATGCAAATGCACATGCACGTCTCCAAATGCACCCACTGAATTCTTAGAAATTGTGTGTGTTGCAATTACCTCAGTATATGAATAGAAGCAAGGGTATAAGAGGAATGCAGGCAAATATAAGGGTATGTTACTGTTGTAGCATGGTCAGCAGTCAGACAAGCCCTCAGGAGATCCATGAAGAAATGAAAACAAGGGACATGATTGCTTGTTCCATCTCCTGATGTTTAAGTTGGGAAAATCTGAGCTGAAGGGGCTTATATTCAATATTTGACAATTACTTGCCTGTAGGGAACCTATTACTTGAGACTCAAGGCAAACCGGTGATTTTAACCAGTTTGGAAAGAAGAGCTTGTCATGGCACAAATACAGCTCACATAGTAATATCCAACTGATCTGCAAAGAGTTCCAAAGCTCTTTGGCTTCTGACCCTCAATTAATGCCAATGCTCAGATACACTCTTTATGGGGCTCCATCACTGACACACCAACAGAGGCTTCCTCATAGTCAAAAAAAGAGCATGGTGGTCCTTGAGCACTCATGCAAAGTTGATTTATTAGGGACTCTGAGTACAGATGGTGACAGTGGCTCCTATTGCCATTGCCATTCAACACAGAGGATACTTACCAAAACAGAAAAGATTGCCATGGATGTGAGAGGCAGGAAAAAATACTTCAGGCCCATACTATCACTCCCATTAATCACTGTAAGAGTAAAGCTAGAACAGTTTTAAGATAAAGCCTGAGAGGACTTTCCCATCTAACTACCTGCACAGCACAGATTAGAGAATATCACAGTTACTCCTACCTCAGACTATAACTCTTGGTAGAACTGCATGATATAACAGGAAAGAATATGGTCTTACTATCAAGATAGCAACTGGATCTAGCGGGTCCCTGTGTGAAGTACTCCAGCAGATAATTATCTTTACTGTCTACACTCTAGCTCTTTGTAGTCTGAAACATCTAGCTTTATCTTCCCAGTCTAATTTCATTATGTCTTTTTTTTCTCTTAGAATAAAAAGCAAACCACTATATACCTTCATTTTGGTGTGCTCAAGTCACCTATGTACCTGCTCTTAACTATTTCAGAAGTGTCTTTAGCCCTTCATTTTAAGGAAATGTTCCCAGAGTTCAATTCATTCCTGGATATAAGGCCTTTCCTGGTTTAACACTCTTCCTGAAACAGATCGCAACATTGAAGCAGTGAAATCATTAATACTTCATATAGCAGCATCCTCATTTTTCTTCTCTTAGCTGACATTCTCCACTTTAGTAGTACAAAATTCTTAGTCACAGCATTCCACTGTAATTTAATGCTTGAACTCCATGCCCCATGGAGTTCCACAGCTCCACAGAGGCCCTATGGGCTATGCTGGAGTCCATGCTGTTCAACATATTCAGATATAATCCATAAAGGGGATGAATAGTCATGCAGATGGCAAACTCCTGACAATGCTAGCTTGCTCAGAACAGTAATGTTGAGAGCCAATTGCAAAAACAAAAAAGGAAGGTGAAGCAGAAGAACCTCACGATACTGACTGGACAATAAAAATGGCAAAGGGAACATAACGCTGATAAATGTAAAGTGACGAATCCACCTTAATTTTATATTTTATTGATTAATATATCTATACTTTTGTAAATCAAGATGGCAAAGATGGACCTTTAAAGGAAAAGTGTCAGCTAATCCTAAGCATTATTTATTAAAGAATGCAGATTCAGAGGGAACTTACAACCTGAACATGTCACAAATATGAAAGTCTCATTCCTCACATCTCAAAAAGGCTATTACAAATGTGAACTATGATTATTTAACCTAGAGAAGAGGTCTACAAAATATGAGCAGGGACAGCTGTCTATTTTATCCTCTTCTACAAGAACTAAAAGGGCTTCAACTGAACTAGCAGGTAGTGGGCTCAAGTTGAACACCAGGAAAACTTATTATCAATTGTTCTTATTCTGCAGAACTCCTTCCCACAGGATATTTTAGATATTAAAATTTTGCCAGTGTTCAAAAAGCAATTAATTGACATTTCCACAGAAGAAAAAGAAAAATCCTTTGAAGACCATTAACTATAAAGATACCAGTATGGCTCTACTCTGACCAACTACTGTGGAGAAGTATTGCTACTCTTCCCTAGGCATCTGCGCTCGCCATGCTTGGCAAGAGAATATTGGATGTATACAAGACAGTGCTTCCCATCCTATTTTGACTCTTTCGTTGGTGCCAGCGTTAGTGCACCCTAAGATGTAGAACTGTGTTTTCACTTCACCACAGCACCCAGCTGTATTGAAATGCACACTGACCATATGAATCTACCTAAACACGTGATTCTCATACCATAGCAGCTAACATTTCACCAGGTTTTGCAAAGACCAAGTGTCTCTGAGTCAAGAACCAAGTACTGAAAAAAGTTTTAGAAAGGCCTTTTCCCAACTGCATGAAAAAAAATTCCCACTTATGACTATGTGTAGAATAAAAAAACAGTTGGACCCACCCCCATGCAAATCACATGAGCCACTGGTATTATTTCTTCTGCCTATCTCTCATAAACTGTGGATGTGTAAGTTGTCATTTCCTGTCAATGAAGTAAGTCTCACTGGTGAGGTATGTGTGTATCACAGAGGAGTCGCTGTGTGAAACTCAAGCTGATAAGCATTGTTGGACCTGGACAGATTTGATGCAGAGCCTACCTGTATACATATGGGCATCGTTCCTGGAGCAGGGAGCATAGGGCACATTGTGCATGGTAACAAATAACCAGGTTGGGATGGACTTATGCAGGTAAAGCTGGGCTTGTAAGTGTGGTTTCAGCACTGGTGCTGCAGTAGGTGAGCTGGTAGTGGTGGGGCTGAGGAGATGGTCATGGCAGTAGGAGACAGCACTGGTGCCTGGGGTAAGGGGAAGTCAGCAGAGCAGCTGTGGCTGTGGCCAGGGAAGAGGAGAAAGAGTACAGAAAGCTGGATATAAAGAGATGAGGAAAACTGCCAGTTTTCTCAAAGTGTCTGTATTGGTCAGCTCCAAGGTTTGCCTGGCCCTTGTATCTCTGACGGGCAACAGTAAGTGCACAAGCAAGCATATATGAGCAGGACAGATACTCCATGCTTTGTCAGAACACTTTTCCACTATGTAACAATTTGTGGCTGGAAAGGTAGGTCAGGAAACAAAGGGAAGGGTAAGTGCGGTAGTTTTTACAATAAGGGAAGTTGCTTAAGTTCCCTAAGGATTTGTGGTAGTCAACATATCCATGAACAAACAGGAAAAACAGTACCAGTGAAGAAATACATTTGATGAAAAAGCAAAATCATCCTCATGCTTTTCTTTAAGCCACTGGCTACAGGGAGAAAACAAACACGGAGCTAGAGGAACTCCTGTATGATTGAATACAGCGGTCACAGGTGAGGTGGGACAGCCAGTCCCAGAAATGTCACTGCTCTGCGAGTGACATTCAGAAGGGGACTTGTGCTTCTCACGTAACAGGAAAATTCATCTGCACTCGGCTGTGCTGCCACAGTAAAAACAGCCTCTCAAGAGGGCGTTGCCTCCGCGCATCTGTGTTGGAGGCTATCATTTTGCTGCGTGTGCATTAAGGAGTGTCGGCCTCGGCTGTGAAACGCACCGGGTGTCTGCTCCGCCGGGCTCCGTGCAGGCTGGGCCGAGGGTGTGGCGTGGCTGCAGGGCAGGCAGGGAGCAGGTTTGTCAGCACCCAGCCTGGGACATTTACTGGGCCATCAGCCTTCCTGCTGCTCAGCCAAGACTATCTCCCACCCAGCGCCATGTTGAGGAGACTCCAGCCGCCGAAGACAGCACAGAAATCAGCGCCGACTGCAGGGCCGACTGCAGGGAACCGAGGCTGGGCGCGGGAGCAGCGGGGCAGGCGGGGGCGGGGCGGTTTCCGACGTCACCTGTACCTGAGAAAACAGACCCCGAAGGCCGCAGCAAACGCCTGAACTGGATTGGACCAAACACTGGAGCGTGAACAGTCCTGTGGCTGAGTAACAGGGCTGGAAAATCTGCACCGTCACCCTCTTTGGCTCACGAGGCGAGAACTAAGGAGGGAGATGCTGTGTCTTACTTCAGCCAGCTCCTTCTTAGAAGTTAATGCTGAGAAAGCACCATGAAATCTCGCTTGGAGAGAACTTGCAGCCTGCTGAGTGTGCCATTCCTGTGTTTGCCCAGGCAAGACTCTAGTCATTAAGCCTCCTCACTTCCTTCAGGTGGTTTTAATCTCTTCCCATATAGGTGCACAAATCTGAGAACTGTGAAATAAAAACCAGAAATTATGTGCCTGCCACTATAAGCCTAAATACTCATGAGCTGCAAGGAAAGAAGGACTAGTCCCTCACAAGTGGGCACAATAAACTTAAGCATAGCTCTGGTAAGTGTGTTTAACCATTATGCTCTTCCTAAGGAAAGGCAGAAAAGCTGTAAAAAAGTATCTTTTTTTCCCCCCAGGGAGTCCCTAGGTTACCCAGAGCCTAAGTGTGAGGAAATTCCAGAGTTGGCTCACTTTTCAAGTATGGCTGTCATGTACCCTGATTCCCCTGAATAGATCCTCAATTTTTTCTTTAGAAATGAAGTTCAGGAAGGTTCTGAAGATTTCATACTTTTGCCTGGATTGTCTGACAAGTTGTTTGCAGCAGCAGTTGTAACTCTGGGCAGCCTGCTATATAGAGAGCTCATAGATGAACTCTACAGTATGTTCACAGAAGCTCAGTGCCCCCAGCTAGTGGTAGTGCTACACAGAAAGTCTGTGCGTATGCAATGTGGTTGATACGCTCAGGACACTTTCACAGCTGCACGGGTAGTACAGGTAAGCAGAGCACCAATTTCAACCACCTATACACACTGCGCTCACTGTGCATGCAGTGGAGTATTTCTCTTCACAGAATCCCAGACAGAAGTAGATCTGTTTTGAAACAGCTTACACAATACCTAAGCAGGAGTTTTATTTAAAAAGTCTCTTAAATATTCTGCAACACTTAGGAGAAAAATAACTTACTGAATAGGATTGTGGAGAGTGAAAGCACTAGGGTAATTCTCGGGAATTACCTGGGAGGCATTCAGAAAGACAGGGTCCTGCTGCATGAGTGATGCAATTGCCGGTATGTCAGAAGTGGAACAAGTGTCTCCACCTCATGTTTGTGCAAGATGGAAAACTGACAGTCTACTGATACAGATTTAGTTTATGGGGAATATAAACAGTCTCAAGAGCAACTGTTTGTGTATACATCTGTAAGGAAAGATTACCACAGCCTCTGGATCCAACCAAAAATTGAAGAGGTTGAAATTTCTGCATACAAGGAGAAAAAGCTTGAGCAAATCAAGATACCTGTATCTATTGCGTCAAACACATAGGCAGCTGATTTCCTAGCCCAAAAGGACACTATATGAGCAGTGACTTGTTCATGGAAGTAGAGAGGTGTGCAATAATGTACAGTTATATTCTATATGGCAATTTTCCTTAAAGCTACTAGAGTGCTTTCTAGTTCGTAGCTGTTAGCATTTATATGGCTAGAAAAATGTTTAAATAATGGGTAAGGTGATGTGATGTGCTTTCTTTGTTTTCTTCATGCTGCAGAATTGGCTGGCATTCTTTAATTCCCTGATCTGTGGCAACAAAATAATATGTGAATAGAGCACAATAGATGAACTCTCAGCTTGCATGAATAATGCTGTTTTTTCTCTACTTATATCATCGATATGATGTATTTGCATTACACCATTTGTAAGCCCTAAAAAGTATTGATAGTTTCTGTGAAGAAATATCCCACGGACACTTAGCATTGGCACCATCCCAACAGTCTCCCTCTAGCTTCTCACATGCTGCTATCTACAATGAACATATTCCACGCTTTGCATGGCAAAAGATGCACAAAATGACTGATACTCTTTCAGTAGTCTTTCAACCTGTCAATGTAAGCAGAAGGGAAGAAGTTAGCTGCAACTTCAAATGCTACTATCTTCTGTCATATGGTAAGCATGAGCTGATCTCAAGTCAATGAATAAGTGAAAATTTACTAAAGTGATTTAGGTAGCTCCTGGGCAGAAACTCTATTAGGAATGGTAATTCACTATGATACAGCAGAGTCACCAGAGCTTTTGGATTCCATGCCCTTACAATCTTTGCAAGTATACTCCTGCTACTGTCTATCTTGCAGAATTTATCTAGGCCCTTATTGCATTTTAGTTAATGTATCAGTGATTTTTTTTTTCTTCTTAAAGTTACAGCTCCTGGGAATAGCTATCTGAAACTTGCAGAACTCTGAGATACTGGTTCAAATTTGGTGTCAAGCTGCCAACTCCTAAGATGTCTCTCTAGTTCTATGTAAAATAGGCCAGCATTTGATGAGTAATTCTCCTACAAATTTGCTGAAAATGATTACATACCATTTATGGCTAATATTGGTTTCCCACAGTGAGGTTTCTAAGATATAATTGTTTTTTGTTTTTGTTTTTTAACTACTATCTCTTTACAAAAAACGGTTATTAAGATACTTGAAAGCTGGTGAAAGGGCTGGAAGGCAGGTCCTACGAGGAGAGGCTGAGGACACTTGGGTCATCTAGTCTGGAGAAAAGAAGGCTCAGAGGTGACCTCATTGCTCTCCATGACTTCCTGAGCAGGGGAAATGGAGAGGGAGGTGTCGGTCTCTTCTCCCTGGTAACCGATGACAGGACACAGGGGAACAGCACAAAGGTGTGCCAAGGGAGGTTCAGACTGGACACTGGAACAGGCTTTGTAAAGAGGCGGTTGATGCCCCATGCCTGTCCATGTTCAAGACACATTTGGATAATGCCTTCAATACAATGCTTTAACTTTGGTTAGCCTTGAAGTGGTCAGGCAGTTGGACTTGATCTTTGCAGCTGAACTATTCTATTCTATTCTATTCTATTCTATTCTATATGTTAAATAGTTTTGATCCATTCAAAATGTGTCAGTTATCACAGTGTGATGCTGGATGTTGTCCAGTAACAATTCACATGCCTCACAAAAGATTAGAGATATTACTAAATATGCAGCAATTACCTTGTTATTGTTTGACTCCAAAACTGGGTATTTTGCTATTTATTTTGTAGGGCATTCAGGATCTAGAATGCCAGCAAGGGCAGCTAGGTACAAGCATTTCCTCATTCTGTCTTAAACCTGTGGCAGTTATCATGTAGGAGTCCCAGAAAGAACAAAATGAGGAAATATTTAGCAGAAGAAGCAAAATGTGGGAGAGAGCTCTGTGAAATGGATAGCCCATGTGGCCCTTACTTTCTTAGAACTCATTGTCAAAGGCTCTTATTAAAGTTATACGGCAAGTCTTTGCTTTTATGCCTTTGTTCCTTTAATGGGAATTCACTGAATACCTTGTCAGATTTCCCATATACAGAGTGACGGAAGATTACGGAATACATTATTTATTGGTATTCTTTCATGATGGCTAGATTTTCCTAGAAGATTATAGTAGCATCTAAAACAAAAGAGGAACTCTAAGAAGGCATTGCCTTATTGCTTGAACTTCACCTACAAATTTTTTTTTTTCAGCTTCATTCACCCCAGAAAAAAGACAGACATCATATTTTTGGAAATCTGAACCACTATAACTGTCGAAGAAACTGAGTCACAAACTGAAAATATACCAAATGTATATGGAAGCCTGTAACTAGTGTTAATAGAGAACTTTACTTATTTATATGTTTATTTATTCAATTAAATTAGGAATTTCATTTTATTCAATTTGCTAGTCACAGTTTACAAATTTTAATGACACAAGTTGTGGGGAATCTAGTGAAAAATGAAGACACTAAAAAGAACAATAATGTGGCACTACCATGTTGTTCTTGAGGGTATTTACAGAGATATCCTGTATTGCAGTTACAGTTCAGGAACTGAATTACGTATGTTTATAGGAGAAGAGATCACATAAATCAGTTACTCCAGCTTCTGCAATTGTGAGCAGCCATGTGACAAACGATCAGTTCAAAAAGAGCCACTGACCATCCCTCCTTCCATTGATGACAAGTACTGAAAAAAGTTAAGATCCATAGTACCAAAGCCCCAAAGCCATAAAACCCACAATGTCCTAACTGGAAAGATCAAGCACACCACCAAAGTCCTTCACACATTCAGCAGCTGCAACTTTATCAGGAAAAACATCTCAGGAAGAATACTGCCCCTACACTGTACAAGAAAGCAAAGGACCCCTATTATATCCTGCCAACATGACCTGGGAGAAAATTCCAGCAGTTGTTTTAAACTTGATTTTATGAGCAGAACATACTAGTATGGGCCCTGAGGAGTTCTTTCAGGCAACTTGCTGTGCAATCTCTGTAGTTTTAGAAAAATCCAAGAAGCCATATTAGGCAGCAAGAGGAAAAGTTCAAACTTCTTCCCAGCACCTAGCCCTTAAGCATTGGGTAAACTGAATATAAATAAAGTACAAACAAACTATAACCAGAGGAGCAATTCAGGTGTCTACACATAGCTGTTTAATGTCACTTGGGATGCCCTAAGGTACCTTGCCTGGCCTCCAGCTGCTGGTCGAGAAGGGTGTGAGTCTTTCACAGGGCTTGTGCCACATCGGCCATATTTCAGATACCCTAAGGCACCTAAAATGACACTGAACATCTAAGTTTAGGAAACGAGATTGCTCCCCAACAGTCAGATTCATTAACTAAATGCAGGTGTATAAAATGTCTATATGCAGAATAATTGCTTTGTAATACCCTTATAAGAAAATAAAATGGAAGGACTATGGGATGAGACTCAACTTCTAATAGAGACGCTCACATTTGGTCAAGTTTTCTCTTAATCTTTCTCCTAGCGACATCAACAATCAGTCTTCCAAAACTTCTGTGCTCAGTCTTCAGTTTTTAACTCCAAGATTACGTTTATCCTGTCATACACAAAGGGTCGTCATGAATGGAGTTAAATCCGGTTGGCGGCTGGTCACAAGTGGTGTTCCCCAGGGCTCAGTACTGGGGCCAATTTTGTTTAGTATCTTTGTCAATGATATTGATGAGGGGATTGAATGCACCCTCAGTAAGTTTGCAGATGAGAGCAGGTTGGGTGGGAGTGTCACTCTGCTTGAGGGTAGGAAGGCTCTGCGGAGGGAACTGGGTAAACTGGATCAATGGGCCTCATCCAACTGCATGGCATTCAACAAGGCTAAATGCTGGATGCTGCACTTGGGTCGCACCAACCCAGGCAGCGACACAGGCTGGGGGAAGAGTGGCTGGAAAGCTGCCCAGCAGAAGAGGACCTGGGGCTGCTGGCTGACAGCCGACTGAACGTGCGCCGGCAGCGTGCCCAGGTGGCCACGANCTGAGCCGCTCAAGCGCGTGCAGAGAAGAGCAACAAAGCTGGTGAAGGGACTGGAAAACAAGAGGAGCGGCTGAGGGAACTGGGGCTGTCCAGTCTGGAGAGGAGGAGGCTGAGGAGAGACCCCATCGCTCTCTACAGCGACCTGAAAGGAAGCTGCAGTGAGGTGGGTGTTGGTCTCTGTTCTCAGGTGACAAATGATAGGACGCAAGAGGAGGTTTAGATTAGCTATCAGGAAGAATTTCTTCACAGAAAGGATGATTAGGCATTGGAAAAGGCTGCCCAGGGAGGTGGTGGAGTGGCCATCCCTGGAGGCATTTAAGATATGTGGATGCGGCATTTAGGGACATGGTTTAGTAGTGGACTTGCAGTTTTAGGTGGATGGTTAGACGATGATCTTATGGGTCTTTTCCAACCTAAATGATTCTGTGATTCTATATAATCCACTCTATCAAGATTCAGCTTGAACCTTTCAATACCTTACACCAGAACCTGCTGAGCAGGTGGTTTCAGAATTTCATTCTTTAAATGGCTGATAAAGAAATTAGAGCAGGTTTTTCACTTTTTCAGTTATACTTTCACACATAAGTTCTCCGGTAGGGCAGAACAGTCTCACCTAACTTCAGGCATCTCCACGGATGTCTGGTGTCCATACTCCCATTACCAACCACCAAAATCTAGTCAATACAGTGAATTAAGGAACTGTCTCACACTAAAGTAGACACCTACATCAAAGCTAATGAATCCTACCGTCACTGTACAATATTTTGCGAGCCACCAAACTGTACTAATAGCTCTTCTGTACTTTGTTCAAGGTCCATTTTAAAATGCACCCAGCACAGCTGAACACCTTATTTCAATGGTTCTCTTACCAATGCTGTATTTGAGATAAAACTGCCTCCCTACTCCTGTTTGTACATCTGTGGATATTGCCATGGCATTGCACTTGAGATCTTTTGTCTGTTCAAGTGCAGTGTAAATCACTTCTTAGCTTTCTCCATGATAAACTGAACAGACTTACTGCCTTGGTAGGGCTTGTTTACTGTCCCTGGACAACGTTTGTGGCTTTTCCTTACGAATTCTCTGAACTTTCTCTGGAAAAGTAATTCATCTTTGCATCACAATATCAAAACAAGGACCAGTGTAATCCTACTGGCTTTATCTTACGCTACATTTCATGGTAAAATTACTAAATCTTCAATTCTAACCTTCATTCTGGATTTCTGTATATTGTTTTATATCTCACTATTAAAATGCATTTCACAGAATCACAGAATGGCTGAGGTTGGAAGGAACCTCTAGAGATCATCTAGTGCAACCCCCCTGCTCAAGCTGGGTCACCTAGAGCACGTTGCACAGGATCATGTCCAGGCAGGTTTTGAGTATCTCCAAAGAAGGAGACTCCACAACCTCTCCAGGCAACTTGTTCCAGTGCTCTGTCACCCTCACAGTAAAGAAGTTTTTCCTCATATTCAGATGGAACTTCCTGGGTTTCAGTTTGTGCCCACTGCTTCTCATCCTATCACTGGGCACCACCGAAAAGAGTCTGGCCCCATCGTCTTGACACCCTTCCTTAAGATATTTATATACATTGATGAGATCCCCTCTCAACCTTCTCCACACTAAACAGGCCCAGCTCTTTTAGCCTTCCCTTATAAGAGAGATGCTCCAGTCCCCTTATCATCTTCATAGCCCTCCATTGGACTCTCTCCAGGAGCTCCATGTAATCAGATTGTAATGTTACACTTACTGATATTTACTGTTTCCTCAAACCTTATGTTATCCTTGGACTTTACCAGACTATTTACTGATTACCTAAATATTTTATCACACTCCTGAGCAGCACTGGACAAAGACTCAATTGCTGGGAAGTCTGATAACAATGAACATTATTAATACCTTCTCTTTAATGATCAATAGGAATAAATTACTATTTCATTAACTACCTAACACAAAACCTGTTAACATAATGTTGGATTTTTAATCATATTTCAGAAAGCAGTTATTTAGATTACTTGGAGAAATCAGGGCTTATTATAATAAATATACTCACACCATCACCAAACAAAACTGTATATTTACTTGAATGCCAGAGGGCATATAATTATATCATTTTTTTCCTCTGCATAAATTACTTTGCACCAGCAGCATATTATTTCATTTGCATTATGCTGGCCTTGCAGCTAGGTTGGTTAGTTTTTTTGCAGTTACCTGCATTTCTCTCTGGATTTAATTATTTCGTGTTTATTATCACTTATTTTCAGTAAACTTTGTGAGAGATCTTATCAATGGCCTTTTGAAAGTAATGTACTTTTATCCACTGAAACAATTTTAGCATATTCATCCAGCTAGTGACTGGCCATTAGGGTATGGACTCACGACACAATTACTGTGACGTAAGCTATCTTTGTAGAAACCTAATGGTCCACAGTACCTGCCATGCACTTTCCTTGTCATGAGTGAAAGGCAATTACTTCTTCAACATATGTGAACTGTAATACCTTGCATTTACCACAGAAAACTATACAGTAAGGGTACATGCATATAGGCAGCTGCTATGAAATAGTTACTCTGTGATGACACACCTTAGTATACAGGATTTTTGTATGCAGCCATGTCCTTAATTTGAAACTGTATTCAAAATAACATATTTCGAGCAATTTTCTCTCTGTAAATTACTGAGATGGCTTTTCCTCATATAAATGATGCTGATTTAGATCATAATCCTCCAGAAAGGTTATAGTTTTTCCCAATCCCATTCCATACAGTATACTATGCACTCCTGTATATTGTGTTCTTCAGCACTAAACAACTGTACTATAAAAGCCCCTCTGCACATTTCTGCACTTCGCCTGACCTTTCCTCATATCTATTTATTTACTTACTTGCTGGCTTCTCTAAATAAAGAGTCCCAAAATTCTCTGTCTCTACAGGATTCGTTCTCATTGTGTCTGAGCCCTCTCTTTTCTATATGTTTCTGAAATCGGATCACCAAGCGAGAATAGAGCAAAAACTCAGCTGTAAAGGATCAGATCAAATATCTTGGTAGCCTAGAGTCCCATCTCCAATAAGAGATAGGGTCTAAGAGCAGATGATGTGGAAAACATATAGGGACAGGCCAAGCATTTATAATGCTTCACCAGCTTCTCTAATTCAATTTTAGCTTCTTGAGGCTCAAGAACTTCCTGAACCAGATATGCTTAAATGACTGTAGACAGCTTCAAAGGATTTTACTATCATAAACTCATACAGAGTTTCCCTAAACCTATATATAATTTCAGCATCTACAACAGCCAGAGGCAAGGAGTTCTACAGCTCAGCTATAAAGAACAGTCTCCTTTGCTTTGGAATCTGCTACCTGTTCTTTGTTTTTTTGCTTTGGATAGGAAAATCAGTATCTACTGAACCTCATCATGCCACTCTGATTTTATATGTCAACACTCTCCTCAGTCATCACCTTTCTAGATGGAGAACCCTAACTTATTAAACTGTTTCCCACATGGTTGCAGTTCTGTGTCTCTGATGATCCTCTAGTCTAGCCTCTAGTCTAGCCTCTTCTCTGAATTTTTCACTTCTACTGTATAATTTTTTGAGATGGTGGGATTGGAGCTGCAAGATGAAAGTGAAACATGACTTTATATACAGTGGTATAATCATAGAACCATAGAATATCCTGAGTTGGAAGGGACACACAAGGATCATCAGTGCCTGCCCCTCCGTTCCACCTCGTGAGGAAGCTGTAGGCTGCCATGAGGTCTCCTGTCAGCCTTCTCTTCTCTAAGCTGAACAACCCAAGTGACCTCAGCTGCTCCTCATATGTCTTGCCCTCTAGACCCTTCACCATCTTTGTTGCCCTCCTTTGGACAAGCTCTAATACTTTTGTATCCTTCTTATATTGTGGCACTCAAAACCGTACATAGTGCTCAAGGTGAGGCCGCACCAGCATGGAGTAATGTTTTGTGTTCTGTTCCTTTCATAATGCTCCATTTGATTTTGGACCACTAAGGAGCAATGAGCATTCTGCTGATTTATAGGACAGGATTACTATATATATTTTTTTTTTCTTTCAGCCCTGCTGTTGCTGAATGGCCCCAGCAATAATGCAATTAATTTTGCTAAATTCTAAGTGGATACAGGCAAGCACCCTTGCTGGCTTGGTTCAATTTTCAGTTACAGTAAAAGATTCTGACTGGGAGTCAGCATCCCACTGTTGCTAGATAAGGTACCAGCAATTATTAAATTGGTGCCTGCTTAAGAAGATCTCATAATCTAGACCCCACTAGACATGATAAACAGATGAAAGCGAAAAATGAGCCAAGGGGTGCAAAGGAACAGTGGGGAGATGTGCAAATTTAGCATTGTACATATCAGTAGTTGTGGAATTAAGTGGTCTATAGGCACTGTACTACAGCTAGCTTCTACAGGGAGATATGAAAAACAAATTTTTGATGGAGTTTCTTAACATAAGGAGAACCATCGCAATGCCTAAAGAAAAGGTGAAGTAACTCACATGAGACAGATAAAGAATAAGTCTTACAAGGAATGTCATGCTCTACCATGAAGAGCACATTGAAGTTGTGAATTTACTTTTACAGAGATTCCAGACTAGCTTTCATTTATCATTTGAAAAGTCACCACACTGGCTCCCATTTTTCCCATACAAGCCCTGCAATACTTTGCATTTACTGCTTCTCTGATTTTGCTGTCGCACAGAATTGGTATTTCATGAAGTCAGGAAAAAAAGAGTGTTGATTCACAGCATCCTCTCTCCTTTTGTCGTAGAAGGCAGTTATCATTACTTGGAATTTCATGCAGTTCTCTGCTTTCCTAAACAATCATTTCATAAAATCATGCTCATAAATTTGTAAGTATCAAGAGCACCAGTCATGAATTAGAACTTTACCATATTAGGTACTGAATGAACCAAAACTACAAAATAGAGTCTCTTCCCAAGAAATTCTTCCTCTAAGTATAGTAGAACACGGACAGGTACAGAGAGGAAATACAAAGAAACAAGTATTCAATACACTAGCTCCTCAGAAGTTACTTTTTAGCATGCTAATATGGGACAGTTGTTTTTATTCACTAAGAAGCTGAAGGAGAAAAAGAAGGCAGACTTCGTAGCTGTTTATGAGTAACTCCTCCCATGCTTAGGGGCAGTGGATAAAGGAAAGCGCGAAGGAGCTTGTTGAAAACTTAACAAGTGGGAGATGAAGGCAGATATAATGGACTGATGAGAGACAGGATTCAATCTCTCAGCAACAAAGGTCTCCCCCACCCATCTGCTTGGGGTTTCCCAAAGACACTGGGTTGATTGCTCCTGTGCCAGTGCACCTCTGTACAGGGAGTGCTAACGTAATCACTTCCCTCCTCAGCCAAAACACATTGGCAGGGGAGAAACAGGAGGAGAGAAAGGGGCATGCAGCTATCCATTTGCAGTTATCAAGAGCTCTTCTTGAGGAGAGAGCCTCCTTGGGAAATTTCCCTCTGGCTTGGCCTGAGGTCTGGTTCTGTTGACACTGGTGTAATTGGGAGTCACTTTATTAGTTTGATACTTATCACACACATTCAGTTTTGTGATCCACTAAAGCTATCACACCAGAGAGTGTTGCCCACTTAATACCGAAACAGTACGAGGTGATGTGATCACAGTCTACAAGTACGTCTGCACAGAAAAATGCTCAGTCATAAGGAAATGTTTAACCTAGGCAGAGGAGGGAAAAGTGACAGATAAAGCTAGATGTAAAAATTCTCCCTTTAGATTAAAACTAAGATTGGAAACTGGAAAAATTATAGATCTTGTTGGCTTGTGCATCATTTGATGCCTTTCGACATTGTTCCACTTCAATGGACTTTAACTTTTTTTTCTAGAAGAGTAACATGAAATTCTAGTCTCAACAATGCTGAATGATCACTATGAGACCACAAAGCCCTACATTTAAACAACAACAACAAAACCTGCATTTTTCTTCATTCTCGTCTGTGCCAGGCGTGAATCAAGAGTGATGGACTGTATTTCTCCAGTCTAAGCAAGAGGAAACTGGCTCAGTGTTTCCTTTCCCTCTCATCTGCTGCTGCCTGATGTCAGCCCCTGGTGATGCCTCAGCACCTCAGGCTGGCTCTATCTTCCCTTCCAATGCTGACTCCAGTGCTTGTTGTTACGTGTTTTGCCTGCACAGCAAGTTCCTACTCTGCCTCTCTCAGATGATGACTTCCCTGGCTGGACCTGCTTCTCTGCTTCCAGACACTCCCAAAAGCTGAGGCCTTCACAGTGCTCCAGCAGAGGGAACTGCCTGAGAGGACACAAAGGCTGTCTCATACTGGTTGGAAAGGGGTAGTAAGATATGATCTCTGCCTGAGACCCCATACAAGTACATGCACAATTTGCTGAGCTTAAATACCTTGTCTTTTCATTGCCCTGGATAGCAGCAAGAAGAGAAAGGCAACTTATTGCCTTTGTTGGTTGTAGGCTCAAAAGAATTTACTTGTGCCTGCTAAACTCCAAACACAGCCACAAAACCCCTCTCTACTATCAGTGTTTGAGGGACTGCCAAACTCCAGTGAAGAAATGAGTCAAAGTGATTTTGAGCATCATCAAATGTACATCCTGGAGAAAAATGTAAAGCAGTGATTTCCAAACTGTGATCCAGAAGGCAGGAGTGAGTGGGCCACAGCTGGCCCATACAGCCATGTTAAATGACATCACATATCTCTTTATGGTGGGCTGTGAAAAATTTTCAGGTTTCCAAAATATCCTGAACCCCCAAAGTCTAGAAATGGATGATTTAAAAAACTATATTTGGCTTGATAAAAAAGAAGATAGGAAAACAGGTTACTAATATTCTGGGAGGGTCAGCTTTAGGAGAGAATAATAATGCTTATGGTAGAACTACTTGGGCTGACACTGTGGTAACAAGACATGGAAAATGTTGGTTTGTTCTCAAGAAAATGTCATACTAGGTAAATGATTGGGGGATGTAGCAGTCTCCTGGAATACGGTTTAAGGTGTTTTTTGTTTGTTTGTTTTTGCTTGTTTGTTTTTTAAATTCTGCATTGTGTAATGGAGGGATGGCTAGTGCTTTCTAATCCTGCTGCAGCAGACCAAGTATTAATAGTGACAGCTACGCTCATCCTTTCCAGGAGCTACTCCTATGTGTGCCAGCTTTCTGTACTAGGGATTTAACTTCTACTGAGAAAGGATCTCTCAGTTTAAGGCATCTTACTTGCCAATCTCATAGTGATGCGCATGTAGCACTTTTAGCTTTCAGGGGTACCCCAGAACTTCCTGGTGTAGACATAACGTATTGCCATGGAAATTTTACAAGAGCTATGGCAAAGGATGCTGGACCACAGTGGAGACTCAATTACCCTCCTATTAACTGCTCTTCTCATCAAGTCTCAGATATGTTCCTCAGAACGGTCTGGTGAAATGTGGGCAGTACTCTGAATTAGACACTTTCTCAGTCTCTCTGTGTTCTCATTCTAAAGTTCTCTTGTTGTTGGCTGTAGGCTCAAAGCCTGGGTTACTGTTAAAATTTCTGTTTGGAAGATGAAAATATACAGTTTGTTATTCCTGTTACAATGTCATGTATACAACTCCAGGCTTTCTCTTCTGGTTATCTGACCAGCCTCTACTATCACCCTGTGTCAAAGCATCTGAGTGAATGTGATCCCATTCTTTACTCTAGATGGTTTTATATGAATCACAGTCATCATTTTATCACTATGTTTGCTTGCTGTGGTCTAGGAGTTTCACTTCATCTGAAGTCATAGTCACCAGATAAAAAATTGCTTCAATTCATTTAATCAGTTCATTCACCGAACTTCCAGAGATTACAACTTTATCTTCCATATTACATATATTTTCTAGCTAACCCTATGAACTGATACAATAAACTCAGTGTCCAAGGTGAGTAGTAAATGTACTGCACACTACTAGCATGTGGCAGAGCAGAACTGGGAACCCGGTCAGCACCTGCTGGACTCCCATTCACCTCTGCTTGTTACTCAGTGCAAAGGATCCCACAAAATGTTCTTTGCTGTAGAATCAAAATTAGCCATAAATTCAGAATGTCCAGGGGATCTTCCTATGGGCCAGCGGAAGGGAAAAGTAGAAGGAAAATAACATGTCGTAATTTTCCTTGTGAAGTGGTTATTGAGACAGCATGTCAGCATGTCAATCTTAACTGTCTTATGCAATAAAGAGTGTGGAGTGGCATGTGTAAATCCAGCATGCGGAGAGTCACTAGGGCAAAACCTGATGTTTATAACTACTTAGGTATGCTAAGACAAACTGAAAACTGAAGTGAGATTCTGCATGCAAAAGGGGCCTCTACAGAGAGATTACATGAAGAGACAGCAACACATGCCAAACTTACTCTCATTCAGTCAATCCCTTTCCTTGGATTTTTATTTACTACAGAATATGTATAACTTCAAGAAAAGGCCCAATAATGTAAGGTATAATTTGGAGGAGAACTGCATGCAGCCCTTGGCCTTTACTCTTCCCCGCACTCTGACTTAGATTTTAGAAATCCACTCATGAAACTATTCTTCCTCATCAAGGCTTGCCAAATGGGGCCTGATAAGCAGTTCAAAAGTGTTCCACTTACTCACAAAATAGAAATAAGTCCAATCCTGCAAGTTTGGGGGGTAAATTTTATTTGCTCAGAAAGTTGTGATTGCCTGACCAATGAGGTGAAGAAGACAGGTATCCGTCTCCTTAGCCACGATCCTACACTGGCAGAATCGTACCAGCGTGACATTTTCACTTTTTCCTTTGGCGTGCAATTTTCCCTGCAATCACACAATAAGCATAACTTTCTTCTTCCTCAGCATACTCCTATTTGCAATGCCAGGTGACAGCAAATACAGGTTTCTCAGTCATTCAAATACAGCTCTGAAGCCCCCCAGATAAATGGGAGTTAGGCCAAAACGAAAAGCCCTTCTGTGCCCCTGTAAAGAGGTGAATGGATGCTACGTTTTTTTCTGTCTGCTTGTCTCTTTACTCATTGTCCAATGAAAACACATGCTACTGCGAGCTGTGCAAAGGGATCCCGGCCACCAGTGTTCTGCACTGTTGTCACTGTTCTGCTTGGGGGCTAGTTTGTTGTCTAGAGTCGTTACTCATATGTTTAGTCTCTATCACAGATGAGCTTATTGCAACTTTCATGAATTAAATGCTTTCAGCAGAAGGTTTTTATAGGCACTTCTATCCCTCTCCAAGTGCCTTCTCCCCCTCTAACTGTTGTAGAAGATAGAGAACCTTGGTCCTCAGGCCAGACAAAAGCCATAATTGAACTCTATTGACCTCAGTCAATTTAGAGTGCCACGAACACAAGACCTTCCCCTACCTCTCTGCATACACACAAAACCAGAGGTTGGTCAGACAGGCTCACATCCATGGAAAAAATGAGTTATATGCGTGTGTACCTGTGCACGCATGTGTCCACATGCATCTGTCTGTGCCTTTGCATGTACGTGCATGAAGTCTGTGTCGCTGCTTGCAGGCTGTGTTGGCAGACAGCTACACACCCATGCATGCAGAGTGAGGTCAAAGCAAGTATGGGTGCAGTGGGCCTCGGTAGATGTTTCCTGGCTCTTCACCTACTGCAGACCTTGGCCCTTCCAGCCCTACTACCAGTGAAGTCCTCATTGTCCCAGTCTCCTGAGCGCACATGCCTACGGGGTTTCCTATCAAAGAAGGCCAGCTCAGACTCTGTCGTGGGAAGCTGAGTCAAACTGTGAGATCTCTTCCAGAGGACAGGGCTAAGTTTGGATATGTTCACTCCTTGGATCTTTCTCAAAAGGAGTGGGGACACAGGCTCAGTGAAGCATTCACTGAGCAGTTTTGATCGGGCTACCTGAGGACTTACAGGTCTCTTCCCTCAGCAGCCACAATGACTGCCATCTCTGCTGGGGCATTCTCTCTCCCCACTCGCCTCTCGGGACTCTCCTTCTCCCACTGCAGCAGCCATGGCATCGATGGGAGCTCCTGCTACTGGAACCTTTTGGCCTCACAAAGCAGCCATCTCCTGCCCACAAACTACCTGCAGAAAGTCCCTGCCCCAAATCCCGAGCACCCGGCCCGGCGCAGAGGAGCAGGAGAGGACCTCCCCAGCCCCTGCCCACCACCTCACGCAGCCATTCAGGTACCCCAGGAGGTGCCTGAACTTCTCCTACCTTCCCAGGTGAGCCAGGGCAGGTGGCGAGTCGTGCTCTCCAGCTCTCCGCTCCCCTGGACGTGCCTGCAGCCTGATTCACGGGCACCTCCGAGCCAGAGAGAATCAAGCTCCACCCAGGGCAGAGGGTGAGTAAGAGCGAGAGAAAGGCAAACTCCGGAGAGTTATTCCCTCCCCAGGATTGCAGGGGAGCCAGAGATAAGGGCTGCACATTCCTGAGCCGCAGGCGGCCTCTCCCTTCCCGTCTGCCCCAAGCCTGTCAGACCAGCTCGGGCCTGGCCCTTGGAGCAGGCCTGGGAGCAGGCTCAGCGCTGACAGCCGTGCAGGGACCCTGGCTGCCAGTCCCAGGCTCGGGCCAGGCACACCACAGTCCAGCAGCCACCCTGGAATGGAGGGTTTGGGCTCGGCAAGTCTCTTGGCAGTCTCTGGGGAGACTGCTGAGTGCTGCAGCAGTAGGGCCTGAGCAGTGGCACCATCGCAGCAGGAGTGATCGGGGTGCTGAGCCCTCATGCTCCCTCTTCCACAGCAGTGTGCTGGTAAGCCTGCGAAGGGTACCTGAGGCCATACCTATGCACCCCCATCTCCCTGGGAGTGCCCTGAAAAGGGTACCTGAGGCCGTACCGGGGCCCCTCCTGTCTCCCTGGGGGTGCTGTGCAAAACTGTATCCGGGGCCACAGCCGTGCCGCCCCCGTCTCCCTGCACCGCCCCCCCCCCCCCCCCCCCCCCCTTCCTACACGTCTCGC